>CM070586.1:61563009-61928453 GCA_036346355.1 Rhipidocladum racemiflorum
TCCCAACCCCGTTCTGAGGTTCCTCTCGTCACACCGCTTATTTTGCCTCTCTCCTCGTCGTCCGAGCTGCCTCCGACGCCGCACAATCGCTCGCCAGAGCACCGTCGTGCCATCGTTGTCTTCTTCGTGCCTGATATCTCTGCCGTCACACTAAAGGAAGGGTGTATAGCAATAAGAGACGATCATATCTTGTGGGTAAAGCTGTACACACTCTCAAAGTTAAAACTACTTAAATAGTCGTGCTCACGGTCAAGGGTAGGTGAGGTACGCTTGCACATTGTAGATTTTATGATTTTGTTTTAAATAAAAATGATGGTTTGGGAATCCGTGAGCGAATGGAACTCTCGGGTTATTAGTTGGTAATGAAATTCGTGAGAGGATAGAACTCTTAGGTTGTGATTTGGTGGTTGGAGCCAGTTGGATGATTGGAATTTGTTTTGTTATCATATCAAATTCAATTATTACAATTACATTTGTCAAATAATGCTTTGTGAAATTAGTAGTGGCATTTAAAGTTAAACATTGCTTTTATGCTAAATAAGCCACATTAAGCATTCATTTGTTTAGGCTTGCATATTGTTATCATGCATTATGTTTCCCTTGCAATATCCCCACTTTTCACAGAAGAGTGTGCAGAAGCTGAAGGCGACTACGAGTACTTTGCTTGTGGTTTCGATAAAGGAGATCCGGAATTCTAGAACGCGAACCCCAATCAATTGCCTACTTGGCACATGGATGTGTTTATCTTGCTACTAGTTATTTTACTTCCCATGTTACTTTATTGAACTCAGGCCATGTGACTATTTATCTGTAATCATTGACCATAAGGTGGGCACCTTTTTATTCGAGTTTAAATATTATTTGACTCGTGATATGGACGTGTTATCATCATTATTTTCACTGTGTGCACTAACTTGATTTGAGAATAGTGCGGTTAAACACAGAGGGTTCGAATTCGAAAATTCGGTCTTGGCATCGTTTGACAAATAGCTAATTTCTCTCAGCAATTTGCAGTAAAAGCATGTCAAACCCAGCTTTCATCTTTTATATAGAGAAATTTTATGATGCATTATATTGGTGGTATGTAATGTATAGTAGAAATCAAATTTGTACTACTATACCACTGAAGCAAGAATAAATAACTATTAGCTAATCTGATCCATTAGATCAGAAAGAATGAACGGTTCATATTGAATTTAGTGTACCGTAAAAGAGTTTTTTATATATGACTTCTAGATTATATCAAAATCCACTTAAAAGTTAAACTGTTTAGAGAAGTTTACTAGTTTTTCGAAAATTGGAATCGGCTTAAAGCTTTCTAAACATGACCTAAAGGTAAGTACATTTCGGAGGCCGGAGGATTCTTGCGTGCGTGCGTCTATTGTACTCCACTAGCAAAGAAACGGGGACCGTATAATCGGCTGGCCGCAGAAGCATCTGAACTGGAACAACTCCTCGGCGCGCGGCGAGAATCTTCTCCTCGTCCGGTGGCACATCTCCGGCGAAAGTAAACCATCATCGTATATGGATGGACCAGGCTGCAATCCGCACGGCTTACACACGGCCACGTCCGCAGACAAAATGACGACGAGCTTCTCCGATCCTCTCGCTCGCTCGTGTCGTGTCCACCATGTTTTAATGGTGCGCAATGCGATAAGCCTCGGGCGCATCCGAGCCGTCCGTTCCGACCATCGGTTTCAAAACCAAAGTCACGGTCGCCTCCCGCACCCGCCACTGACCCCTCGGGTCGAACCCCTCCCGGACCCACGCGTCAGACTGGCGACTGCGCAGATCATCGATCTTTATTTATTTATTTATTTATTTATTACTGCTACTGCCGGAGCCAGACGGTTCAGAGCCTGTTTGTTTCAACTAGGAATCGTAGAAAACAGCTTTTAAAATCTAGAAAGTCAACAAATAGGCAATTTTCAATCTAGATTGTAGCAATCAGGAGGCTAAATTGTAGCAATCCCACAATCCACTCTGGAGACTAGATTGTAGCAATTCCCTGCGTTTTGTAACACTCAAGGAAATAGTGATGTTTTGTCGGCAGGCACCTGTGGTTTTTTCCCGTAAGAGTTTTTTATGTTAAATCAGTGTCTCTTGTTCTCTTTTTGATTTGATCTACTTCTTGCTTTTATGCCTGTCGAATCTAACGGGCATTGCCTCTGTCACAATAATGGCTTTACAGACTGTCAGGATACACAAATTTAACAATCGGATACGTGACAATGTATTTTCTGTAGTTCTCAGTGACGTAATAGGATAATTTGAAATGAGCTGAATGAAAAACATTTAGTATACACTTCATGAGTATCATGACATACCTGTCAGGTTCTTTGAACAGATGTGGCCATCTTCTCATGTCACTTACAATACATAAACGGAGAAAAACAATGGTTAGTTGCCGTAAGCTCTGATACTCGGATACTTGAAAAACTAGTGTATCGTACCATATCGGATACAGATACGGCTTAGATACAGCCAGATACGTATCTTGTTTGTATCAATGAATTTCCTATTTTTTTTTAAAAAAATAAAAATAATTGTACTTGTCTCATACCTCTAAACCATAATATCTCTACCAATTCAGAAGAAGACACTGGAATCATTTATTCCTATCCTATAGCTCTTTCTCGCTCCCCACACTACCACCCCTACTCCTCTCTTCCTCTAGGCTCTCACGCTAACATTCCTCTCTCCCTGTAGACGATGACGCACAGCATCCCTCGCCCTGCCGACGCGACATGCCCCTTAGTCCTTATGCACGGTGAGTTCTTCCACTAGTTCTCTTCTCTCTTGACTATGGCAGTATGGTATATTCCCAGGCAGCCAGCAGTAGCTACGAGCTGGTGAGGGCAGTAATAGTTAGGAGGCAAGACATATGGTTGTGGTTGGCAGGAATAGAAGAGCATAATTGTAAAGACGTTTGGGGTAGCAGTAGACTAGATGCCCTAAATCGCTTGCTATGGGCTGATGGACCTCAATATGATTCGGCTCATTTGCCTTTTCTTTTCTTTTTTTGTTACAGTGTTTCTTTTATGTCTATTTTTTTGTGTGATGTACCATATCTCATGTATGTTTCTATATATTTTTTATTTTTATTATATATACATACGTATCGTCGTATCGGTGTTTTTGGGAAATAGTGTATTAGGTATCGACGTATCAAGCATCCTAGGCCGTAAGTGGAAATACTTCCATCTTGCTGACCGCTTGTTGTTTGATAACAGGATAGATGACTTAACTTACTGCTCCTGTGAAGTAAGAAGCACAGTTTAAAGGAATGCTAATTGTTTTCACCTTTTTTTCTCTTCAAACTTGTTACAGATTTTATTCAGCTATAAACAAACATCTGGTAACCTTTCTCAAATTATATATACAACTCTCAGATTATGTACGACACAAAATATTCCTCTGAGAAAATTGAAATCAAAGGTCGTATGCATGTAAGGAGTTAACAAAAACCGTATTAACTGCTTTTAGAACTTCTTTTTCGGTAGTTTTGCTTGACCTGCCCTTCTCCGGCAGAATGACTCAATCCTATCGCACGCTTCCAGTATCAGACTAACAGGTGCCCCAAAGAATATCCTAACCCAGTTCTTCAGCCCAATGACAGAACCTGAAAATTCAGAAAGTATGAAAACTGTTATTGTCATTTTTGATCAATCTGAAGGGTATTAATCATGAAGAAACCCAGCTACAATATCAGTATCAGTAGCCACATTCCAGAACACATTACAAAGATAACAGCAATAGCGAGATGGTAATTTAGTGAATTATACCAGGTAGAACCAGGACAGATTCTTCTTTGATCAATGCACGAGCAAAGTCCATGTCATCTGCAATACCGAATAGAAGTGAAGTGTTGATTTCAACCTGCATGATTTTGCGATCATCACTTCAGAGATAAGATAATAAATCATCATAAAGCCAAAACCAGGTATCTTCCAACTAACCATCATGAACATGGAGCCATGAGGCTTTGAGTAGCACTGCAGAGCTTCAATTTGGTTCACTCTTCTGTATAGAGCATCAGCTGCAGACTCAAGCAAGTTGACAATATTCCGATGGAACTCGTTGTGTTCGTTTGAAAGAATCTTGGGGACTGCTGCCTGTGTGTCAAAATATTTCATCTGCTACAGGCCTGTAGTATGCACTCATTGGTCCAGGTAAAACATTTTTAAGAATCAGTTCCTGACCTGAACTATGGAGGCAGGCCCTGAGGTCACATTCAGCAGCATCTCCGTTGCAGTTCTGACCTTTTGAAGAACAAAATTATGAATCTACATATGAAGGCATATAGCAAGAATGTGAAAACATGAGAAGGATCCGGTGCCTTACTTGTTTGAGTGCACCATTAGGGTCACTGAAGGCCAACCAACCAAGACGCCAGCCTGGGAGCATGAATCTCTTTGACAATGCTCCAATGCTGATAACTGGTGCAATGTGGGCAAAGGAGGCCATTGGCACAAACTTGCTGCCACCAAAGACCATATGTGCATACACCTCATCTACTATGACTGGAATCCCCAAATCTCTTGCCGTTTCAGCAATCTACAAATTCAGTTATGTAGCTGGTAATCAGCAAGATGGCAACGATGCAATCTTGATGCAGTTGGACATGAAGACATGCAGCTACATATTTTTCATAATTGTATGAGCCTTCTTTATTCTCACGAAGTTTCTTGTGATGCCAGTTGCAGCTTTCATGAAGTGGCACAACCAGCATATATTGTCCTATACTCCTATGTCCTATCTACCTTGCAGCTCTGCATAGTAGTATGAATTCTGATGTGAATTTAACAATTTCAGTGCCTAAGGATATAATCAATTCTGATGTGAATTACAGCCTATTCCTCCAACGTTCGTTGATGCATCTCTCTTCTATTATTCACTATTGAACTGTGCAGTTAAATGATTAAAACTCGCCTGGAAAAGGTGCTGCGCAGAGTAGACCGCGCCACACGGATTGTTGGGGTTGATGACAACAATGGCAGCCGTGGCGCCGTCAGCCAGGGCGCGCACGCCGGCAAGGTCGGTCTCCCAGGCGCGCCGTGGCAGGAGGTCGTAGAACCGAGGCTCGGCGCCGACGAGCTCGCACGCAGACTCATACGGCGCGAAGCCCGGCCGCGGCAGCAGAACGTTCGCCCCTGGAGCCCCGCCGAGCACCGTGGTGATCGCCGTGATGGCTCCCGTGCCTCCGACGGTCATGAACACGTCGGAGTCGCGGGTGCGGTGTTGCGCGCCGGCGGAGAGGTGGTCGGCGACCGCGCTGTTCTTGGTTCGGCAGACACAAGACGCACATGCACAGTATCAGTATGTATACATCCCTTGCATTAGTCAACATGCATTGAGGTAATCTTGTCAAGGGGAAAAAATAAATTTTTACTGTGCGTACGAACTGAAACCTCTTTTTCGTTGTGCTTAGAATGCAAACATGAATTTTGTTGCACGCTAGAAATTACATGCCATTGTAGTGGCTAGATGAGCAGCGCGATTCTCAAGTCGAAAGGGAAATACAGTGGAAGAGATCGGAATTGCTCCCGATTCAGATAATTTTTTTTTTTGTTACGACTATACTTACATTTTACTGCATACATTGCGAAAAAATATTAGAAAGCTACGTTAAATTTAGAGCTCTTTTACAGTGGATTAAAATCAATAAGCCGTTCATTCCTTTGAATCTAATGGTTGAAATCAATTTAGATCTAGCTATACTACCACCTGTAGTATTGGTAGTAAAATTCAGGAAGGGATAAAAAGGTAAAAAAATTCTATCATATTATTTGTCATCTACGGTAAAACACGTCCTGTGATCGTAATGAATGGCGGATGAATAGATAAGAATCATCTGAAGATCATCAGGTATTCGGTGAATTCATAACTGTGAACGAATTAGGAAAAATCCAAAATACCTCTGATGAAAAAATTACGTTTTGTTGCAAACGATGATTACAAATATTACACGTAGAGAAGTGTTTTTATGCTCTTCCTTTTAAAAGTTGCGCAACCATTAAAGCATGAATGAAGAGTAGATGGTGATTACTTACCCCTTCCTTTAAGATTTGTGCAACTTGTACTAGAAAGAAAAACATAGATGCATTGCTCTTACACGTATCGTAAAAAATGCTGCGACGATCATCCAATAGAAAGTTTTCCATTAGACGTTTAGAAAAGACGTACCAGTGACATGTACAGTTTGGAATCGTATGCCTTTTTTCGCCTGTCGTTTCTATACCAGAGGCGACTTAGGGTGGGGGTGCGTATTTTCGTCGTATGTGTGTGTGTGTACGTAACGTGGTTGTCAGCTGTCACCGTATGGCCGCCTTACAAGTTACAGCTTCTAGAAGGATACTACAGATCTACAATGTGTAAAAAATCGGGACTTAACGTGGAAAACATCAGGCCAGTAACTCTAGTATATTTTCTTTTCCGCTAGAAAGAAAAAAAAAAATCCAGGCCTATGTGTGGAAGAGAAGGACACTGGAGCCCACGTGGCGCGGATATGGGGATGCCACGTTGGCAATGTCGCGCCCAAGCATTTCTATCTTGTGAGTTGTGAAGCCGTGTTTTCCTCAGGGGCGAATGGGAACTTGCATCCATGTGATAGATGGTGTCCAAGATCAAGCCAGGTATTTCCCCAATTATTCTAGCTTGGACACTAATGGTCCTTGCCATAGTCATAATCGTGCTACATTGTAATGCTACAGGGTGTGCCAAGATAATTATGGGTGTACAGTACACAACGCGCTAGAGTTCGTAAGGATAGGCTCCAACTTAATTAGAGCATTTGGACATGCTTTATATTAACTCTACTATTATATATACTTTATCTAAAGCTGAAAGAATCCCCGCGCCTAGGAGTGCCATGTCAGCCGCTGTGAAAAAAAAACCCCAAAATCCAAAATTACTTTTGGCTATTCCAAACGGTTTTTTTTTTTTTGGCAAAAAAATGTTGGTTCCTAAAAGATGACTATAGCTACGGACGTTACGTTTATGTCCTCCCATCACATCTTTTGCGAGGAAACCCTCGTGTTTCGCACATCCGGTCGCTTTGGATCCGAAAATTTATAAAGAAATCCTCCACGATCTTACGTAAAAACCTTTGAAGTTTCGAAAATTCAACCTACCCTGCCCTGCCTCCTGCACGCCGTAACGCGCAATCCCATTTAGTTGTCTTTTTAAACTACCGAAAGCTTCGATCGCCTGAAACAACAAGCTTGCAGTAGGAACTGAAGATGACCAATCCAGGTTGCAGGGGGGAATGTGTAATAGGGAAGGACGGCCCTGTACATAAATTGTAGTACGTTGAAAGTGCTATAACACTAATTAATCAGCTAGGGCAGATTTCGTTTCATGACGCTGTTTTTGTCCAGATTGTAATAGGGCTCGTAGGGTACGTAGTGTCGTTTCTAGTACTACCCATTGATGACTTGAACAGTACCGTCTTGAAAAGAAAGTAGCATGTATGTAATGAGTATTTGAAGACCACTTTATGGAAACTTAGCTCTCAAAATCGTCCAAAAGGAAGAAGAAAAATATCAGCTCACAGTACTAACTTTCTACGGCAATCCCTACTCAAGTGACCTAGTAGAA
This sequence comes from Rhipidocladum racemiflorum, assembly GCA_036346355.1. Lineage (NCBI taxonomy): Eukaryota > Viridiplantae > Streptophyta > Magnoliopsida > Poales > Poaceae > Rhipidocladum > Rhipidocladum racemiflorum. The sequence goes on from CM070586.1 coordinate 61,570,609, forward strand.
GGCAGTAACCTGATTAGTTCATTCTATAAGTTAATTATAGAGAAATTTTACGGAGCATTATCCTGGTAGTATAAAATATGTAGTAGAAATCGCATTTAACCGTTGATTTGTTAAAGGTGTTTCTACTACTTTACTACCAGATGAAGTATAAGTAGACTCTAGTTAATCTGACATTAGATGGTTCATATTCAATTTAATCCACCGTAAAAGAGCTCTAATTATATTAGTATTACCAATCTTTGATTCTGTACTCTACAAGTTGTACAAATCTTGAAGCACACAAAGGGGTAAGTAATCCTCATCTACCCTTTCATTTAGAGCTCTTTTACAGTGGATTAAAATCAATATAAGTCGTCCATTCCTTTGAATCTAATGGTTGAAATCAATTAATATCTAGTTATACTACCACCTGTAGTATTGGTAGTAAAATTCAGAAAAGGGTAAAAAATTCTATCATAAGAAGCCTCTGAAGATCATCAGGTATTCAGTGAATTTAAAACCACGACCGAATTAGGAAAAGTCTAAAATACAAAACCGCGACCGAATTAGGAAAAGTCTAAAATACCTCTGATGAATGGATAGGAAAAGCCTAAAATACCCTTGAGGAATGGATGGTTAGATTTAATTTTTACTACCACTATTTACTACATATGTCATCCACCGTAAAATTTCTCTTTATTTATGCTTTAATATTTGTACAACTTTATAAAGAGAAGCATATAAACACCTCTCTATGGTTAAACATTGAGGTATTATTCAACATATAGTATCAATGCTTTCAACTGCATGCAATTCCTCCGTTTATTTTAGAAGACGCCCAAGTAATTGAAGATTCAAACAGTGAGATCTTTTACCGCGCGCTAATGTATACATGTTCAGTGACACGAAAGTTAGATTCGTATTTGAAAGTTGATTATATTTTCTGAGTTATTAACAGTATAGCACGGCCACAACTCAATTCGTGTCAAGCAAAATCGCGGAAAATTAATCAATTAGATTCGTATCTGAAAGATGATTATATTTTCTTAATTAGTTATTAAACGACAAGGAACAGCTAGCACTACAAGCACGAGCATGCATGGACACTCACCGGCGGGCCGCGGGGAACCCGTACGACGGCGCGTAGCAGTCGAACGACCCGGACCTGGCCGCGTCGGCCACGGCGTCTGCGGCAAACTCCCCGCCGCGCCGGAAGCAGGCGTGGGAGGAGGCGTCCCCTACGCCGAGGGAGATGAGGCTCTTGGCCGGGCTGGCGCATCCGAGCAGCTCGCCGACGACGCCCCTTATGGACGCCTTGTGCTCCGACGACAGCGCCGGGTGGCACCTCACGGCCGGCTTGCAGACGACGCCGTTGCATCGCTCTTGCACCGGCGCTGCCGCGACCTAAGAAAATGAGAGATGCAGACAAGCCACAAAGATATGCATCTTTAGTAACTGTAATTCGCAAGGGAGGTACGTACCTGGACAGTAGGAGCCATGAGAGAGAGAGAGAGAGAGAGAGAGAGATGAGCTGGTGGTGTGAGTTGTGTCCTGGTCAGTTGGTCACGAGCTTGGGCGAGGCGTGTGGGTGTATTTGTACTGGTTCTGTGGCTCAGAAGGTCACAAGCGATCACATAGCTAGCACAAAGGTTTTGTGTTTGCTTGCTAGCTTCGTCAGTCTCTCACCGCAGCCAGAAGTTTAATTTGTGTGTTTGAGAGAGAGAGAGAGAGAGAGAGAGAGAGAGCCGTATGGATGAAAAGCCAAGAGGAGCACGTATATATGTCGTGTCAGAGGATAGAGCCGATGTTTACTATAGAAAAAGAGAGAGCCAGATAGAGATAACTTCTGAAGAAGCTCAATTTCAATTGAAAACTAGAGTCCACACGCCACAGTTAATCAACAAACCGAAGAAACAGTATTTCTATGTTTTTAGATTAATATAAATTGTATTAATTTTAAAGCAAACGAATGAATAAGTAATCACTATCTATTCTTTATTTATATTTTAATATTTACGTAACTTTTAAAAAAAATACTTAAAAATAATTATTGTTTACTAACGAACTAGCCCAATGTGAGCTACCTTTTCGATTAATTAACAAACCGAAGAGACAGTGTTTTCTTCCTTTTTAGTGAGTGATCATCATCGAAGTTTTGAGGCCAATTTTTTTTTTTCTAATCTGTGTCTATATAAACAACCGATCAACGCATCTTGGGTTACTACACTTATCATTACAGATACAATCACGTTCTTTAAAATAGAATTTTGATCATTAATTTTTTAATTACATGTGGCCGCTATATATATATATATATATATATATATATATATATATATATATATATATATATATATATATATATATATATATATATAGGATAACGGATTGGGACACCATGGTGCCTAGGCACCATGATTTTAAATGCATTAATTCAAGTCAAATTAGGATATATTTTTCATAACTTTCAGTTTTAGGGTATATACTCATCTATAAGAATTCAAATGAAAAACATACCTTTAAAAAAATATACTCAAATTTGAAGATTTGAATGAATTTAGATTACATACTTTGCTGATTTATATGTATGATCAACACATACCTACAATCAAACTATCATCAAAAAAGGAAACTTTAATTTGAATTTCAATTCAAACTTGTTTGAACTAGTTAGTAAACTAGTTGAACTCAACATCCTAAAAATTTCAAAAATTTTCGCATACAAATACTTATGAAAAATACCCGTTTTGGATCATGGTGCCCAAGCACCTTGGTGTCCCAGGTAATTGTACTATATATATATATATATATATATATATATATATATATATATATATATATATAGATATATTGCAAATCTAATCTTCTTCTAAATATAATTGTAAAAATAGTTCTATTCTTAACCGCATAAACATCGACAGACGATACGTGTCACTTACCGCGCTTTCGCAGCTCTTGAAAGGAGCTACCAAGCTAGGGTTTCATGTGGGCTTTATATGGGCGCAATTTTAGTTATGCGTTTCCCTAGCAGGGTTTCGTGTGGGCTTTATATGGGCGCAAGCTAGCTCAAGAACAAACACATGCATGTAAGTGATCGTCACGTGGGTGCTTCGTCGCCACATACTCATGATGATGAAGCTAGTAGGCATTGGTATCCATGATCTAGGAAAGGGTACCATGCTTATTGGATGCTTATGATATAATCACCACATCTTGTTTTAAAAAAAAGATATAATCACCATATCTTGTTTTAAAGAAGGATAAATATAGAAATGCATGTAATGAACACAAGTACTCTCGGTTTCATCTGTATGTTCAGATTACTGCAATCCAAAGTCTTGATCTCGATCACCATATCAGTATATCTTGTGCACCTAAGCCATGGATACAGATAGGGATCGATGCAACCCATCTTAGTTCTTTTACTTGACCAATAAGGCAATCGATATGAGCTTCTATGCAGGGGCGCCAAGGTATTGGCGAGGACGTACATATTCTGACGTCCCGGCGCACCTAAGATTAGGCCCAACAAGAAGGTGAATACTACGAATGTGTGCTCGACGACCGCCGCATTGCCGCCGCCGACCGACCATAGGGCCGCGGCGAAGAAGACGATGACAGCGACGGCTATGGCTGCCATGGGGAGCTAGCTAGCTTCTGGATGGATGCTTGGCACTGGACTGTCGGTGGATCAGTATTTCTGGTTTGTCATGTGCACAGAAGCAAACAACTTAACAATGGTTACGGCGATCAGAGGGATCTTGTAGACGACAGAAGAAGATTTTGTTGCCATCTTCTCCGTTATTCCAATCCCGATTCCGTTCTACTTTGAATTTGAGCAACTGGAAATTAACGGTTTGAGTGGAGTCTCTGTCTCAGTCATGTGTATGAGTATATATAATCAATCATGGTGCATGATGGAGTAGAATTCAATTAATACAAATCTTTATTATGTTATGTGCGTGTTTATTTCTTGCTCTAACTTATAGTGCTCTATTTATGACTTCGGTGTAAAAGATGTATCTATTTATGTAGCTGCAAAAGATATGCTGACTTGAAAATTTTAATTTGGTATAATGCTCTCTATTTATGGCTTAGCCGCTGAAGATATGCTGCTGACCTGAATTCTAATTTGGCATGATGCGCTCTATTTATGGCTTACATGCAGAAGATATGCTCACATGGTGTTTTTTGATTCCAACTTAACCTTTCGTATTAAATTTTGCATAAATCTTATTGATTCTACTTCTACGTAGAAGTAACTGTGAAGTTAATTCCCTTCTGCAGACCTGAAATGCTATCTGGACAAGATGACGTCAACTCCAAGATACATGTTTGTTAAAAAAAAGGATTTATCTCGAGGTAGAGGATCATAAGATTTACTCCTTCCTGTGAAAAAGAATGTCCTCTAAAAAAGCATCCAAGCATGATGACATCAGCAGCTGCAGAGTCCCACAATGCCCCCAACCTATAAGAGCATCTCCAAAAGAGAGCCCTAAAAATAAGCCTTAAATTTTAATTTAGGATCCCAACTAATTAGATTTAGGGCTCCAACGAAATATTCACTCCAGTAATTAGGCCCTAAAACCCAACGAAGATAGGGCTTAATCACATAGTTGCTAAATATAGATACTCTCCTAGGAGCCCTAAAACAATTTGCTAAATTTTAACAATTTAGGGTCCTTGCTGGAGTTAATCTTTTTTCCCAAAAGCCCTATAATTCAAATTAGGGACATATTTAAGGCCCCTCTTGGAGATGCTCTAACGACAACTATTTTAATATAAAATTAGTATAATGTTCCCTCTGTACCCCTAATAAATATCTATCTTTACTTCATATTCTCTACACACGTGTTGAATATAGTGCTTAGTGATACCAACTAGAGATAATTTAGTCATTTCAATATCTTTTTGGTCTATGTACTAAGAAGAAATACATGTTATAAACTTGAACTGAGTAGTCGGGAATTGAACCACCAACTAATTCGGATGGATTAAAAACTACTCCCTCCGTTGGAATTTAGAGGGCGTATTAGGTTTCGTTAGGACAAGGCTTTGACCAACAATTACTCTATTAGCATATAATTTTTATGGCACAAAATTGATATTAGCAGATTTGTATTCAAAAGTACTTATATATAATTATGATTTTGTATTGCATAAATGATATATTAATGAAGTAATCGTTGGTCAAAGTCTTGTCCTAACGAAATCTAATACGCCCTCTAAATTCCAAGCATTAATTCGAATGGATTAATGAGTTGGTCCACTAGTATACTTATTAAATTCAAAGCATTAATTACACAAAATCTAGATAGTACAGGCAGTAAATGTATATATTTTATAGCATAGATTTAGATCAATGAATTGTTTCGTTCAACACCACTATATACATGTATACGTCCAGGACTACAATTGAACTCCATCACCCAAACCTTTCCGGCTATTCCACAAACCTAAGTACAGCCAGAGCAAACATCAGGGTTGGATCAACTGAGAAATGGCATCAGTGCTCTCCTCTGTTCTCTGCAAGATCCTTATCGCATTGACCATGGTTGCTCTCCTTTTTTCTGGTGGTAAGTCCCTCTTTCTCTCACTTGAATATTTTTTTTTTGGGTAGGATAGGGGAAATGCTTCGGCAAATGAACTCGATATGAAAGATTTTAAATCGACGACAAATCGTGTTTTTTTTACTAGCTTGATAATAATGCAGGGGAAGCTGAGTACGGAGAGTGCTATGCCCGCCCTGAATGCAACAACTACTGCAAGATGAAAGGATACCTCAAGGGTGGCGAGTGCGTGAAGCCGGACTACATGGACTGCTGCTGCTTTATATGAATTAATTAACTAGCACCCATGGAATGTTAATCCCATGATCTGAAATAACAGGATGCTACCCAAAAGATCCCGAAATAATTCAAATGCATGTGAATGTACATGTCGAAAATTTTGCGGCAGTTCTTCCATGTGTGCATGCTGATGAGCAATGGCAACGACATTGCTAGCTATAGCTTGGGCTCAGGAGATTAAACTCGATATATCGCAGCCAGCTTAGGTGCTTAGTTTCGATAAGCTCTGAATTCGCATATATGCTTGTTGGTTGGAAGGTCGCAGGATTCCTCTCTGTACTTTCCGCAAACACTCCTCTCCTCTCTCTGAAATAGCATGATAGAGTTCCTGCCTAAGATCTGTCTTTTTTAAAAAAAAAACAAAAAAACAAAACAAAAAGAACAAGAAAAAACTTGCACGAATTCGAAACTTTCTTGCAGCTATGCACAAGGGCAAAGAAATAGATGCTACACTGAAAATGAATGAAAACATTGACATGGAAGAATGAAGGGGAACAACCAGGGGCGGATCCAGGCCCCGGACAGAGTAGGCTGTAACCCGGGGCCTGGTACCAAAAGTCTACTAAAATTCTAAAAAAAAAACTATTGAAAAATCATTGAAAACATATATTTAATCTAAGATTAGCTGGTCCAGCCCGGGGCTTGGGGCTAGGCTAGCTCCGCCCCTAGGAACAACCATGAATGACATACTAGGTACAATACCGTGTCTTTCTTATGCTGCCCTCCGTCCCGCGTTATAAGATCACAGCTTACCATACATACGAATGAAAAATATTAAATGTAAGAAAAGGTTAATGTTATCGAATCATACGTACCTTAATCAAATGACATACTACAACTACTCATCTGTTTTTTCAGCGTAGGTATATAGTGTATTATAATAGAGACTTATATTACGGGACGGATAGAGTATTAAACAGTGATAAACACGGTGACAAGCTAACGCTAACTTCTTCTACCAACTTACTCCAACATTATCTTTGATTTCGCCCGATATGTCAAGATTAACCGAGTCATCGCCAAATACCCATGAAGCTAGGGGAGTACTACAATGCGGTGACGCGTCATGCATCGTATGTGTGTACGTTGCGCGCACCACATGTGGGGCGCAAAAATCTAGAAGAGAGCATACGTACGGCCGATCACGAATCTCAAAGCACGGGCTTACCGAACGTGTCTCAGATGGCACGCACGCATGCTGCGCACCGCGACTAGCTAGAGCACCAGTCGAACTTCGAGAGTTTTCAAAATTTGACACGCTTTAAAATTCGTATTTCAGAATTTGACACTCTGGCCCATCATACACACAGACGATCTGACATGTCATTTAAATGCTCTGAAAGGCTTACGAATTGAGTGTCAAATTCTAAAATAACCCGTCGAACTTCTTGTTCCCATCACACACACACACACACACATATATATAGGCTTCGCGTAATTTCAATCAACTTTTTAAGCTTTTTAGCAACTAAATTTAATATAAATCATTGTTCTTTTCGATCTAATATATCATATTAACTAGTATTTATTTATATTAATTAACTCTGGTAATAGAGTAGTATGAATATACTTAACAAATTAATAGTTAGATCTGATTTTTACTACACACCATATACTATACTAGTATAATACGCTGTAAAATTTCTTAGAACCTAATGACTTATAAAATTATGTCGACGATTGGGGAGCAGGCCCCCGCCGAGCTTACTTGTTGAATGAGGGATCAAACAAAGCCCCTTTCTGCCACAGGTTGTAGCATCGAAGGCGTGGGAGATGGTCCGTTAGAAGACACAGAAACACAAGGATTTTATTCTGGTTCAGACCTCTCATGATCGAGATAATAGCCTTACGTCCAGTCGCCTAGTGGCCTTTTTCTGTATTGGAATGATGGATTCAAGTACCTGGATCTTACCCCAATGTCTGGGACGTATTTATAGTTTACAAGGGTATCGTGTCGGTTACGGCCCCCGCCATGCACGCCTCTTAGTGCGAGCGTGGTCATAAGAATCCTACATTTACGCCACGTTTGAGTCATGAGCGCAACGGTCCTTCGGGGAGGTACGATTATCGCCGTAACCGTTAGTTGCTACCCCCCCGACCACGCAGCCAGAGCTCGAGCTTGGGCCGAGCTCATTTGACTCCGATCCGAGCAAGTTCGTCAGAAGCAGCGTGCTCGAACATTAACCGGCGACGAGCTCGCGACCGAGACGGCAAGGAGGCGGCACCAAGCGGGCAAGCCAGGCGGCGGTGCTCGACCATCCTTGGGTCATCCTCGGGAGCGACCTCCGAGGTGCCCGAGGTCAGACGAGCTTACCGAACGGGCAAGGAGGCGGCACCGAGCGGGCAAGCCAGGCAGCGGTGCTCGACCATCCTTGGGTCATCCTCGGGAACGACCTCCGAGGTGCCCGAGGTCGGGACGAGCTTACCGAACGGGCAAGCCAGGCAGCGGTGCGCGTCCAGCCTTGGGTCATCCTCGGGACCGACCTCCGAGGTGCCCGAGGAGTCGGAGACGAGCTTACCGAGAGGCAAGGAGAGGCGGCACCAAACGGGCAAGCCAGGCAGCGGTGCTCGACCATCCTTGGGTCATCCTCGGGAACGACCTCCGAGGTGCCCAAGGTCCGAACGAGCTCGACCGTCGTGGCATTATGGTAATTAGGGGAATTAACCAATCCCCGACAGCTAGTCCCCGAGGTTCAAGTGAGATGGGTCATCTCCTTGAGACTGAGAAGTTCAAGGAGGGATTGAATTCTTGATGGTGAAGCTCTTATCTCAACATCTGGTCATGAAATGACCAGGAAAAGGAATTGATAGATGAGGCAGGCTCATACAATCACATCCCGAGCGAACCATGCTCGGGGAAAAGGTCGGCACAAGCTGCACCGAACGGGAAAATAAAACGCGATCGAAACTCGTCCCGAGCATGGATCAGAGGCCCAGGGACGCTAGGCATGGATCAGACGCCTAGCAAAAAGGTAACTAGCAGACAGTGAACAAACACATGCTGCCGCATCCCATGCACGGATCAGGTGCACAGGGGAATTAGACGTGGAGCATATGTCTAGGCAACTAGCAGATTGCGAGCGGACTCATACTGCCGCATCCCAAGCATGGATCATATGCCTAGGGAAAAGATAACTAGCAGACTGTGAACGAACACATGCTGCCGCATCCCATGCACGGATCAGGTGCACAGGGAACTAGACATGGATCGAGATGTCTAGGCAACTAGCGAGATAGCGAGCGGACTCACATCGCCGCATCCCAAGCATAGATAATATGCCTAGGAAAAGATAACTAGCGATCGCGTGAACGAACACATGCCGCCGCATCCCATGCACGGATCAGTGCAGGGAACTAGACATGGATCGGATGTTCAGGCAACTAGCGAGATAGCGAGCGGACTCACCTGCTTGCATCCCAAGCATTGGTCGGATGCTCGAGGAACCGATGACGAGACCGGCTCATTTGCCGCATCCTGGACATGGACCAGATGTCTAGGGAAAGAAACTGGTAGACCTATGCTCAAACGCAGAGCACTCTTGGCCCAAAACAAGAAAAGTCCCCAAACGCGATGCTCGTTTGGAGGAATTTAAACGCGTCCCTGAGCGAATAACGCGGGGCGGAACATGAAACATCCTCGCGCCCGAGCGAAGTACATGCTCGGCGCGGAACATGAACAATCCCCGAGCGAAAGGCGTGCTCGGGGGAAGACAAGAAAAGTCCCCGAGCAAAAGGCGTGCTCGGAGGAAGAGGCTCGCGCCCGAGCGAAGTGCGTGCTCGGCGCGGAACATGAAACATCCTCGCGCCCGAGCGAAGTACATGCTCGGCGCGGAACATGAACAATCCCCGAGCGAAAGGCGTGCTCGGGGGAAGACAAGAAAAGTCCCCGAGCAAAAGGCGTGCTCGGAGGAAGAGGCTCGCACCCGAGCGAAGTGCGTGCTCGGGGCGGAACATGAAACATCCTCGCGCCCGAGCGAAGTACATGCTCGGCGCGGAACATGAACAATCCCCGAGCGAAAGGCGTGCTCGGGGGAAGACAAGAAAAGTCCCCGAGCAAAAGGCGTGCTCGGAGGAAGAACTTCGCGCCGAGCGGCGCGTGCTCGGCGCGAGCGAACGATCCCGAGCAAAAAGGCGTGCTCGGGGAAGAGGCTCGCGCGGCGAAGTGCGTCTTTCGGGCGGAACATGAAAAAGATAGAACAAGATTAATTCTCTAGCGCAATGCCCGCTCGGTGTGAAGAAACATGCGTTCGAGCTAAAAAATTACTCGGCACAGATCCGAGCAGAAGACCCGCTCGGGCAACGGGATGAAACTTGCGCCCGAGCGAAGAACTCATTAAAAACCGTGTAGTATCGGTCATCGGATGTGGAAGATGACACCTTCGGGATTCCTTTGGCAAAGAACCCGTCGATCCCCACGGACGGCGCCAGCTGTCGACGATTGGGGAGCAGGCCCCCGCCGAGCTTACTTGTTGAATGAGGGATCAAACAAAGCCCCTTTACGCCACGAGGTTGTAGCATCGAAGGCGTGGGAGATGGTCCGTTAGAAGACACAGAAACACAAGGATTTTATTCTGGTTCAGACCTCTCATGATCGAGATAATAGCCTTACGTCCAGTCGCCTAGTGGCCTTTTTCTGTATTGGAATGATGGATTCAAGTACATGGATCTTACCCCAATGTCTAGGACGTATTTATAGTTTACAAGGGTATCGTGTCGGTTACGGCCCCCGCCATGCACGCCTAAGTGCCCGGCGTGGTCATAATCGAATCCTACATTTACGCCACGTTTGAGTCATGGCGCAGCGGTCGCCGGGGTGGTACGATTATCGCCAGTAACCGTTAGTTGCTACCCCGACCACGCGGCGAGCTCGAGCTTGGGCGAGCTCATTTGACTCGATCCGAGCAAGTTCGTCAGAGCAGCGTGCTCGAACATTAACCGAGCGACGAGCTCGCACCGGACGGGCAAGGAGGCGGCACCAAGCGGGCAAGCCAGGCAGCGGTGCTCGACCATCCTTGGGTCATCCTCGGGAGCGACCTCCGAGGTGCAGGAGTCGGACGAGCTTACCGAGCGCAAGGAGGCGGCACCGACGGGCAAGCCAGGCAGCGGTGCTCGACCATCCTTGGGTCATCCTCGGGAGCGACCTCAGGAGTGCCCGAGGTCGAGACGAGCTTACGAGCAGACAGGAGCTGGCACCGAACGGGCAAGCCAGGCAGCGGTGCTCGACCATCCTTGGGTCATCCTCGGGAACGACCTCCGAGGTGCCCAAGGTCCGAACGAGCTCGACCGTCGTGGTATTATGGTAATTAGGGGAATTAACCAATCCCCGACAAATTATGAATTACTTTTTCTAGAAAAATCTATATACCACTTTGAAACGGTCAATCTAAATATTTTATATAGATATCATTAGTCAAATCTATTGTATGATAAAAGTTGATGATACGTGTTTTAAAACTGCTAAGACCAAACACTAATATTGCTAGAAATTCTAAGAAAACGTCTCGGTTTTACTCACTTAAAGGGTTGGTGGACACAACAAGCAACGAGAGCGGACCTCCTCAATCTCTGAACTCCCTGTGCCCTCCATTCCACTTGGTTCAATCCCTAAGTTGACTGCCTCAGGCTCTTCGGTTCCTTCAATCTCATGATGTTCATGAACTGGAATTACATTCTGGTCATTCCTCATATCTGACATAGTCGATTCCCCCACCGCCACCGATCTTGGGTGATCGGAGGGGCAGGAGGCGGCCGCCGTGGACCGCAACGAGGACAGCAAGAATCGATATTCTGTGAGTTAATCCGTTTTTCGATTTTGATCCCGGCGATTTAATCTTGATGTTTTGCTTCAAGATGTTTTCTTCAGTCGACGGAGGTTGTTAACCAATTTCTTGGTACTGTTCATCACCCGGCAAACCACAATATTTCATTTTGGTTAGGCTGCATTGTTTAGAATGCAATCAAACAATTGCAGTGAGAAATCTCGAAGTGGATCTCGGTTTTGGGCTTTAACTCAAGAAGATGAAGAAGATGAAGAACAGGAAGATGAGTCGGTAAATTCTCCAACACTAATTAAAGATGCATTGCAAGCTGGATACTCATTCTACTTAAGCCAAAACCAATACTGCATAAACTTCGATCCAAACCTGCTGAAATCTTCACTACGACCAAACTTTCAGATGATACAAATATTTTTAGATCAAATTCTCTGCATCCAAAGCTCAATCAGGCAACAGGAAAAAACAGGTTGGCTAAGATTCAGCCATGGAAGGGGCCATTACCACCACCGAGATTAACTCCTCCAGTGACTTTTGGTGATTCTTTGGCAAAGGCCCATCGGCAAACAAACAGAAGGAGATCTCTTCCTTTGAATAAGGCGGATTTTCAGGTATTTGTCAAAGGAATTTCAAAATCAGTTCGGGAAAAACAATGGCAATATCTGATCTGGGAGTTATTTCAGGAGTCTCATAAGGGCCTTGTCGAAATAAACCAAACAATGGACTAACTTCTCTTTTCTCACGTACTTGGAAGCACTGGAATTGCGGCAAGTCCTTTTGGCCAGGAAACGATGTCGGTGACCGCCGCTCGTTTGCATCTCTTCTTCGTCAGATGGAGGGAAGCAACGCACATGGAGCCGACCGAGGAGGTAAAGGATCTACAAACCTGCATAGAACAAGTGCTCAGGCAGCGCATCGAGGAGATGGTGGTCTCTCTGGGGGTCAAGCTGAGCAAGGAGGTTTTGGTTCTGGAGATCGTACCGGCGTCAATTTCATTGGCCATGGCATGAGAGGCTTTGTTGGCGGGCACAACCGGGGTCGTGCGCATTGGCAACCCAGATTTCCAGCTCGTGGCAGGGGACGATATGGTGGTTCCATCAATTCAAGAAGCTATGGCAGAGGAAGAGGAACTTCAGATGGGAATTTTAATAAAGCAGAATTGGCTTTTACAGTGGGTAAAGGAGTCGCACAACAAGAGAATTTGTCACCAGCAGATTTACCTCAGGTTGCTCAAATAAAGGCAGAGAATGTTGACAAATCCAAGGCTTTTTGTCCAAGATGTCAGAAAAAGGGACATTCACAGCTAGAATGCACAGCTTTGATTCTTTGCGATATTTGTGAGGATGACCACCACATTGCCAGTAAGTGTCCGTTGTTGAAATTACCAAAACCAACAGCCAATTTGTGCGGATACGCGGCAGATGGACTGGGTTTTTATCAAATTCCTTTCTCAGGATCAAAGAAACCTCGGATGATTCTAATAAGATGGCTATCGTGAGAATTGAGGGAGTTCTTGGATGGCGACAGTTGTGAGGAGATGAATAGAGTGGTTCCCATCAAGTGGCAGTGGGAGATTAAGGAGCACACTCATAATTCATTCTTGGTCTCTTTTCCATCCAAGATTGAGTTATTAAAGTGACAAGTATTGGAGAAATCAAGGTCAAGAACCAGGAGGGAGTAGTTATGTTTTTTGATGAATGGAACCAGAGATCGGATGCCAAATTGCAACTTGAAAAGGTTTGGGTCCAAGTGTTTAGAGTTCCTCATGAGGTCCGTGATTATTTATCTTTGTGCGCGGTTGGATCTATCATAGGAGCAACTCAGTTTGTGGACATGGTCGATTATGAGGAAAGCAGGCATAGTTCGATTCTGAGTTCTTTGTCACGAGGCTTGGTTTTATTCCTAATAGTACTGACATTTGTGTGGGAGATGCTATCTATGAGATCTTTTTTGTGGTTCAAAATAACGAACAAGAGACCCTCGAAGCCTCGGCAGGTTTTGGTGGAGATGAAGGAAAAGGGAAGAAACAGGTGGATGAAGACGATGATGAGGACATGATGGATAGAGATTTCAAACGTACTAAATCCGCTACGGAAGAAACAATTGGTACTCGGAATACCTCCCAGAATGTGCCCATGCAGATGGCAAACTTTAGCTCTGAAATGTTGCAATCGACTCATGTTGCTGGCACTAGTAAGGCTTCTCAGGTCAACTCAAACAAAGCTGATATCCTGTTTGACATAAGGACTGATTCCAAAGTTTTGCACATTTCCGGTGCTTCTTGTTTTGCTTCATCTAGTCATCAAATTATGATGAATAACAAGGGTGCAGCTTACACAAAGGAAAATGTGAAGATGGATGAAGTTCAAGAGCTAATTCATACTGTTGATACTCCGGCAAAAGTAAATAAGGCTTCAACTACTGGACAGATCTCACAGGGCATAGAGGAGCCTACCGATCAAGAGTTGACAGAGGGTTATGAAGTGGATATGATGGACTTTGGGTCCAACCAATCGATTTTCTTTGATAAATCCTTCTCAAAGACTGCAACACAAAAGGTTGAGGAGATTGAGGCGGTTGGGTGGACTTCATAAATCGATTTGACCAAAAGCTTGATGAAGGGTCGGTGGAGGAAAGCATGATTGAAAATTATTTACTAAAGCCTGCAAATTTCAATGTTACTACTTCCAAGATGGATTGTGTTGCAGATCTTAACAGAGATATTGGCGTTGACAAACACCAAGACTTCAGGATATGGGAAACTTCATCACTGAAGATTGATAAATTGGTAGATTCTAATCTGAAGGAAGATAAAGCCCTAGACTGCACAATAGAAGACAAGTTATTACCTGAAACCCAGAAACTGAACAATAGTATGGTTTCATTGGCAACTGTCAAGCTTGATACAAATAATGATGACAGCAATAGTGATTTTTTTGCTCCAAACAAACAGGTGGCAAAAGAGGCAGGCACTGGTAATGGAAAAGTGGGCTTGGTGAAGGTAGATGAGGCAGAAAGGTTGGAAGGACTTCCTGAAGAATGTCTTCGCAACAATGGCAAGCATCCTAAGACCTGCAAGTTGTTGAGTCAAGTTGAAGTCATTGTCCCGTCCGTCCAGCAGGAAGGACCACGAAGGAGTGCACGTCTAAACAATACTTCAGGTGGGATAGCGAAGGCTGACGTGGACATATTGGAGAAGGCCAAGCTTCGGGCTGCCGTTCGCAATTTGGAGTCTCCAAAAAGTAATTGTTCTAATTCGTTTTTGTCTTTTTCAGACTCTATCATTTCTTCTAATTTGCTTACAGTTGGAATTTCATTGGGTAAGACTGAGGAAGAGGTTACGAGGTCAATTAAAAAGATTAAAAACATAGAAAAAGAACGTTCTAATGTTTCACTGGCAACCATTAAAAAACCCCATCAGGTTATAGAGGATGCAGATCAAGATTTGCTTGATGATGCTACCCTCAAACACTTTTGTAGTGATGTAACTGATGAGGGGGCAGACTTTGGGGATGACCACTTATGTAGTGATGTAATCACAAAGCAAAAGAAAGCAATACTTGCCAAGAAAAAAATTAGGTGCCAAAAATCCTTAAAGAAAATTATAGTTTAAATGAAGGGTATTTTTTGGAATAGCAGAGGTCTTGGAGACTTGGCTAAACACAAATACATCTCTGATTTAGTTAAGGAACAACACCTTGATTTTGTTGCTATCCTTGAGTCGGGCAAAAATGAGTTTTCCACTTCACGATTAAAAAATCTAGGAGGTGGGCATGATTTTTTGTGGCATTGTAAAGCTCCACAGGGCCGATCCGGAGGGATTCTCATGGGAGTCAATTTGGGATCTTTTGATATAGGTTCCATAGATGAAGGAGACTTCTATGTGAAGTTCCACTTGAGAAATAAGGAGGATGGTTTCCAGTGGATCCTAATAGCTGTTTATGGCGCAGCTCAAATCCAATTTAAGGATAAATTCTTGACTGAGATAGTTCATACTTGTCGTAAAGAATCATTACCTATTCTAATTGGGGGAGACTTTAACATTATCAGAAGACAAAATGAGAAAAATAATAATCATTTCGATAATAGATGGCCATTTCTTTTCAATGCTGTCATTGATAGTTTGGATCTGAGAGAAATTGAACTATCTGGTCGAAGATTTACTTGGGCTAATAATTTGGAAAATCCTACTTTTGAGAAGCTTGATAGGATACTAATGAGTACAGACTGGGAACATAAGTTCCCTTTGGTCACGGTGCATGCTCTTGAAAGGGCTTTATCCGACCATACCCCTCTATTACTTAATACCGGAACAGCGTTCCATGCCGGTAACCAATCATTGTTCAAATTCGAACTTGGGTGGTTAACCAGAGATGGGTTTTTCGACATGGTGTCCACTTGTTGGCATAGTGATAATAGGGGGAATAATTCTTTAGCGCGATGGCAGTTTAAAACCAGAAGACTTAGACAGTATTTGAGAGGTTGGGCCAAAAGTACTAGTGGAACTTACAGAAAGGAAAAAAAGGAATTACTTTCCATTATTAATGATCTAGACAAAAAATTTGAAACTATTGGGTTAACTGATGAGAATGTTAGATTGAAGCGGTGTTCTCGAGGATAGGTTGGCTAATCTGCGAGGAAGAGGAAATTAAATGGTATCAAAGAGCAAAAACAAAACACTTACTAGAAGGGGACAATAATACCAAATACTTCCATTTGGTTGCAAATGGTAAGTATCGAAAACAAAGAATTTTTCAACTTGAGCAGGATGAGGAATAATTCGTGGAGATGTCTGACTTAAAAGGTACATAACCACATATTATAAAGACCTATTTGGGCCGCTGGATAATAATCATTTTTCTATGATTGAATCCTACCGAGATGATATCCCTCAAGTTTCAAATACGGAAAATGAGCTACTTACGAAAGGGTTTACCGAGGAAGAGGTGAGGGAGGCAATCTTCCAAATGGAAGATAATAAAGCACCAGGACCTGATGGCTTTCGGTAGAATTTTATCAGTGTTAAGGAGGTCATTAAAGGTGACTTAATGGCAATGTTTCATGACTTACATCAAGGTCTCCTTCCTTTGTTTAGTCTCAATTTTGGCATTATTACGCTTTTACCAAAATGTAAGGAAGCAAAAAAAATACAGCAGTATCGACCAATATGCCTCCTTAATGTCAGCTTCAAAATTTTCACTAAAGTTGGTATTAATAGGATTTCGATTGTCGCTGAAAATGTGGTCGACCGACACAAAGCGCCTTCATGCCTGGTCGAAATATTATGGATGGTGTCATAATTTTACATGAAACCATCCACGAGTTACATAACAAAAAGTTGAATGGTGTAATTTTCAAAGTGGACTTTGAAAAGGCCTATGATAAGGTTAATTGGTCTTTTCTCCAACAAACTCTTAGAATGAAAGGTTTTTCGCCACAATGGTGTAAGTGGATTGAAAATTTTTTATCTGGAGGTAGTGTAGGCATTAAGGTTAATATTGATGTTGGTCACTACTTTCAGACCAGAAAGGGACTCCGTCAGGGTGATCCACTATCTCCTATTTTATTTAATATTGTGGCTGATATGCTAGCTATTATTTTAGAACGTGCAAAAGACGATGGACAAATAACAGGTTTAATTCCCCATTTGGTGGATAATGGGTTGTCTATATTGCAGTATGCCGATGATACCATTATTTTTATGGATCATGACATTGAGCAAGCAAAAAATATGAAACTTCTGCTAAGCGCCTTTGAACAATTGTCTGGACTTAAGATAAATTTCAATAAAAGCGAAATATTTTGTTTTGGTACTGCTAAGGATGTTGAACTACAATACACTCAACTATTCGGTTGTGAGGTAGGTAGTTTCCCTTTTAAATATCTTGGAATACCAATTCATTATCGTAAATTGAGAAACATTGATTGGAAGGGAGTAGAAGATCGTTTTGAAAAGAGGTTGAGTAGCTGGAAAGGAAAAAATTTATCAGCTGGAGGAAGATTAGTCCTGATTAATTCCGTGCTTAGCAGTTTACCCATGTTCATGTTATCTTTTTTTAGGATACCACATGGGATTCTTAAAAAATTAGACTATTTCAGATCGCGTTTTTTCTGGCAGAATGACAACCATAAGAAAAAATATAGACTTGCTAAGTGGACTATTCTTTGCAAACCTAAGGATCAGGGGGGTTTGGGCATCCAGGACCTTGATGTCAAAAATATATGTTTACTTTGTAAATGGCTCTTCAAGCTTTTGAATGAGGAGGGGGTTTGGCAACAAATCTTATCCCGGAAGTATTTGGGAAGTAAGACTCTTGCTCAGGTAGAAAAGAAGCCAGGAGACTCACATTTTTGGTCAGGTCTAATGAAGGTAAAACATCATTTTTTTAGGTTTGGGTCTTTTCAACTTCATGATGGATCCCAAATAAGGTTTTGGCAGGATACTTGGATTGGTAACAACCCTCTTAGTATTCAATACCCCCGTTTATTTAATATTGTTCGAAAAAAACATACCACGGTGGCTGAAGTAATGAATTCTGGATATCCTAATATATCATTTCGTCGGGCAATTGTAGGACCGAATCTTTTAGCCATGCATAACCTTCTTACAAGGATTATTGGTATTCAGTTATCCTCAGAAAGGGATACTTTTAGATGGAACCTTCATCAAAATGGACTTTATTCTGTTCAATCGACATATGCAGTTTTGTCATATCAAAATATTCCAGTTACAAATAGACGACTATGGCGGATTAAAGTACCTCTAAAGGTTAAAATCTTTTTATGGTACTTACGACGAGGAGTAATATTGACAAAAGATAATCTACGTAAAAGAAATTGGACTGGCAACAAAAATTGTTGTTTTTGTCACAATGACGAAACTATTCAACATCTCTTTTTTGGATGTCCGTTTACTCGCTTTGCATGGCATATTGTACAAATGGCATTTAATCTGCCACCTCCCGATAGCATAGCCCATATGTTTGGAACTTGGCTATTGGGATTGGAAAAGGATACAAAGGATCAGTGTTTCATTGGTGCGACTGCCTTATGTTGGTCTATTTGGCTATGTCGAAATGATGTTGTATTTGATAAAAAACAATTATCTAACCCGTTGCAGGTGATTTTTATGTGCATCAATTGGTTGCGCTCATGGCTGGTATTGCAGCGTCAGGAGGTCCACGAGATGATGTCAAAAGCATGCGATTGTCTACATGCTGTGGCTAGAGATGTCTTTATGGGGCATGGCTGGCGATTTCAAAGAAGGATTGCTGCAGATTGAGATTCAAAATTTATGTGCTTGTTGCAAATCTTTCTTCTTTCTTAAACTATTAAGTTTTTCTTGGCATCTTCCTAGCTGAAACTCTGAACTATGTAATAATAATTGGCTGTGTGCATCTCAGTATGCAGAGGCCGGAAGTCTAATATATTCTTCCATTATCTAAAACAAGCAACGAGAGCGTGATAGAGGTTGGGGCATCTTCTGCACCTAAGCCATAAACAGAGCGCGTCATGCCAAATTAGGATTCAAGTCAGCAGCATATCTTCAGCGGCTAAGCCATAAATAGAGAGCGTTCTACGAAATTAAAATTTTCAAGTCAGAATATCTTGTGCAGATAAGCCATAAATAGAGATATCTTTTGCACCTAAGCCATAAATAGAGCACTATAAGTTAGAGCAAGAAATAAACACGCTCACAACATAATAAAGATTTGTATTAATTGAATTCTACTCCATCATGCACCTGACTGAGACAGAGACTCCACTCAAACCGTTAACTTCCAGCTGCTCAAATTCAAAGTAGAACGAAATCGGGATTGGAATAGCGGAGAAGATGGCAACAAAATCTTCTTTTCTCTTCTGATCGCCGTAGCCATCGTTGCTCTTCTTTTCTCCGCTGGTAAGTGATGTATATCGGATCGGTCCATAAATGTTAAAGGAATCATTATTATCATAAAACAACTCCCCTGTAATTTTGTAAATAGTTAAAACCATGGATTAACGACGGTCAATAAATGTTAAAAGAATCATTGCTATCATAAACAATTCCCCTGTATATGTGTGTGTGTGTGTGTCCCTTGATTGGGTTGCTGTAAAATAAACTGCCCTAATTTGGGATTCTGAACCAGCAGCTCTGAACTGATCGACATGTTTCTCGAATGGGTTTTTGACAACAAGAGCTGCTTCCCCGCAGCAGCTCGCACAGGCTGAGCATGCTGTAGAGCTCAGTCACTCTTGCCATGGCCGCAGCCAATGCTTCGTCGACCAACGCCGAAATCTGAAACGAAAACATCTGCTCTGACTTTCCTCCCTCCCGTATCTCAAACGGAAACTGAAACAGAAGCTCCAGCTATCTCTCCCTTTTCTTTCCAAGTACTCCAATATAATTCATTGGGAGAGCTTGTATATACTGTAAATTGAAAGAGAAACAGCTTCAAAAGGGAAGATTTGTTGAGGCTATTTTCCCTCGACTGATACGCATTTTACTATTTTCTACAAACTGAAAGCGTCTGCGTTTAGGGCTCATGCAGTTGACCAGTTGATTCTGATCTCGCATGGCTGCGTGCAGGGGAAGCCACCAAATGCAATATGCGCATCTCGCCGTGCTCGCCTGACTGCAACGCGTGGAACGCGAGTGCATGCATTGAGGGCGCCTGATGCTGTGGGGATGAAACGTTCCATGGATGGTTTAGAGTACCAGTCATGTGTGAAATAGTGTGATGGACTGATGGCTACCCAAAAAAACTGAAATAAACTGGGGATGTGTTGGAACCCATGCGCTAGGGGAAGAGTGCTATGCTTCATATTGTGTGCTTCTCAACCTCAAGAGAGCCGCATAAGGTCTCACAGTCTAGAAGCATATATAGGCTATGAGAATTACTCCCCCGGTCATAAATAGTTGTTATTTTCTCAACATCTCCGCTTACGGGAAGACTGTGCATTGTTTTCACATAATTATGTTCCAAAGTAAAAGATCATGTGCATGTATATCTATGTTTGTGATGAACAGTTGATTTTATTTGAGCTATATTTGCTCGAGTTTGAGTTTGAATTTGAATTAGATTTTAAAAATAAAGCAATTTAAGGTGCTGTCAGTGTAGGACGGCACTACTTGGGATGGCGGTAGTTATTTTTTCAATAGGTGCTCATATGGATTTTAGCGCGAGCGGCACTACTAGCCTTTAGGGAATGGTAGTGCCAGCTAAGCGGTACTACCCGTTGCAGATGGGCGGTAGTGTCAATTTTTACTGCGAGACATGATCTGAAATAAATGCAATATTCTTCTTATGATTGATTAATGTATAAATTATTTGACAATGCTATATGATGGGTTTTCTTGTTTTTTATGGTTGCAGGATGACGACGCGAGGTCATGGTAAGACGGATGGTGACCAGGACTAGGCAAGATGAGCCGGAGGTTCAGACGATCGGAGACGGAGTTGCTTTAAGCCATAGAGGTAAGGTAACAGCTAGGATGCTATATTGGAGCTGCTCGGATCGAGAAGAACCGTTGGATTGCAGTTTAAAAAAAGAAAAAGAAAAAGAAAAGAAACCCACCATGTTCTATTACAACATATACACATTCATATGGCTGCAATGAAGGGTACTACACCCAAACCATTTTAAGCCCCCACAACTACATATATATATATATGTTGTGAGTTTGAGTATGATACAAGTTCCTACTCTATCTCCAATAGCTACTCTATTTCTAATCTGATATGTACCAACCGTGCGCCTGTGGGTTTTTTTTTCCGCAAAAGTTTTTTACATAAAAATCCGTATATATTGTTTCCGTAAGGGTTTTTCTACATATTATTTGCAACAATATATATAGCTAGAGTGACATCAGGATGTCGGCAAAATTTTCTTCCGTCGTCTGCAAGATCCTTCTCATGGTTGTGATGATGGTTGCTCTCCTCTTCTCCTCCGGTAATTAAAAGTCTATCTCTTTCCCTAGATCTGCTGAAGCTTTTTTTCCCATGGATTGAGACAGATTTTACTACTTTCCAAATTCTGAAACTCCGAAAGTCTCTGTGTGTTAGGATTTCTGTAGTTGACCACTTGAACTGATCTTGCAAGGACGCATGCAGGGGAAGCCGCTAACTAAGGAGGGAGGCGAGTGCGCTGAGGGCGTCTGCTGCTGCTTTGAAGAATAGTGCCTGCGAATTGAAATGAAATGAAATGTTTCATGCATGATTTAGAGCACCATTCATGTCTGAAATAAACGGCATGTAATGCATTGCCTACCAAAACCTGAAATTAAATGGGAATGTGCTGGTATTTATGAGCTAGGTAAGAATGCGATGTTTAATGTCTTGTGCTTCTGGAAATTACAAAAGAAAATGATGAGAACTACATGGAAGGGATTTTTTTTTTTTTGAAAATTGGCCAGGAGCTCTGGCATTCCATTAAAGAAGAAGAGAACAACAACCGGACTACAAACGCGCACACACCTCACACACCCACACACACGCGCCTGCCTCCAGCCCCTTGTGAGCACGCGGGTCGAGCGGGGCTCAAACCTGAGTGAACGGGGTGCACAACCGCACCTCCAACCAACCGAGCTAAGCTCAGTTCTCCATGGAAGGCATTTTTAACTTTGCACAAAGCCGTCTTCTCTCTGCTTTTGGTTTTGATGTTCTGTAATTTAGGATATATATAACCGTGTTGCTGTCGTAGGATCCCTGGAGTATTCTCTTTGCAGTCCATCGATCGATTAATGTTTGGGCAGCATGTTCATTGGGTGCTTCTGATAAATCATACATCATAAGTGTGAGGTATCTTCCTAGTTAAAAATGGTGAGCCAACTCATGAAAATATAGATCACTACAGCTCTATTTTAGTTTAATCAACAAGTACTTCATGCTGCAGCAGAAGGCATTGCCACCAGCTAACTCAAGAATCTAGGCACAAGATGACTCGCTATTCCAGAAAAGAAATGATCACCTGATATTTCTCTCTGCACATCCTGGAAACTAAATAACTAATGCATGCATGTGCCAGTCAGGCACCCTATGACCTGCTGACCGTAGAACTAATTAAGCACCATATATGCCAGCATATATCTCTTCTTCACTTTAGACATAAATAGAGAGCATTACGCCAAATTCTAGCAACTAATAAATACATATACATCCTACAAGATATTTGAATCAAATCAACTCTCGTATTAAACCGGTTGACTTCTACTCCCTCCAGTGACATATAGTTCTCGTTTTGGATATAGATGCAGTCAAACTTTCGAAATATTGATTGCCAATATCTTTTTAAATATTTAAATTGGGTACATGAAAATCATATGTGTACATTTTTCTCAAAAAGTACTTTCATAATATTGTAATTTCATTGGGTTTTATAAATATATTTATTATATTTTAAAAGCTTATAGAGAGTTGCTAAGAAAAAAGAGAAATAGGCTAGTAGTCCTTATTTTGATGTACCCTAATTACAATCGCCATCGAATCTTTTTGTTGAAAATAGGAATATGCTAGAAATTCTTAAAAAAGGCAAGTATTTGGCCCTTAATCTTATGGACCCTAACTAAGTTAAACTATAGTAGTTATTGGATGTTATTATTTAAAGAAAAACATCCAACCATCTATCTAGCGGACTCGGTTTATATAATAAAAAATAATAGAAATATAGAATAAAAAATAAAAAGAAATTAGCCTTTTGATTTTTATATAAACTCTAAATTAAAACCTGTACATAGCTAAAACGTGGAATAAAAGTAGATAAAAATTAGCAGTTGAATTTGTGTATCAAATCTAACATAAAACTACTGTTCAAAATTAAATAAAAAATAACAATAATTTTAATTTTTTATATGAACTCCAAATTAAAACCTGGACATAGGTAAAATTGAGAGTAAAACTAAATAAAAATTAGTCATTGGACTTGTATATCCAATTTGATTTAAAACTAATATTTAAAATTAAATAAAAAATAAAAATAAATTAATGGCTTAGATTAGAAGAAAGATCCATACCGAGTAAAATAAAAAATAACAAAAATTTGAAAGAAAAAATAAAAAGAAAATTAGCCATTTAACTTTCATACAAACTCTAAATTAAAACCTATAATATATAATATCAAAATATCACAAATGGAGTTCTACAATGATCTATTTTTTTCAAAAAAATAAAATCATATATGTATTGCCAAGTCATTTAAATATGCTTTAAGGATGATACATGCACCTTGCTAGTTATGATAGAAATTATTCGTCAAAGGTGTGTTTTGAAAACTGTATTAATGTCCGAACAAAAACTATTTATAACCAGAGTAGATATGTTCAGATGACTGCAATAATGTAAACTCTTTAACTTCCGCGTATCAGTATAAATCCTACACCTAAGCCACCAATGTAGAGCATTAATCCAAATAAGGAGGGTTCTAAATACAGAGATATCCTATTAAATGTTTAGATCGTTTCAAAGAAAGAAGAATTGTAAGCTGCCACTATCCACCATCACATATTCACATGTGGTAATTAATCGAGATCCTATAAGATATTTAGATCAATAAAATCGATCCTACCATTCTACAACACTATATATACACATGTTCAGATGGCTGCAACGGGGAGTACTCCACTCAAAGCATTTCCAGTCATTCCACAGTGAAATCTAAGTAGCTAGACTGCTGGAACGACAGGAGGATGGCAGCAAAATTCTCTTCTGTCGTCTGCAAGATCCTTCTCATGGTTGCAACCATGGTCGTTCTCCTCTTCTCCTCCGGTAATTCCCTCGATCTGATGCAGCCCCCCCCCCCTCTGGATTACTCCCTCCCGTTTGGTAATACCTGTCGTTTTGGATAATACCGAAACTTTGACTAACAATATATTTTTAAATATTTAAATTGGATACATAAAAATTATATGTGTAGACTTGTCTCGAGAAGTACTTTCATAATATTATAATTTTATTGGGTTTTATAAATATATTATAATAAAAATTAGCGGTCACAGTTGTGTTTTGAAGACCATGTCGATGTCCAAAACGACAGATATTATCAGATTGGAGGGAGTAATAAAGACTGTAATTAAGTGCTTTAATTCTACTACAAGCTGATAAGGATTAATTCCTGAAGTTGCTTGCTTGGAGTAAACGCGCTGATCTTTCATGGATGCATCGCAGGGGAAGCCGACAAGTACGGGTGGTGCCAAAATGCGTGCCTGGAGATCCAGCCTAACTGCGACGCGTGGTGCAAGAGGTCAGGGTACCCCAAGGGCGGCGAGTGCGTCGAGCCAGAAGTAAAAGTCTGCTGCTGCTGGGAATAATATATATGAAATTAAACGAAACGAAATGTTCCAATGTTCCATGCATGATTAATCTATGGTAGTACCATTCATGCATGTTTGAAATAAACGGCATGCATGTGATCATGTGTTTGGCCACCTAAAAACATGAAATAAAAAGGGAAAAAATGATCATTTGCTCAACCTTATATGCGACTTTGGTTACTTCTTCCTTGCTCTGGTTATGGCCGATCGACCCGGAACTCCGGCCGTCGCCGCTGTATTGGCGTAAGATTCCAATAAGATCAATCGATGAGAGGCTGAGCCGTGAGATTGGAGGCACGGCCGCACGGGAGTGATCATTGTCGATGTCTAAGAATTAGGTTTCTAGATCGAGTTTATGAATACTCCCTTCATCTCATTATATAAGACATAACTCCTGCCAACGCAGAGATCAAGGAAGTAGTTGCGTCGGGCGGGGTTCAAATGGGTTAATGCATGCGTATGAGAGATGGGAGAGAAGGTTAATGTATGCATGCATGCACATAAGAGATGGGAGAGAAGCCAGAACAGGAGACGAGGAGGTGCCGCGTCCTGTATTCTGGGATTTAGAAAGAAAAAAACAGTTATGCCTTATACTTTGGGATGGAGGGAGTATATTTAGGTCATCTTTGTCTAAAAATTAAGACTGAAAAGAGTAGAAAAATGGGGATTGTGTTTGATTGAGTCACTACTGTTTACACGGTATAGATTTCGAATGGAGAATTCAGAAAACTAATATTAATCTCTTATCCTTAATCTTGAACATGATCAAACCTTGAATCCTTGTCGAAACCTCCTATTTATAGCAAACGAAGAAATAACAGTTTGTCATCTTCTAAGAGGTGTCTTCTCGTTAAAAGGTGTCTTTTTGTTAAATATGTGTATCTCGTAAAGAGTAACATTCAAACAGCTGTCTTACCTGTCAGAGAAAGCGTCTTCCGCAGCAAGCCTTATGCGGAGGTAACCTCTTCCCTGACCTCGACTAGGTTGAGGTATAGTCTTATCCACGTTCGATCTGTATGCCGGTCGGAGTTTTTCGATCAGCGTATGTCTATCAGGTCAGGATAATTTAGGACATACCATCTTATTCGATCAATATTATGTATACTGGTCGAGGATATTTTCACGTGACAATGTTTTGACCCTGGTCAAAATTATAACAAGGTAATGGACCTTGAGCTTTATCTTTATTTATGAATTCTTTTTATTTATAAGACTGTAGGTTCGAAAATAAAATATAATATATTTTTCGTCGTCAATCCTATCAACCGACGGAAACTCGGGGTGAGTTGTTAAATGGTGGGTAGAGGGTGCCATGTTTGAGGTTGCTGGTGAGGCCCTCTACATATGATATAATATAAGGTTAAAACCACTTCACTCGGGCAATGAGTTGTAATAATTCGTATCAACCATAGTGTGTGGAAACAACCAGAAAAGGGTTATCCTATGATGGTATTTAAATCTCCACAATGGGTAGGTATAATTGTGTTAATCTGAGATTGCCGGATTCCCGAAGAAGGACATGGGATAGCCGGTGACGGTATCCATTGTTGGTGCTCAATTGGAATTGAGTGACCAGGGCGCTATATTTAAAGCCATGGCTGAGTATCTCTGATTGTCGTGGCGGAGATCAACTGGCTACCCTAATGTTTTAGTACCAATGATTCACGTTGTAGCACAACTGGTAGTGACCAGGGCATATGAGTATCTCTGATTTTCGTGGCGAAGAACAACTGGCTAACCCTGGTCATAGTGCCATTGAATCAGTACAGCGTACAACTAGAAGGGGCCAGGGTTGGAAATTTAATACCAAAATAGTGATAAACATTATAGGTTCTCGACTCCGGTGGAGTTCGCTATGAGGAAAGTGATACAAAACCTGCGCAGGGTATAAAATCATGAATTTATGCCTGTCTCTTGGACCGGAGGCTACGGACTTGGTACGAGTGCTAGTAGAAGATTTACAAATAATAAAAACAACGTCAAAGATTTTCCTAATAAAACCTATTTTGGATGAGTTAATTTGAGATGTGGTTTTGAGGATTGGAATTGGAGAGTTCCTGTTGATAAAATCTATTTTAAATGGAACTGGAGAGTTGTAGTGAAAATATAGATCACTACAACTCGATTTTAGTTTAATCAACAAGTACTACATGCTGCAGCAGAAGGCATTGCTACCAGCTAACTCAAGAATCTGGGCACAAGATGACTCACTATTCCAGAAAAGAAATGATCAATTGATATTTCTCTCTGCACATCCTGGAAACTAATGCATGCATGTGCCAGTCAGGCACCCTATGACCTGCTGACCGTAGAACTAATTAGGCACCATATATGCCCAGCAAATATCTCTTCTTCACTTTAGACATAAATAGAGAGCATTACGCCAAATTCTAGCAACTAATAAATACATATACATCCTACAAGATATTTGAATCAAATCAACCCCCCTAAAAGAGAGAGTATTAAAGCAGTTGAATTCTTACTCCCTCCAGTGACAGCTAGTTCTCGTATATGATTTTCATATGTGTAGATCTCCTCAAAAAATGCTTTCATAGTATTGTAATTTCATTGGATTTTATAAATATATCTATTATATTTTAAAAGTTTAGAGAGTTGCTAAGAAAAAAGAGAAATAGGCTAGTAGTCCTTATTTTGACGGACCCTAATTATAATCGCCATCGAATCTTTTGTTGAAAATAAGAATATGCTAGAAATTCTTAAAAAAGCAAGTATTTGACCCTGAATCTTATGGACCTTAACTAAATTGAACTATAGTAGTTATTGGATGTTATTATTTAAAGAAAAACATCCAACTGTCTATGTAGCGGTCGCTTTATATAATAAAAAATAATGGAAATTTATAACAACAAATAAAAAGAAATTAGCCATTTGATTTTCATATGAACTCTAAATTAAAACCCATACATAGCTAAAATTTGGAATAAAAATAGATAAAAAATTATCAATTGAATTTGTATATCAAATCTAACATAAAACTACTATTCAAAATAAAATAAAAATTAACAATAATTTTGATTTTTATATGAACTCCAAATTAAAACCTGGACATAGCTAAAATTGAGAGTAAAACTAAATAAAAATTAGTCATAGGATTTGTATATCAAATCTGACATAAAAATAATATTTAAAATTAAATAAGAAATAAAAATAAATTAATGGCTTAGATTAGAAGAAAGATCCATATCGACTGAAATAAAAAATAATAAAATTTGAAATAAAAAATAAAAAGAAAATTAGCCATTTAACTTTCATACAAACTCCAAATTAAAACTTGTACATAGCTTAAATTTGAAATAAAAATTAGATAAAAATTAGCAGTTGGATTTGTATATGAATTCTAATATAAAACTGATATGAAAAATTTAAATAAAAATGAAAATTAAATATAAATTTGGAATAAACAACAAAAAAATTAACCATTTTATTTAAACTCTAAATTAAAAAATAAAATTTTAAATTTAACAAAAAATAACAAGAATAAAAATAAAATGAAATTAGGGATTATTTTTAATTCCATAATAAGTGAATTTTTTTTTATTCAAAACTAAAATTCTAGAAATATGCTAATTTGAAGAAAAAAAGTAAGGAATTTGATTTGTATATATATAAATTGTTAGCTATTATGTAATAAAAGCCAATACATATTTTTGATAGTCACTAAGAAAATAAAGAATAAGGTAAAACTTCTCAAAACAAAAAAAACATTATGACTCTTTATTTGGTGGACGTCCATGGAATGATGAGATTAAGATAGTGAAACATCGACAAGTATTTACTCGGCTATATTGATGTAAGCAATGTGATGTACAGTAAAAGAAGTACGGAAATAAAATGACAAGCATTACAATAAAAAAATTAAGAGATGATGGTATAAATGAAAAATGCTATATATGTATTGCCAAGTTATTTAAACATGCTTTAAGAATGATGCATGCACCTTGCTAGCTATGATAGAAATTATTTGTCAAAGATGTGTTTTGAAAACTGTATTAATGTCGGAACGAAAACTATTTATGACCGAAGGGAGTATTTTATTAATCGTCACCGTAGATATGTTCAGATGACTGCAATAATGTAAACTCTTTAACTTCCGCGTATCAGTATAAATCCTACACCTAAGCCACAAATGTAGAGCATTAATCCAAATAAGAAGGGTTCTAAATACAGAGATATCCTATTAGATATTTAGATCGTTTCAAAGAAAGAAGAATTGCAACCTGCCATTCCCCACCGCCACATATTCACATGTGGTAATTAATCGAGATCCTACAAGATATTTAGATCAATAAAATCGATCCTACCATTAATTCTACAACACTATATATACACATGTTCAGATGGCTGCAACGGAGAGCACTGCACTCAAAGCATTTCCAGTCATTCCACAGTTAAATCTAAGTAGCTAGAACGACCTGAGGATGGCAGCAAAATTCTCTTCTGTCGTCTGCAAGATCCTTCTCATGGTTGCAACCATGGTCGTTCTCCTCTTCTCCTCCGGTAATTCCCTCGATCTGATGCAGTTTTTTTTCTTTCTTTTTTTGCCCTCCTGGATTAATAAAGAGTACTGTATTTCTACTACAAGCTGAGGATTAATTCCCACCAACAAAAGCTTTTTGGATTCATGCCTAAATTGAATCAACCAATTACCAAATAGGTGTTCAACATTAACAGGTGAACATCTCAAGCCAAAAGCACATCTCACCATATTCCAAATGAATCTTCCAATCCAATGGACATGAGATAAACAAATGGTCAATTGTCTCATTAGCACCACAAATTTTTGTAGTACTCCCTCCAGTTTGATAATAGATGTCGTTTTGGATATAGTGATGATCAAACTTCTAAAACTTTGACTATTGATATATTTTTAAATATTTAAATTGGATATATGAAAATTATATATGTAGATTTGTCTCGAGAAGTACTTTTATAATATTATAATTTTATTGAGTTTTATAACTATATTATAATAAAAATTAGTGTTCAAAGTTGTGTTTTGAAGACCGTGTCGGTGTCCAAAACGACATCTATTATCAAACTGGAGGGAGTATATCATAGCGTGTTACTTCGATAATGTTTACCTGGCTCATTAGCACCACAAATTTTTGTAGTATATCGGACAATGCTCTTGGCAAGTGTGTGTGTGTGACCGTCTGGGCCGCACGAATCTTGAGGACAAAACCCCTGGGCGGGCGGATATGGGATAGGGCAGTCCGTCTTCTTCTTCCGCGATACAGAGGAGAGAGGAGAACGGAGCAGCAGCAGAGGAAAGGAAAGGGGACGGTGATGTCGATGCCCACCTTCCACCTTGCTCCCGACCTACCACCCGTCTCGCGCCTCTGCTTTGGTCTGGTCCCAGATCCCTCCCCCCCTTTCTCTCTCTCTCTCTCTCTCCTCTCTCCATGGTTCTCTCGTATTTACTCTGCTTGTATGTGTGGGTGTGCGTGCAGGGACGATGACGATGGGGGAGCAGAGCGGGCTGCCGGACTCGCTGCGCCTCCTCGACGCCGCCTTCGACTCCGGCGTCAACTTCTTCGACACCGCCGAGATGTACGGTCTTCTCAACCCACCCCCTCAAACTCCTTCCTTTTTCCAAGAAACGGCTCAACCGCTCAAGTAAGAAAGAGGCGGGAATGAAAGGGGCTTCGCTGCAAAATTGCAAACAAGGTACCCGGTCCCACAGCGCAGGGAGACGCACGGGCGCAGCGAGGAGTTCGTCGGCCGCTGGCTGCGGGCCCGGCGGGTCCCGCGCGACAGCGTCGTGTTAGCGACCAAGGTCAGTCACTGGTCAACTCTTGTAACAGTTACTACAGTACCACTCAACTTGAACTGAACTGCAGCAATCTCCTGCTTTGTTTGATGCTGCATTGCTAGGATAGGTTGCAGGGCCGTCTGGTCAGATGACCTGGATCCGCGACGGGCCCGTGTCTCTCGATTCCGGGAACATCACCGAGGCAATCGATAATAGGTTGGTTGATTAGTGATTTAGTATACTTTGTTGTGTTGCAAACTTAATTCTGTTCTTCTGTTCGGAACTTCATATGCTTGCTTGGTCTTTCTTGGTCAGTTTGTTTTTTGTATTGTGATACTGATTAGGTAAAAAAGTTTGTCACTTTTGTTCTGGGTTCATTGTAACTTTGTAGCAGTACATATATAGACACCCAATGATTTTACCAACACAATTCAGGTTCTCCAAAAATGATTGTTTTGCTTAGTTATACACGGGATCTTCTCTTCATATCTGAATGCCTATTATGTTCCCTGTGATCATGTGCAGTTTGCTCAGGCTGGGTGTGGATTACATCGACCTTTACCAGATACATTGGCCTGATCGGTATGTACAACAAGACAGTTTCATGCCTGTCACTGTAATGCCATGTTTCTTGCTTGTGTTCTGTGCATCCTCAAGTCTTAACAAGCCATGTTGAACTAGCAGTTATGTTCCGATATTTGGAGAGACAGAATATGATTCTAGCCGTCAGTACACGTCTGTACCGATAGAAGAACAACTAGAGGTTCTTGGAAGAGCCATACACGCCGGAAAGGTATTTTGCAAGGGTGTTTTTACTTCTGCAGTTTTATCCAAAATGTTAGTTTGGTAGATTTATGCTTGATGGTGTTAGATTAGGTACATTGGCCTTAGCAACGAAACACCATATGGGTTGATGAAGTTCCTCTGGGTGAGCAGGAATTTTCAGCTGCTCTCTAAGATACTGACAGTTCAAGTAAGAGTCACATATAATTTTAATTCATATTATTCTGTTAACGATATATTGCCTTATATAGTTGATTCCCATATATATGTTTTCCATATACATATTTTCCTTATTTAGTTTTCCTTATTTAGACTTTCCTATTGTACCCTCATGCATTGTGGTCATTGGCCTCATATTGAATACAACAAGTCCTATTCATAACATGGTATCAGAGCCTAGGTCCAAACCCTAGCCGCAATCCTTCTCCGCTGCCGCCGTGCCCGGGAGAAGCAATCTGCTCTCCCGGGCAGGCACCTGCCCGAGGCTTCTTCCAAACTCTACCGCGCCACTCTTCATCCGGTGTCGCTCCATCCGCCGGCCGCCCTCCATCTGGCCGCATTCGCCTGGCCACCGTCGTCCGGCGCGTCCTCTGTCTCGGCACGCCTCTGCCGCCGTCGGATCTGGCCGAGCCCGACGCCGCTCCTCTGACTTCCGCGTTGTGTCGCTGCCGGCTTCCTCGACTGCTTCATCGGCGCCAGCCTCTGCGCCATTTTGCTAGCGCCAGCCTCTACGCCATTTTGCCAGCGTCGACCATCTGCATCATGTCCCGGTCTTCATCTTCAACTGTCCAAATCTAGTCCTCTGCTCCTGGGTTGGCCTCCGCGCCGGCCATCCTGGATCGACGCATCTCCGCCCGTGGTCCGGCGCGTCCTCATCGTCCGCCAGCAAGGGAATGTGTCTGCTGTCCGGCCGCCTTCATCACTGCGTCTGGTCCGTCGCTGTTCGGCCGCCTTCATCGCCGCGTTTGGTCCCCTTCGTCCGGCCATCGCCATCTCCCGATCGCTCGGAGCTCTTCGAGTCACTCGGTTTTTCACGGTGCAGTCCGATCGGACTTCAAATCAGATCGGAATCGGCTTTTGATTTCCGTTTTGGGTCACGTTGGCTCTAGCTCCAAATTGTTTTTGGCTCATTGCGGCTCCTTGGGCTTCAAGCTCGGTTCCGGTTATTTTCAGCTAGTCTTGGCTCATTTCAGCATGGCCCTGCTGTCTTGGCTCTTTCATTGGCTACTGCTTTTTAGTGTTGCGACTAGTAATTCCTAAATGTTTTTAGTATTCCGTTGCGTCCATCCAAGTCATAGCATCTTGATTCCGTCTTCCGTCGTCGCTCAGCTCTCTTATTGGCTCGACTCATTCTGTCAACACTTTTTACCTTGGCTCGGCACGTTTTGTCGACCTCGTCAGTCCTTCTTCGTCGAATCGGCCCTACCTTCGACTTCTGTTCGTCGATTTGACTTCTTCGTCGACTTTTCATCACCGACTGGGTTCTTCGTTGGCTGTTCTTCGTCAGCTCGATGTTTTCAAGAGTTACATGCTACGACGGCTTCTTCAGGACTATGACTTTGGATTTTCCCTATTTTAGTACATCCCTTCTAAATGCAATGCTATTGCATACGCCTTGCATTTGTGGGGGGGTGTTAACGATATATATTGCCTTATATAGTTGATTCCCATATATATGTTTTCCATATACATATTTTCCTTATTTAGACTTTCCTATTGTACCCTCATGCACTCTATATATTGTGGCCATTGGCCTCATATTGAATACAACAAGTCCTATTCATAACAATTCGTACCAGAATTACACTTCCATTCTTTTTCTGCAATGCTTTTGCAGAACTCGTATAACTTGCTGTGTCGAAATTTTGATTCTGGATTGGCAGAATGCTGCCATCACGAGAGGTATCCATTACATAGCACTGCAATCAACTGCTATTTTCAGTTAGCAAGTTTGACCGGTGACAAGTATTGCCATCTTAGCACGTTGTCCTGATGGAATTTCTGGACTTTACTGGTCAACTACTCTATTTTGTACAAATTAGTTCTGAACTTCCATTGTCGCACTATGACATTTGCAGAATCAGCTTGCTGGCTTATAGCCCATTGGCAATGGGTATACTTTCAGGGAAGTATCACTTATCTGATGATGGTGGTCCGCCAGATGCAAGAATGAATCTTTTCAAAGGTCTAAGTTGAACATATTAAATAGGTTTATAGCCAGGTTGGTTAACCCTTTATTTCAGTTTTGTTACCTCTCACCAATAGTATTGTTCCTCCTGCTCTGTAGGTAGATACTCTGAGGGTGAATCCAGATACAACCTTTCGAGCCCCAAACTAAAAGTAGCTGTTAAGGTGCGCTACTAATTTTCTGATAATTTGTGTAGTGTCAAATCTTTTTCTAAGGTCTTACACATTAGTTCTTCTAAATTTGTTTTAGGAATACAAAAATATTGCTGCTAAATATGGCATTTCTCCAGCAAGCCTGGCAATTGGTATGATACCTCATCATTTTTGTTTTATGTGAAGTTGCATTCTCAGATTCTCTAGCCAGTAACCACAGATCCTTGCTTCTCTTGTTGATGATTTCAGCGTTTGTCCTGAGACACTCCCTTGTGGCATCAGCTGTTTTTGGTGCAACTAAACTATGGCAGCTTGATGAAATTCTTCAGGCCACCAGGATCCATCTCTCAGAAGACATTGTTGCAGAGATCAACAACGTCCATGCAAGACATCCCAACCCTTGCCCATAACATTCTTGACATGGATAATTTTGCTAAGTTAATTCGACCGAATGCATAACTGAAATGCAATGTCCATATGATCAATAGGGAGTAGCAATTTTGTCAGGGTTGAGTTAGTCATACTCATACTTGTTTTATTCATTCGTTCTAACCTTGTCAATGTTGTCGTGACTCTTAAAGTATCTAAGATATATGGAATAGATTGTTTTATCTGGCAAATCACATCTCTATCCTTATTTTCCTTCTGCTCGTTAACTCAGAATGTTCAGCTTCAACATTTAGCTTTTTTTTAGAATATAAATTGTGTAAGTGCGTTAACTATAGGTAAATATAGAATTCACAATCAGCACTAGGAGAGGATCTAATACATCAAAACGAACAACTTGGAGAAAAGAACCACAGGAATGTAATGTCAGAACTATGACAGAAAGAAAAGACTCCGACTTCTCCTGTGGCAAAATTCTGATGGTTCATACATTGCCTCCTTTAAGCAATGAGTATATTCAACTCTCAGTAGACAAGGAGAACAATGTTATTCATCAATGCAAAATGTTTCAAACCATTCCGATACTCACGTTTGCATTTCAGTTTGGTCAGTTCATCTCAACCAAAAATCTATTCAGCACGCAGTTGATTAAACAAATACATGTTACCATGTACAAATGCTCACAGATATATACATATATATGTAGAGAGAGAAAAAATGATTTATTTCTGAAAAGAAGCTGCATTGGCACAATTGATCAGCTACGATTGGAGGGAGGTTTACTGAAGTGTCCCAAGTCATACTAATTACCCTGAGCTTAAGTTCATTTATTTAACTTGGATACAAGGGTGGACCTATATAGAGGGTAGTGGAGGCACGGGCCCATTGAAACATTGAAATTGCAACAGATGACTAAAACCTGTTCTGAGAACAAAATTTTACAAAGCCAAAGCACTTGCTGAAGGATCTGGCAATAATTGGATCGTGTGGCTGTTCGCGATGATATAGAGAGATATCACTGTAACGCAGCTAGGATCTAAAGCGTTTCTAGTTTACTGCAAGATATATGTAAAACAATGGAGTATTTGCTTTGGTTTGCTCCAATATCTCAAATGCAATGGTGCAGTCTTTCTCCAGAGATCGATCCATTTTCCATTGCAAGCGCCAAAGTAGACCTCACTATGAGATTATATAGGGCAAGAAAAACAAAAGTAATTTCCATTCATGCGCATAGTGTGTCTGCTCATTCAGTTCCATCACAACTAATCAGGTCATCCTACTGTCATGATTAATTGGTATTCAGTCTAGATCATACAAAATATACTGCTTGAAGCATGGGAGGCATTAATCAGTGTAGATCATGCGTAATGTGTTATAAACAAATGGATTTCAACCCCTGCATTTTAGAACTAGGACTTAGCCCTTCTGTCCAAAATAAACCGTGTCGTCGGCCCTCAAACTTAAAATGTGAATTAGTGATGTCACTGAAAGAAACCAATGGGCTTCAGCCCCAGTGTCTTCTAGAGCAAGGGAAAATGCTTATATTGATCATGTAAATAGTGTCAGCCACTGATGATCATGGTATTTAAGGAGTGAAATGATAGACAGCTAGACAGACTGACTTGTTGCCATCTCTACCTACACCCCAGCAGAACTTCCATCAATAGTATTTATTGTTCGAAATTTGCATAAATTTAAATATTTCTGCAACAATATTTACAAGGCACAATGCAGGGGCGGAGCCAACCCCCCGGCTGGGCCGGGCAGTTGCCCGGGCTTGGCCCAGTTCAGTCTAGCGCCCTAGCCCAAATAACCAGTCCCCAATTCCCCAATTCCTCTACCCTAATTTCATTCCCAGTCCCAGTCGCCCCCAATTCCCCATTCCTTACCGAGTCGAGCGAACAGCGGAGAGGCCAAATCCGGCGAGCCCGAGCCGTCGCCCGACGAGGCAAATGGCGAAGTGAGCAAAGCAGCCCGAGGCGCAATGAGAAGGCGAGGCAAAGGCGGCCGGCTGAGCAAAGCGAGGCCGAGGCGCCGAGCGGAGGTGCCGAGGTGGTAAGCGGCGAGGCAGAGGAGGGGCCGCACGGGGCACACCCGACGCCCGCGTGGCCGCGCCGGCGAGCCTGAGGGGTGAGGGCTGACGGGCTAAGGCCTAAGGCAGAGGACCGAAGGAGGTGAGCGTGAGCTGTGAGCTGAATTTCTGATGAATGATGAAATGATTATTGTCTGATTATTTGATTATGTGATTATGTGAATGTGTATTGATTATGTGATTAGTTTTCATTTACATGATCATATATGTATTAGCATTCAAGATTGCTTTTAGTTCACATATCGATCAATTCACAATATGTTAGCTATGACAAATCTGCCCAGGCTATATTTTTTTCCTGGCTCCGCCACTGGCACAATGGGTTATAGATTTGTAATTGAATATCTAAACATTATAGATGCATCGAGGCAACAGCTTGTCTGATCAGGATCGTCTTAAAATATGAATATTTGTAGCGCTTTCATCTTTTTTTTTATAACATTGATGGTTTCTATGGCAAAATTCATTTTATTTCATAGTTCATCCTTAACGTTGTTATGCTCAAATTTATTGCTTTCACTTCATCCTCATTTCTGAACGAGAATACCATAGGCAGGCTAGCTTCTTAAATTATAGAGTTGATTAACTTATCGTATATAGTTGATCAACTCTATAATTTTAGGAAGCATGGACGAAAATATGCTCTTGTTTTTTTTTAAGGGAAACGGTGCACTTGCTACACATTACTATTTAAACATTTAAACCTGTGAAAAGTGAGAGTAAAGGTTAACAAAATATTGAACCCAATTTTCCGAAGAGAACTTGCTGAAAAATCACTGTCAAGTGGAAACAACAGAAAAAACAGGAAAGAACTACAACTACCTATTATGCAAAATGAAATCAATAGAAACAGATCTTTTTTTTTTGGGTAATTTGCACGAATCAGGAAAAAACCACAAACAACCAAGATGAACAGGAAAGAACTGCAACTACCTATTATGCAAAAATGAAATCAATAGAAATAGATTCTTTTTTTTTTGGTAATTTGCACGAATAAGAAAGAACCATAAATAACCAAAATAAATAGGAAAGAACTACACAAAATGCAAGAAGCAGTAGATTCAGGTAGGAACTCACGGTTGATTCCGATATCGAAGAGCATATACCATTTAGTTGATGGTGATGAGGGGTCGTTGATGACGATGAGCTCGATGCGGCGCGTAGGGCGATTTGGCGATAGCAGAGAGGGAGGTCGCCGAGGAGGAGGACGATAGCGGGCTAGGGTTTAGGGGAGGCGAAACATGCTAATCGGTAAGGTTTGTGTGAGGAACATCGGTATATTTATATGTCTCATTCATATCACAGACGGTTTGTGGCTAGAACCGACTGTGATAATCCGATATCACCGACGGTTTTATTGTAAAAT
Organism: Rhipidocladum racemiflorum; assembly: GCA_036346355.1. Classification (NCBI taxonomy): domain Eukaryota; kingdom Viridiplantae; phylum Streptophyta; class Magnoliopsida; order Poales; family Poaceae; genus Rhipidocladum; species Rhipidocladum racemiflorum. The sequence goes on from CM070586.1 coordinate 61,608,240, forward strand.
CGTCTATAATATTTTCAGAAGTTATCACAAACGATTACAATATAGAACCGTCAGCGATGTTTCTCATCACATACGATTTTGTAAAACCGTCTCTGATGAGACGTTTAATATAAGCCTTTGTGTAATAGTGACGGCTCAACCTGATATTGTGCATGTGCAACAACGCACAACAGTACGGTGCACGTACAGTAGAGAACACAAAAGTCGATCCATATTATTCAGAAGGCGACGCATCAACTGTTCCTTTGTTTGCTTCAATCAAGCTGGCACAAGGTCCATTCATCTTATTAATGCAAAACATTAAGAGAATCATTTGAAAAACATGTACAATGCGATCGATCTGTTCCCATCATTTTCATAGAACACACCCTGGTAGTATTTATACAAGCTGGTAGTATTTATCGATCATACACGAACACCTCAGTAACATTATCAAGAACACACCCTGGTAGTATTTATACAAGCTTTTGCATGCACGTGTAGTGAGTGAGTAGTAACAACAAAACGCAAACCTCTGTCTTTTCTCATGGCTTGCTGCAAGCTCTACTCCATGCTGTTTGCTCTCGTCGTCGTCGTCCTGGTCGCCGGCCATGCGGCGTGGCCAGTGGCAGGGGCGTCAGCGCACCTGCACTTCTACATGCACGACGTGCTGACGGGCGCGGCGCCGACGGCAGTGCAGGTGCTGAACGGGCCTCGGGGCCACTTCGGCGACACGATCGTGATCGACGACTTGCTGACGGAGGAGGCGAGCCCGTCGTCGTCCGCCGTGGGGCGCGCGCAGGGGCAGTACATCTTGGCGTCGGTGGGGGACACGGAGTTTCTGATGATCATGGACGTGGTGCTCACGTCGGGCCCGTACACGGGGAGCTCGGTGACGGTGGTGGGGCGTGACAACATCGGCGAGGCGGTGCGGGAGCTATCGGTGATCGGCGGCACGGGGCAGTTCCGGATGGCGCGCGGGTACGTGCTGTTGAAGACCGCCCAGGTCGATCACCTCAACGCCGTCCTCGAGCTCGACGTCTTCGTCAACCCGTGATCGAGCTATATATCGAGCTAGCACCTAGCAGCGCGCTCACTCAGCACGTGCACGTGCGTGCTGCGTGCGTGACGTGGCAAGTACAGCCATACGTAGTACGTACATCGTGGACACGTGTCGTAGCTGAAACAAGATTATACTTTGCTTGTCAGTGATGAAGGGAAAAAATCGTATTTAATACATCCTGTGACCCGTATTTACCGAACGATACAACAGTTTCTTGTATTTACAAAAAACTAATCATCTCCGGTCTACCAAAAAACGAAAATACATCTTTGGGCTATGGAAAACCGGACATTGTGTAATCGGATCACGAAATACCGGATATTGTGTATTTGGAGCACCAAAAACCGGAGATACCTTGTCCGATTCCTGGTGAACCGGACAAGCATCGTGAACAGTGCCATGTCCGGTTCCTGGTGAACCGGACAAGGGCAGCATGCTGGCATCGCTTTGCATGCCATTTCCCGAGGGGGCCAGCGTCAATGAGTACTTGATATAAAACTCACCTGATAATCGAGAGACCACAGAGAACTTCAACAATGACCACTCTTGAGGCGGGAAGCAGAAATAGCAATCCAAACACACTATAATCTGGATTGCTAAACAACCATTAGCTTTTCAACCTCCAGCTTTTAACAATCCAGCTTTTACAATTGAAAAGGACCGAGATGTCGGCCTAGAGGGGGGTTTCCGAGTTGATCCTTCGTGCGAAGCGAACGCAGCTTCTAGTGGTGAGCGCGTCTTTGACTGAGCCTCCCTTCCGTCGAACCAGCTTATTACACGAAGGTGCCAAGTTGCGCGGGGAGGTTCCATTGAGCCAAATGGATTCCTAGAAACTCGTGTTTCACCATTTCCTAGTGTTAGCTTGGTGCTAGCATTAAAAATGTGCTGCTCCGAGTTGTCGCATGGCAGCAACAACTCTATCCAAAGCATGTGCTCACAACCATCTAACACGAAGTGCCCGCCCGAACATGGTGAGGTTCTTTACTCCTAAGCCCGCAAGCACCTTGGGTCTGCAAACTTACATAATATACTGTGATAAACGATACATTGCATAATATACTGTGGCGTTTCAAAGTAATATGTTCAAGAGTCTCATCTATGTGCAAAAATACAGTTTGCTCGGTCGCAACATCATATTAGCAAAGGAGATGGAGTACGATGGATCTGGCTAAAAATACTCGATAAACAAATGGGTCAACCTGCAGTTACGAAGAGATACAATGGGGTTCTGGATTCGAGGAAACATGAATAATCGAACCTACTAATTAATCTCTTTGTCGACACCGGCCAGTGTCTCCTGAAACTTTGAATAGCCATGTCCCTAACAAACAAATGGATTTCAACCCCTGCATTTTAGAACTACTCTCTCTGTCCCACAAAGAGTGCATTTCTAGTGTTCAAAATTTATCCCACAAAGAGTGCATCTTTAGTCCGTAGAGCCCAGCTGTAAGTGTATACATGCTCATTTAAGTGCCTGTAGAAACCGAAGCACCAGCATGCTTGTGTATGGAGTAATGATGGTCACATTGGTCATTTACCTTGCACACTAATCTGTCTTAAAAAAATCTAGAAATGCACTCTTTGTGGGACAGAGGGAGTAGTACTTAGCCCTTCTGTCCAAAATAAAATGACATTGCATACGTAGAGATCATACCCCGTTAAAAAAAAATTTATTATTTTTACAACGAACTCACACCGCTAAGTTCTTCTTTGCCGACATCAATGGCCCTCAAACTTAATGTGAATTAGTGATGTCACTAAAAGAAACCAATGGGCTTCAGCCCCAGTGTCTTCTAGAGCAAGAGAAAATGCTTATACTGATCATGTAAATAGTGTCAGCTAGCCACTGATGATCATGGTATTTAAGGAGTGAAATGCTTATAATGATCATGTAAATACTGGCTAGAACCATATGCTTATACTAAAACCGTCTGTGATATTATTGTATATCACCGATGGTTTATGAAGAATAATGTCTGTGATGTTATCACTGACGGTTGCACTATAGAAACGTCAATGATGTTTCTCATCACAGACGATTTTTTAAAACCGTTTGTGATGAGGCCACTACTTCAGAAAGGCTTATATTAGACTCCTCATCACAGACAGTTTTGATAAACCGTCTGTGATGAGGAACATTACAGACGGTTCTATAGTGCAACCGTCAGTGACAATATCATAGATGGTTTTTTGTTTAAAACCGTCTGTGATGCAAAAAAATGTCTGTGATGAGGCGGGGCACATCACAAACAGTTTTTGGTAAAAACCGTGTGTGATGAGAGCCACATCGTAGACGGTCTTAGCCAAAAACCATTTGTGATGATGCGGGGCACATCACAGACAGTTTTTGGCAAAAACCGTCTGTAATGAGAGCCACATCGCAGACGGACTTAGCCAAAAACCGTCTATGATGAGGCGGGGCACATCATAGACGGCTTTTGGTAAAAACCATCTCTGATGAGAGCCACATCGCAGACGGTCTTAGCCAACAACCGTCTGTGATGTGCACGTTTGGTGAAATGGTAAAAATACTATAACTTCCGACTCGTAACTTCAATTTTGGCGTTCTTGTGCTTTCTGGAATCAGCACGATGAGCCCTTCAATTTCTCCTTTAGGCATAAAGTCTGATTCGGTTTGTAAGTAGGAAATCCGAGCACATTTGGTAAAATAGCCATAACTTTTGACTCGTAACTCCGATCGGGGTGTTCTTTGGCTCGTTGAAAAGATAACGAAAATCAGATAGTTGGATCCTGAACTTTTGGGCAAGTATGTACGTGTGAGAAAATCAGAATTCCAAAAAAACATCGTTTAGAGCCTCAAAACGGCCTCCGAAGTTTTGTAGCCATTTTGATCTTTTTTTTGGTGTGTTTTCATGATCTCCAAACTGTATTCGGAGTATAAGAATACTAAAATCGGTGTTCAGATGTTTCGTGAGGTTAAGGGGAGGGGTACACGTTATATTTCAGATGTTATCATACCAACATTATAGTACCAGATCATGTAAGAACTCTGAAGTTAAGCGTGCTTGGGCAAGAGTAGTACTAGGATGGGTGAAAGTGCCCGTATTGTGTTTAAATCAGCGACATAACTCAGAAGTTAAGTGTTCTTAGGTAGTTACCAAGTACATGAGAATAAATCAAAATTACTAATAAAATAAAAAATCAACATCACAGACAATTCTAAATTGGAACCGTCTGTGAAAAAAGTCACCACAGCCGTTTCTAAATTGGAACTGTCTGTGATGAGTGCACATTACATACGGTTCCAATTTAGAATCATATGTGATAGCTTTTCACAGACGGTTGGAAAACCGAAACCGTCTGTGATGATTACGAGTCATCACTGACCCATTCTTACTGACGGTTGATCACAAAACCATCTGTGATGATATTTGTGAACCGTCTGTAATGAGGTTTTCTGTATTAGTGGGTGTCTAATATAAGCATTTGTGTAGTAGTAACTGCTCAACCTGATATTGTGCCATGTGCAGAGAACACAAACATCGATCCTTTCAGAAAGGCGACGCATCAACTGTTCCTTTGTTTGCTTCAATCAAGCACAGGGTCCATTGAAAAAAACACGTACAATGCGATCGATCTGTTCCCATCATTTTCATAGACAGGCACAGCAAAGATCATATCGATCATACACGTACATCTCAGTAACATTATCAAGAACACACCCTTGTAGTATTTATACAAGCTTTTGCACGCACATGCATGTGTAGTGAGTGATCACTGATCAGTAGTAACAACAAAACGCAAACCTCTGTCTCTTCTCATGGCTTGCGGCAAGCTCTACTCCATGCTGTTTGCTCTCGTCGTCGTCGTCGTGGTCGCCTGCCATGCGGCGCGGCCGGTGGCAGGGGCGTCAGCGCACCTGCACTTCTACATGCACGACGTGCTGACGGGCGCGGCGCCGACGTCGGTGCAGGTGGTGAACGGGTCCCGGGGCCACTTCGGCGAAACGGTCGTGTTCGACGACTTGCTGACGGAGGAGGTGAAACCGTCGTCGTCCGCCGTGGGGCGCGGGCAGGGGCAGTACATTTGGGCGTCGGTGGGGGACGGGGGGACCTTCTGATAACCATGAACGTGGTGCTCACGTCGGGCCCGTACGCGGGGAGCTCGGTGACGGTGGTGGGGCGTGACAACGGCCCCGCGGCGGTGCGGGAGCTATCGGTGGTCGGCGGCACGGGGCAGTTCCGGATGGCGCGCGGGTACGTGCTGTGGAAGACCGCCCAGGTCGATCACCTCAATAACGCCGTCCTCGAGCTCGACGTCTTCGTCATCCCGTGAGCTATATATCCAGCTAGCCGGCCCATAGCAGCGCGCTCACTCAGCACGTGCACGTGCGTGCTGCCTTCGTGACGTGGCAAGTACAGTCATACGAAGTACGTACATCGTGGACACGTGTCTCGTAGCTGAAATAAGATTATATTTTTCTTGTCAGTATGTACATCTGTGTCGTTCCAGCTATTAATTATTTAATCTGTCTGAATGGGGGCCGGGCCGCATGTGTGATGTTATATGTGGTTGTTTAGTTGTGTTGTTTGAGATGAACGAAGATTTGGATCCAAATTTCCAAAATTCAAAGCAATTCCTCTCGTCCGAACACTACTAATGTGTTTAACTTTTTTTGGCTCAACTTCTTGTATAGATATGAAAGACGGTGTGAAATTAATCCATGTCAACCAGAAATAGCCAATTAACTCATCACTCGATGTGAAGATGTGTTAAACAGATATCACTACTCAGAAATAGAAAACATTTGGCAATCAAACTCGACAATTTCCCTGAGCTCCTCTTAGATAATATACAAACAAAACTGGAGCATGCTTTTAGTTTTCGCTAATATCTCAATGAACTAAAATCCAAAATATTATTTGGTGTCCTTGTGCCCCTCAAGTCTCAAGAAACCACCAGAGGCTCTAATATCAACAATGATCTAATGCTCTCAGGTTTGGGTGATTTCAACGAACAAAACATCCAAATGATATTTATCAAATCCCGTCAGGTTTTATCTAGCTGAGAGAGTGACACATGCACGGCTCTTCACATTTACTCAAGTCCCAACTAACCAATTAAGGCATTTCATCCCTGTGATCATCTGCATACACGCAGTTTGCATGTGTAGATTGCATACGAGAGATGAATTGCCAGGAGGCAGTAGTCGGAATTAACACAAATTTCAAGAATCTTTAAACAGGGCTTTTAACTCCATGCATGGATGTTTGCATGCTACCCTTCTGCTTAATGCTGAATAGCAAAGTTGGTCTCTCCTTTTGTGGAGCCTTGCGTTATCGTTTCTAAATGCCTCCCTTGGTGTTTCCTACAGTAATGCACCTACGTTTACATGTTATTTTGCCTTCAGCAAAGCTTAACGCAAATCAAGAGAATAAACTACATTTTCCAGGGCATATAGGTAAACAGATAGTAGGGTTCGGAAAGCATAAGAACAGATCGTTTTAACTCTGAAAACGCCGTCGTATTTAGTTGTACGAGCTGAACCGATTTGAAACGTTTCAGACTCGTTCAAAAATTGATGATTTGACCTATTTCAGCCACCAGAAACAAAGTTGCTTAACATGTTAAGTCGAGTCCGATGCATTGATGCAGTTCTTGAGCAATGCAGTCTAAATTCAAAGACATCAATGAAGACTAAGTCAGATCCAAAGGAAGCGGTATAAGTACCATTCGACACGATTAAGGAGAAACTCCATCCACATAATGTCTTTCACCAATTATTTCTCCGAATTTCATGTCAAATATATAGACCCCTCTTCCTTTCTGCAATCTCTGCTGTTTAATCCACATAACATTCTATCTCGCACTCCATTCCGCTACCTTTCCTGGAAAAAGAGAGAGTAATTTGTGGTATTCATTTTATCACTCAAGTAGGCACCAGAGGCTAGGTTTATATAGACGAAGAGATTTATGCCGATGTCTATTTTGTTTCAGAACTTCTCAGCCGTTTCACATTAATTTACTCGCAAGTTGCTATGGTATCTTCTACGCAAGGATGAGGACGCCCAGCCAATCCTATTGGGCTTCGACAATAGCGACATGGCCGGCGACGTCGATGATCGTAAGAGCACCACGTGAGTACTCTTCTTCCTTGAACATAACCCTATTACCTGCAATTGTAGAAGCAAAAGGTGGTGGTGCTATCTTCATGCGAGGCAGAATACATTATCGTGTCAACCGCGGCGTGCTAGGGCATTTGGTTGGCTTGGCTGCTGAGTGACTTCCTCTGCTCAGAGCTCAACACACCGGTGCTCAAGGTGGACAACAAGTCCGCCATTGCATTAACCAAGAACCCCACCTTCCACGACGGGAGTAAGCACATCGACACCCGATTTCACTACATCTGGGAGTGCATTGATGGAGGGAAGATCAACCTCGAGTATGCTCGCACAGAGGAGCAACTCACAAACATCATCACGAAGTCTATCGAGCGTGCCAAGTTCTAGGAGCTTCGCACGAAGATCGGCGTCGTCGAGATCATGGGAGAACGCGGCAAGAATTACGGTTGATTTTTAGTTAATCCTGATGTATCCCTCTTCAATTTCCTTTTCATATATGCCTGATCCGCATGGTATGTATGGAAGCATGGCCACTAATTTTGTAATTAGTTTTTCCTTTCTAGCATTACCCAAATTGCTATCCATATTTGCATGTAATAGAATTAGGGAAGTCCTGGTTGCTATCCATAGTTGCATGTAAATCTTTAACCTATATAAGTAATGGAAAACATGAAAAAGCTGCAAAGCCTGAGAGTAGCACCAACTCTCCTGTGCTCTGTTTTTGCCTTTGTGTGCTTTGCATTAGCGAGAAACCTGACAGTGTTACCTCTATAACTTACATGACAACACTGTTTATAAGAAGTACCGTATGTGATGTTGTCACTGATAGTTTATAAGAAGTACCGTATGTGATGTTGTCACTTAAGGTTGCACTATAGAACCATCAGGGATGTTTCTCATCGTAGATGGTTTTTAAAATCGACCGTCGGTGATAAGACGTCTAATATAAATCTTTATGTAGCTGTGACTGCTCAATCTGATATTGTGCTATGTGCAGCAAACGCACTGACAACCGTTCGCTGGTCCATACGCATCAACAGTACGGTACACGTACAGTAGAGAACACAAACGTCGATCCCTTCAGAAGGCGACGCATCAACTGTTCCTTTGTTTGCTTCAATCAAGCTGGCACAGGGTCCATTCTTCTTAATGCAAAACATTCAGAGAATCGTTGAAAAAAACACGTCCAATGCGATCGATCTGTTACCATCATTTTCATAGGCAGGCACAGCAAATTAAGATCATATCAATCATACACGTACACCTCAGTAACATTATCAACAACACACCCTGGTAGTATTTATTCAAGCTTTTGCGTGCACGTGTAGTGAGTGAGTAGTGACAACAAAACGCAAACCTCTGTCTCTCCTCATGGCTTGCTGCAAGCTCTACTCCATGCTGTTTGCTCTCGTCGTCGTCGTCCTGGTCGCCGGCCATGCGGCGCGGCCGGTGGCAGGGGCGTCAGCGCACCTGCACTTCTACATGCACGACGTGCTGACGGGCGCGGCGCCGACGTCGGTGCAGGTGCTGAAGGGGCCTCGGGGAAACTTCGGCAACACGGTCGTGTTCGACGACTTGCTGACGGAGGAGGTGAAACCGTCGTCGTCCGCCGTGGGGCGCGCGCAGGGGCAATACATTTGGGCGTCGGTGGGGGACGCGGAGGTGGGGCACGCGGAGCTTCTGATGACCATGGACGTGGTGCTCACGTCGGGCCCGTACGCAGGGAACTCGGTGACGGTGGTGGGGCGTAACAACGTCGGCGCGGCGGTGCGGGAGCTATCGGTGGCCGGCGGCACGGGGCAGTTCCGGATGGCGCGCGGGTACGTGCTGTTGAAGACCGCCCAGGTCGATCACCCCAACTCCGTCCTCGAGCTCGACGTCTTCGTCAACCCGTGAGCTATATATCGAGCTAGCCGGCCCCTAGCAGCGCGCTCACTCAGCACGAGCGCGTGCACGTGCGTGACGTGGCAAGTATAGTCATACGTAGACGTAGTACGTACATTGTGGACACGTGTCGTAGCTGAAACAAGATAATATTTTTCTTGCCCGTACGTACATGTGTGTCGTTCCAATTATTAATTTAATCTGTCTGAATGGGGGCGGGCGGGCCGCATGTGATGTTATATGTGGTTGTTTCTGCTGTGAAACAATGTCGTCCACCCTCTTGAATCACCGGCAAACGAAATATGAAAGGAGAATAAAGGACACACAGAATATGGGTGGAAACTCTCTTTGCTTTATTGATCATCATCAATTACAATATGGAGCACCCAATATATATATATAAAAGAGGGATTCGGGATTCGCCCACATAATAGAGGTAGACTCCTAACCGAATACGGTTAGGGTCTTTATCTCATAACAATTTCGTTGTGTTGTTTGAGATGAACAAAGATGAGTAAATGATGAAGAATCTGAACAATAGACAGTTGTTTTTATCCCCAAAAACATCTAAATTTTGGACCGTCTGATCAAAACACACATCTGTCCAATCAAAACATAGCAACCCACCTCGAATTCAGGGAGGGCGTGCATCGATTTCAAAGCAAATCCAATGGCCAAGAATTTAGATAATGTTTGCTAGAGAAAATATCCGGGTGAAAATTATCAAAACCCATATATACACACACATACATAGACGAATTGGGATCCAAATGCCCAAAATTCAAAGCAATTCCTCTCGTCCGAACACTACTAATGGGTCAAATCATGATCCAATATATTCCATTACACAGATTGAGTTGACTGAGAGATATGTTATTTTTTTTTGGTATAGATATGAAAGACGGTGTAAAATCCATGTAAACTAGAAATAGGCAACTCACTCGATGTGAAGATGTGTATATGGAACTGTAGAATAATTTGGAGAATTGTGTAATTGGTTGTATCTCATAGGATCCTCACACCCTTTATTTATAACGAGAATAACAACCGTATTAATAAAATCAGACTCTATCCCTAATTTCCTAGTTTAACTTTGAGTCCTATCCTAATATGAATCGAGTTCACACGATTCAGTCTCTTATCTCCAACAGGAAATCAGCAGATATCACTACTCGGAAATATACTATATATTAAAGGGGAAGAATTGAAGGCCAACCAAGGGTGTCACCTCACCCCATGCCATTTTGCAAAAAGGTCCCTCCCTTTTTGTAAATTACGGATATGTCTCTGTAAATTACAAAGAGGTTTTTTGCGAGTATAGGTCTCTGTAAATTACAAAGAGGTTTTTTGTGAGTATAATTTTTTTTCCCCGAATTGCGTTCAAGTCCCTGGTTTGTTACTTTATGGCAAAGCCCCCCGCTAAATACAAATATCGAACGAGTCCTTTTCTAATTTTTTATAATAGCAATCAGGTCCAAGAATATAACAAACAGGTACCCAGCCGTTACGTCCAGGTCCTTTCTTAGTTTTTCCCGAAAAAATATTTTTGTCAACAAAAATATGTGTACAGCTCTATCTCTAGATTTTTTTCCCAACTCGATCACTAATCTCTAAATTTTTTTCCCAAATCGATCTCTGATATTTTTCGAAACGTGTATTATTACTCGGTGAGCGTATAGAGTATTAAACTCGATAAAAGAGGGTTGACATCTATAATATTTTTCGGAACATGTATTATCACCCGATTAACACGTAGAGTATTAAACTCGACAAAAGGAGGTTAGTCGAGTAATGATAAAGTATTAATCAAATTCGTCAAAAGAAATTTATGTCTAGGTTATTTCTTTGTTTTTCCCGTAAACAATATTTTCATCAACAGATATATGTGTACAGCTCTATCTCTAGATTCTTTTCTCGGTTATTTTTCAAAAAAAGACCCATCGTTTCGTAGATTTGCGACCGGATCCTTCACGTCACCTTTTTACAAAAAAAAATAAAAAAAATTACGACTAGATCCTTTCTCCGCCGTTTCCTTGTAAAAAAGAATTCCGAATCAAATTTTACGCGGTGCGGGGTTCTACCTAGTAGAAAACAATTGGCAATCAAACTCTACAATTTCCCTGAGCTCCTCTTAGATAATATACAAACAGAACTGGAACACGCTTTTAGTTTTCTCTAATATCTGAATGTACTAAAATCCAAAATATTATTTGGTGTCATTGCGCCTCTCAAATCTCAAGAAACCACCAGAAGCACTAATGTCAGGTTTTATCTAGCTGGGGGAGTGATACATGCACGGCTCTTCACATTTACTCATGTCCCAACTAACCAAGGCATTTCATCCGTATGATCATCTGCATGCATGCATGCAGTTTGCATGTGTAGATTGCAAACGAGTGATGAATTGCCAGGATGCAGTAGTCGGAATTAACACAAATTTCAAGAATCTTTAAACAGGGCTTTTAACTCCATGCATGGATGTTTGCATGCTACCCTTCTGCTTAATGCTGAATAGCAAAGTTGGTCTCTCCTTTCTGAATTTCCAGGAGATAGGCCACTTCCTTTTGTGGAGCCTTGCGTTTCGAAATGCTTCCCTTGGTGTTTCCTTTAGTAATGCGCCTACGTTTACGTGTTATCCATAGTTGTATGTAAATCTTTAGCCTATATAAGTAATGGAAAACATGAAAATGCTGCAAAGCCTGAGGGTAGCACCAACTCTCCTGTGCTCTGTTTTTGCCTTTGTGTGCTTTGCATTAGCGAGAAACCTGATAGTGTTATCTCCATGACTTACATGACAACATTGTTTATAAGAAGTACCGTCTGTGATGTTGTCACTGAAGGTTCCACTGTAGAACCGTCGGTAATATTCCTCGTCATAGATAGTTTTTTAAAACCGTCGGTGATAAAACGTCTAATATAAATCTTTATGTAGCTGTGACTACTCAACCTGATATTGTGTTATGTGCAGCAACGCACCGACAACCGTACGCTGGTCCATACGCATCAACAGTACGGTACACGTACAGTAGAGAACACAAACGTCGATCCCTTCAGAAGGCGACGCATCAACTGTTCGTTTGTTTGCTTCAATCAAGCACAGGGTCCATTCTTCTTATTGCAAAACATTCAGAGAATCGTTGAAAAAAACACGTCCAATGCGATCGATCATACACGTACACCTCAGTGACATTATCAAGAACACACCCTGGTAGTATTTATACAAGCTTTTGCATGCACGTGTGGTGAGTTATTAACAACAAAACGCAAACCTCTGTCTCTTCTCATGGCTTGCTGCAAGCTCTACTCCATGCTGTTTGCTCTCGTCGTCGTCGTCCTGGTCGCCGGCCAGGCGGCGCGGCCGGTGGCAGGGGCGTCAGCGCACCTGCACTTCTACATGCACGACGTGCTGACGGGCGCGGCGCCGACGGCGGTGCAGGTGCTGAACGGGCCTCGGGGCCACTTCGGCGACACGATCGTGATCGACGACATGCTGACGGAGCAGGCGAGCCCGTCGTCGTCCGCCGTGGGGCGTGCGCAGGGGCAGTACATCTGGGCGTCGGTGGGTGACGCGGAGCTTCTGATGACCATGGACGTGGTGCTCACGTCGGGCCCGTACGCGGGGAGCTCGGTGACGGTGGTGGGGCGTGACAACATCGCCGCGGCGGTGCGGGAGCTATCGGTGGTCGGCGGCACGGGGCAGTTCCGGATGGCGCGCGGGTACGTGCTGTGGAAGACCGTCCAGCTCGATCACCCCAACGCCGTCCTCGAGCTCGATGTCTTCGTCAACCCGTGAGCTATATATCCAGCTAGCCCCTAGCAGCGCGCGCACTCACTCAGCACGTGCACGTGCGTGCTGCGTGCGTGACGTGGCAAGTACAGTCATACGTAGTTCCGACTATTAATTATTTAATCTGTCTGAATGGGGCCGCCTGTGATGTTATCATGTAATACGTGGTTGTTTGTGATGAACGAAGATGAATAAATGATGAAGAATCTGAACAATAGACAGTCTCTTGAATTCATTGGTGGGCCTTTTTTATATATAATAAACGAATTTGGATCCAAAAGCCCAAAATTCAAAGCAATTCCTCTCGTCCGAACACTACTAATGGGTCAAATCATGATCCAATATATTCCATTGCACAGATTGAGTTGATTGAGATATGTTAATTTTTTTTGGTATAGATATGAAAGACGGTGTAAAATCCATGTAAACTAGAAATAGGCAAGTCACTCGATGTGAAGATGTGTATATGGAACTGCAGAATAATTTGGAGAATAATTGTGTAATTGTTTGTATCTTATAGGATCCCTAAACCCTTTATTTATAGCGAGAATAACAATCGTATTAAAATCAAACTCTATCCCTAATTTCCTAGTTTATCCTAATATGAATCGAGTCCACACGATTCAGACACTTATCTCCAACAAGAAATCAGCAGATATCACTACTCGGAAATACAAAAACATATGGAAATCAAACTCGACAATTTCTCTTAGATAATATACAAACAAAACTGGAACATGCTTTTGGTTTTCTTTAATATCTCCATGAACTAAAATCCAAAATATTCTTTGGTATCATTGGTCCTCTCAAGTCTCATGCAACCACCAGAAGCTCTAATGTCAGGTTTTATCTAGTTGAGAGAGTTATACATGCACGGCTCTTCACATTTACTCGTCCCAAGTAAGCAAGGCATTTCATTCCTGTGATCATCTGCATGCATGCAGTTTGCATGTGTAGTTTGCATACGAGTGATGAATTTCCAGGATGGTAGTCGGAATTAACACAAATTTCAAGAATATTTAAACAGGGCCTAATTACATGGATGTTTGCATGCTACCCTTCTGCTTAATGCTGAATAGCAAAATTGGTCTCTCCTATCTGAATTTCCAGGAGATAGACTACTTCCTTTTGTGGAGCGTTTCTAAATGCTTCCCATGCATGGTGTTTTCTACACTAATGCACCTACGTTTACGTGTTATTTTGCTTTCAGCAAAGCGTAACGCAAATCAAGAGAATAAACTACATTTTCGTAGGCTACAGACGGTAGGGTTCGGAAAGCGTAGGAACAGATTGTTTTAGCTCTGAAAACGCCGTCGTATTTCGTTGTACGAGCTGAAACGACCTGAAACGTTTCAGGCTCGTTCAAAAATTGATGATTTGCCCTATTTCAGCCACCAGAAACGAAGTTGCTTAACATGTTAAAGCCGAGTCCGATGCATTGATGCAGTTCTTGACCAATGCAGTCTAAATTCAAAGACATCAATGAAGACTAATCAGATCCAAAGGAAGCGATATAAGTACCATTTGTCACGATTAAGGAGAAACTCCATCCACATAATGTCTTTCACTAATTATTTCTCCGAATGTCATGTCAAATATATAGACCCCTCTTCCATTCTCCAATCTCTGCTGTTTAATCCACATAACATTCTATCTCGCACTCCATTCCGCTACCTTTCCTCGAAAATAAAAAGAGTAATTTGTGGTATTCATTTTATCACTCAAGTAGGCACCAGAGGCTAGGTTTATATAGACGAAGAGATTTATGCAAAAGCTGGGGATGCAGCACCGGCAACACAGCCTCCTGCCATCGTTGTCTATCTTGCAATCTTCGGAGTTCAATCCTGAAGCTCAGATACCAAATGTTAGAACTAAGCCAGGAATACACTTGTGATCAAAAACAGCAAACACAAGAAACACAGCAACTACTGCATCTGGACTTCCGGCAAAACCGAACGTCCCGGACGATGAACAGAGAGTCACAAAACACTCTGGTCGTAGAACAAAACAGAGACAATTGTTTTTGCCTGGCAATGCTTTTGCCAGTCTGATGGCACTTTATTTATAGTCCTCTATCCAATTCTCAGACAGATTCACACAATTACAACGTGTTTGAGTAGAACTCCTTTTGTCTGACACTATCAGAGAAGGCTACTAGAGTCTGAAACAGACACAAACTGCTATCGGACTCAACCGAAAAAGAAACAAGCTGAAACTGAAACAATCTGAAACTGAACCTAAGCAACTAGGAACAAGATTAAAATAACAATAGACAGAAGAAAAAAATTAGTTACTTCGAGGATGTATTTCGTCTTGAACATGTCCATGATTAGCTGTCGATGGATACCACCAGGGGCGGATCCAGGCCCCGGGCAGAGTAGGCTGTAGCCCGGGGCCTGGTACCGAAAGCCCATTAAAATTCTATGAAAAATTATTGAAAAATCATTGAAAATAGATATTTAATCTCAGATCAGCTGGTCCAGCCTGGGGCTTGGGCCTGGGCTAGCTCTGCCCCTGGATACCACAGTCATCAGATGATGGTGCCGACGGCGGTGACCGAGGCGAAGAAGACAATGCGGTTTCGGCGATTGGCCGAGGAAGAGAGGAAATCAAATGAAGGGTTTTGAAGAGCAGACTAAGGCCCCGTGTAGCAATTTGGAACCGGGCCGTTTCTACTATATTTTGGAAGAAATCCAAGCAAACGGGCTAAAGCTCGAAACGATTCTCCTCGGATCATTTTTTCTTTTTCCACTCTGTGGCTGAATCGGTCTCAATCCCGTTCCACCCGATTCACATAATCCTACCTGAAATATTTCTACCAAGAATCTAGAATCGTTTTCGTTTCTATCGTACCAAACAGGGCCTAAATGGCACACTTTGACGTGGATGGAAAAGGTTTGGCTCACCGGAGTGACGATGGCCAGGGTGAACCAGAATAAATTATTTTCATGTTTTTATCAAGTTTTATTTAATTTTTAAAATACATTTTCAACAGTAAAAAATTTGGAAAAAGATTTAATTAATGCAGATTTTTTTTTTGAAAAGGCACAGAGTCATATACGAGGTTTTTTTTTTTAGATCAAGAGGACATCAAACTGCTGCCTCAGTTTTAGATACGAGGTTTTGAACATAAACATATAATAATTTGAATTTTGCGATGTTATAGCACGTAGGCAAGCAACGTATTTGTTCCTTTTTATTTGACATCCTAGAATCCATGTGGTCAAACTTTCGAGTGTTTGATCACAAATATTGGGTAAAATATTTAGATTACTTATACAAAAAACATTATAATTTTATTAGTATATACTAGTACGAACATAGTTATAATGGTCCCAAAAAAACAACAGATAATTAAAAAGAATTAACGGCCAAAGCCATGTCTCAAAAAAGTTTAAATAAAAAAGAATGCAGGCAGTAGGTAATGAGTTTCCTCCCTAGTTCCATCGTTTCAATTTGCATGCTGCTACCATCCCCAACATTAATCTAACTAGTATAATAGAGTAGGACGTAAAATTTACGAGCAGCTGCTGGAATAGCTCAGTTGGTTAGAGCGTGTGGCTGTTAACCACAAGGTCGGAGGTTCAAGCCCTCCTTCTAGCGGATGAACTATTTTATTTTTTCGGTTGAAGTCTTTATTAAAAATATCTTTGCGAAGAGCGTATTATGCTCTTAAATACGCAGGATAATTTTTCTCCACGCGACATACTCGTGAATTTCTCAAAAGAAAGTGAACACCTAAGCTTCTGTTCGTCACCATCTCCGACCATCAGCTTCAGATCAAACGGCATTGCTCGACATGGCAAGGTGCCCCCAGTTTAAACCACAGAAATTAATCAGCTGCGCCTACAAAAGTACAAACCTACAATTTCACAGCATCCCTTGTTTGAACCGGTTAATCTGGTTTTGATACTGTCAATGTAGCATCCAATGTCAGTATTCACTCGGTAGCTCCGTCCCTCTCTCTCCCTCCCCCGTTGACCACGCTGACCCGTCTCCATCGCGCCGCCTCACCCTTGCCCCCCTCCGCCTTCTCTTCTCCCCGCCGAAACCCTTCCTCTCCTCTCCCACCCCGGCTCGCCGCCACCATGCCCCCCACCCTAGCCCTCGCTCACCCAACCCTCGCCTGGCGACCTTTTTTTTGCTGCGCGTGAATGGGCTGGTCGGCCTCGCATGGGCCGCGCACGTTTAGACCGCGGGCCGTGCGCTCGCTCGTGGGCCGTTTCGGCCGGCCTGTGCGGCCCGTGTGTCCTTTTTCCTTTTTATTTTATTTTCGGATATAAATAATTCAAAACTTCCAAGAAAGTCCAAAAATTCTAGAGAAATTTTCAAAAATTCCCAAAATACACCATCTTAACCGTTTCGCGCCACTGAGTCCAAAAACGGCCTTCGCTCCGCCATATGAGGTTCCCAAAATTTCTAAAATGACCAATTCGCCCTCCGACCTCTCTCTGGCCCTTTTTCGAACTTATTTTCGGTTTTCTTTTATTTGTCTTTATTTTATTCATTTATTTATTGTTTTCACTTTTTCGCGCTATACCCGACGTTCGCGCAGTACCCAAAGAAGGAGCAGTTTCCGGAATAGGAGCCGGACCAGACAAGAGCCACGTACGACTACGTCAACTATGACCTAGCCGACCCAAGGCAAGCCGCACGTAACCTGAAATACTGTAGTGTGTAATTTCTATCGTATTTTTTTAATTGTATGTTGAAATATTGAAAATCGCTAGTTTAGAATGACATGCAACTTAGCTATACCCAGTTTCGCGATTAGCCTCATTGACATTGTCGAACCCTATTAACCTTGAATAACCCTAGTTAGAGATTATACATACCTTAGTTAATTATTAATCATATTAGTTTCACTCAAAAAATTTAAATGGGGAATAAAAATGTTGGCGAGCAGTTGGCTTGGAGTATTTAAATGTGCTGCGGTCAGGGGGGCGGTATTGGACTAGCCACGAGGTGGATGTGAGTCCGATCCCCGACTAATGATTTAAGCCATGGTTGGTTTGGTGGCTGGTACAAGCAGGTACCAGATTGGTTTGTGGATGGTCCGATGACTTGGTCTTTGGCAATATAAGGTTAAACCCCTTTGAGCAAAGTAAATAACTTAAGATTCCGCTCAACCACAAGTTGGGACCGATTAGTTCAGTTGAATCATTTCCCAACATAACACAGTACATTGTTCATCCCTTGGGAATACCTACATGCTTAGTGGTACCATTCTCGAGGAGAATGGGGAGCAGTCATTCCCAGCGGGAGAATGACTTGGGGGTTTGGTGGGACGGGGATGAGGCGTCATTCGCCGGTTCTCACAACAGTATGTACCCACTCAATATTGGAGCGTGGCTCCTGCGTTGGCCAGTGGGGTCCCAAGAACAGTGGGTCCAAGAACCTATCGGGTAGGAGCTACCATGGGGATGTTCAATCAAAAGGCTGTGATGGTCTCGGCCCGGCCGCATGCATTTAAGTTGCATGTGATTCGCGTGTGGCATTAACGACCGTAGATATCTTGTGGGTAAAGCTGAGCAGCTCTGCAGAGTCAAATTAAATGGTATTTGAATACGCCATGCTTCCGGCTAATGAAGCTAAATTTGAACTGGGGTGACTCCCGTAACCGAGCTCAAGTAGATCTTTGGAGAATTTTGAGAATGTGGCTTAATGGTGATAACTTTGTGAATACCCCCTTTCACTATTATTTATGATTTGTGTTTCAAATGTAAAATGATCTTACAAACAAAACTGCATCTACAATACTTAAACCTTATGCCAATCCATTATTAATCCCGTGCATGTAGTATTCAGCATTTTTCCGTGCGACTTGTTGAGTACGATTGTGTACTCACCCTTGCTTAACCCAACATTTTCAGAGTTCCAAGAAGCTTGAGCTTAACAGGAATTCGTGGATGGCGAGTTGGTTTAGTTTTATGGTCTTAGTCTTTTGTTCAGGCCTGCCTGTGTGGTGTTTTGAATGTAACTTATTGGGCCCTGTTGCGCCTCTTTTTGTATGAAAACCTCAGTAGCCACCATCTCCATCGTCGACCTTGCGCCTAGCTCCACGTTATCTCTGCCGTCCTGTCTCCGCAAAATCCCCCAGGTGCATATCAAATCGTACATTGGAAAAAACATTTTGATTAGAATCAAAGCAGGCATCGTTTCTTGCACGCCAAATAGCCCAACACAAGCTGCGATCCCAACATCTGGTGTCCCAGAGGCTTCCCAAACCCGTATAACCACAAGCCAAACATGTGATGTGACATGTGAGTATACTATAGAGGGTGGAGAAAAAACAAAAGATGCAGCTACAACTCTCAAACATATTGAGCTGCTTCATGAGAGGAGCAAAACCAACACCACGTACCTATCCTGTTTCTTCCAATTACTTCTACACAAGTTATCTTTAGTTAAAATGATAATTTTACACACAAAAAAAAGGGTCGCCCACCGTGGGGCTCGAACCCACGACCACAAGGTTAAGAGCCTTGCGCTCTACCGACTGAGCTAGACGGGCTTTGCCGAGCACATTCTGCTCATCTGGATTCTTGTGCAGGATTTCACAAAACAGACAGCTAGCCTCTCAAAAGTCGAAGAACCTGCTCACTTGTCGTTGTACAGGCAGATCATAGCCCAAATTTGCAACAACAACAGAAGAAAAAATCAGATGGGAATACTTACTGTTGCTCGGTTACCTATCGATCGGGAAGAGCGGCAATCCCTCCAATCCCTCCAAACAAGCTGCAATGCCTTCCCAGAAAAAGAGAAGAAGGGCTTGGTCAGGCAGGATCTCGATCGGTAGCAACTGAGGATTCAGATTTCAGATGATTTGGTTTGACTTGGCTGCAATTCCTTCTCTCGCCGCTAGCCAGAGCTCGGCTCCTCCCAACCAAGCATCCCCTGCCTCCCCAAGCCCCTACCGTCGGCTTTCGGGCTTTGTTCGCCGGAGATCGACCGTCTTCCGGCCGTGAGCTAGCGTCCTCACATTTTCTCAAGCCCCAACCAACCAAGGCATTCCATCCCTGTGATCATCTGCACGCATGCACGCAGTTTGCTTGTGTAGATTGCATACGAGTGATGAATTGCCAGGATGCAGTAGTCGGAATTAACACAAATTTCAAGAATATTTAAACAGGGCCTAATTACATGGATGTTTGCATGCTACCCTTCTGCTTAATGCTGAATAGCAAAATTGGTCTCTCCTTTCTGAATTTCCAGGAGATAGGCCACTTTCTTTTGTGGAGCCTTGCGTTTCGAAATGCTTCCCTTGGTGTTTCCTTTAGTAATGCGCCTACGTTTACGTGTTATCCATAGTTGTACGTAAATCTTTAGCCTATATAAGTAATGGAAAACATGAAAACGCTGCAAAGCCTGAGAGTAGCACCAACTCTCCTGTGCTCTGTTTTTGCCTTTGTGTGCTTGGCATTAGCGAGAAACCTAATAGTGTTACCTCCATGACTTACATGACAACATTGTTTATAAGAAGTACCGTATGTAATGTTGTCACTGGTAGTTTATAAAAAGTACCGTCTGTGATGTTGTCACTGAAAGTTACACTGTAGAACCGTCGGTGATGTTCCTCGTCATAGATGGTTTTTTAAAACCGTCGGTGATAAGACGTCTAATATAAATCTTTATGTAGCTGTGACTGCTCAACCTGATATTGTGTTATGTGCAGCAACGCACCGACAACCGTACGCATCAACAGTACGGTACACGTACAGTAGAGAACACAAACGTCGATCCCTTCAGAAGGCGACGCATCAACTGTTCCTTTGTTTGCTTCAATCAAGCTGGCACAGGGTCCATTCTTCTTAATGCAAAACATTCAGAGAATCGTTGAAAAAAACACGTCCAATGCGATCGATCTGTTCCCACCATTTTCATATCGATCATTATCAAGAACACACCCTGGTAGTATATATTTATACAAGCTTTAATTTGCATGCACATGTGTAGTGAGTGAGTAGTAAACAAAACGCAAACCTCTGTCTCTTCTCATGGCTTGCTGCAAGCTCTACTCCATGCTGTTTGCTCTCGTCGTCGTCGTCCTGGTCGCCGGCCAGGCGGCGCGGCCGGTGGCAGGGGCGTCAGCGCACCTGCACTTGTACATGCACGACGTGCTGACGGGCGCGGCGCCGACGGCGGTGCAGGTGCTGAACGGGCCTCGGGGCCACTTCGGCGACACGTTCGTGATCGACGACTTGCTGACGGAGGAGGCGAGCCCGTCGTCGTCCGCCGTGGGGCGTGCGCAGGGGCAGTACATCTGGGCGTCGGTGGGTGACGCGGAGTTTCTGATGACCATGGACGTGGTGCTCACGTCGGGCCCGTACGCGGGGAGCTCGGTGACGGTGGTGGGGCGTGACAACGTCGCCGCGGCGGTGCAGGAGCTATCGGTGGTCGGCGGCACGGGGCAGTTCCGGATGGCGCGCGGGTACGTGCTGTGGAAGGCCGTCCAGCTCGATCACCCCAACGCCGTCCTCGAGCTCGACGTCTTCGTCAACCCGTGAGCTATCTATCTAGCTAGCCCCTAGCAGCGCGCTCACTCAGCACGTGCACGTGCGTGCTGCGTGCGTGACGTGGCAAGTACAGTCATACGTAGTACGTACATCGTGGACACGTGTCTCGTAGCTGAAACAAGATTACACTTTTCTTGTCAGTAGGTACATCTGTGTCGTTCCAACTATTAATTTAATCTGTCTGAATCTGATGTTATACGTGGTTGTTTAGTTGTGTTATTTGAGATGAAGAATAATAAAAGATGAAGAATCTGAACAATAAATGTCAAATACACCCCTCTTGCTTTCTCCAATCTCTGCTGTTTAATCCACATAGCATTCTATCTCGCACTCCATTCCACTAACTCCATGACTTACATGCCAACACTGATTTTGCGATTCACTGCCTCGATGCTCTTAATTTTCTCTGATATCTCGATCAACAAAGACTTCTCATCCTTGCGGGAAAAAAAAACAAATAACTCGCGCTATTTTCCTCAAAAAAAAAAAAAGAGAGAGAGAGAGTGATTTGTGGTATTCATTTTATCAAGTTTTTTTCCTCAAAAAAAAAAAAAGATTGAATGAGGAAGAGGGGAAATCAAATAAAAGGTTTTGAAGAGAAGACTAAATGGCACACTTAGACGTGGATGGGGAAGGGTTTGACTCACCGGAGCGACGATGGCCACGGTGAACCAGAATAAATTATTTTCAAGTTTTTATCAAGTTTTATTTAATTTTTAAAATACATTTTCAGCAGTTGAAAATTTGGAAAAAGCTTTAATTAATGCAGAAATTTTTTGGAAAAGGCACAGAATCAAATACGAGGTTTTGAAAATAAGCATATAATAATTTGAATTTTGTGATCTTACAGCACGTAGGCAAGCAACGTATTCCATTTGTTCTTTTTTATTTGACATCCTTGAATCCATGTGGTCAAACTTTCTAGTTTTTTATCACAAATATTGTGTAAATTATCTAGATTATTTATACAAAAACAATATTATTAGATTGTCGTTAAAAAGATTATAATTTTATTAGTATATTGTTCGCGCTAAAAACGTGAAGGGGGTTTTAAGCCTCGAACACACAAGACAAACACCGGGTTTGCAGAGCGTGCCAGTCGATTTGACCTGAAATCGACAAGGTAGAATTTGTAATTTGATCGAAGCCGATAAACAAGGATCTATCGGCTTTTAAGCTGGTCGGCAAGAACCGATTAGGAGATAACTAGATCAACCGGTTCTGATTGATCCGGATACAAGGTAAAATCGGCCGAGAAGGCGTGCGCCTTAAAAGCAAGCAGATCAAACCTGGGTGAAATCGGCCAAAATCAACAATCGGCGATGCGCAACTATGTTGATTCCGTCGACTTGCAGAGAGATCTATGAAGCTAAAGCAATGTAAAAGAAAAGCAATGTAAAAGAAAAGGCTGTAAAAAGTAGGTGTTGTTGGAATTGATTGTCTCCCCTTTGCTTTGAGTCTACCCCCTTTTATAACACGCCTGGCCGATCCGAGTCGCACATGGATACGGTGTATTTACCCGTATCGGTCTCTTATCCAATTTCCTTTCCTTTTTAGAAACGGATTCCTTTTCCAAGCCGTTTACCGATTCCTTTCTGTACGAATACTTTTCTATCTTTAGACCGATTTTAATTCATGCCGAATTTTGGTGCAAACATATGCCCCCCATTTTTGAAAGGTAACTTGTTATCTTTCAAAAATCCCTTCATCTTTTCCGTGATCGGCTTGTCGCTTAGGATTCACCTCGGTAACTTCCCCATTAATGGCGCCGCAATGCTCTCGGTGCGTTTTTAATGCAACAAGCTATTTCGCCTTTTCACCTTTTTCACCGAGGTATAAATATGAGGCCCCCCTGCAGTCATTTTCACCCTGGCGTGCTCTCGTCAATCCTGAAATCGGCTTTCCTCCGCTTCAACCCTTCTTCTCATAGCATCGGCTGAAATGGACGCATCTCAGGTACTTGTTCCGATCCCAGATAGCGATCATCAGTACTTCCTAGGTCCTATAGGAACCATAGAACCCGATACTGTCATCGGAGATGAAATCCCTAGACTCCCTTTATCGGCTCCTGGTTATAACATCAACGAGTGGTCAAAAAGTTTTAGGGCTTGGCCGACAGCTCTCAAGAAATTTGGAGGTCTGGTACATTAGAGTATCGGCCCAAAGAAGCAGAGTGGGAAGGTATGGGCATTCTTGAGTGTATCCCCATGTCCTTAGTTGCTCGAGCCCAACGAATCTTTAGTAGGCTGCTGCACGCTATTTAGTCGGACTCTTTTAACGCCTTCTTTTTCCCAACGGTCCCATCGGCCCAACCCTTTTAGACATGGCTGAATTATCTTGTCTTAGGCACGATGGAGAACAAATATCGGCTTTTAGTGGGAAACCTCGGTACAAATTGACCAGAAAAAGGGAGAAGGTTGGTCCAAATACATCCAAAATAACAACAAAGTAACCGGCCTGTATCGGATGAAGAACATGTAGCCTTTATCAACTTATGGCTAGACCGATTCCTCTTACGTGGCGCTTCCCTAGGACCAACCAGGTCTATCAATTTATGTCGGAGCAACTAGTTATGGGTCATCGGCTAGCTTTAGGGAAATCCTTCGGGCGCCGTATACCACATGATGCATATCATCGAGTCGGCTTTTCAGCGGCAATGGTTCCTATGTCGTCGGTAATGTTGGCGGCCCTCTTTGGTTTATCCAGATTTGGCTTTCTTGCGTTTTTGGCCGCCTCATTATCACGACCCTTCGGAAGAATCGGCTTTCCCAACGAGAAGACTTTCACGAGGGTGCCGTCCGTATTCCAACCTAGCCGATCCTCAGGTGAAAAATTTATCATGTGTTCATCGATGAACAAAAATCTCTCTGCCGGCTTTCATAAATACTTATCCTTTTTCTTGCATCTTAACCAAGCCTCTTTCAACCGTAGAGATTTCTTTTAAATGCGACCAATTAGCCGATCTCCGTGGCCTTCTTTTCTTCGTTTAAACTCCGATAGCTCTCTAATGCCCCAATCCACTCTGGACTGCTTCCCTGCTGATTTCTCCTTGCATCCTTCACGTCGGCTTAAGTACTCGAAACCGAACCTTTCAGCCGCCCTATGACTGCTCTCCTCCTTCAGTTTAGGCACGCCAGCTGGGGTTCGGACACACCATTCCCTGCTTTCCTTTGCTTAGTAGGATCAAACCCCGAACCAAAGTAACCAACTCTCATGGCGGAGCTTATTATCGAGCTAGCCGATGAACTCCATGTGGTAGACTTGCCATTTCTCGTGTTAAACACACGTCGATCGGGCCAATTTACCACATGGTGGGCTTCTATAGCTGAGGCACTCCTGCAGAGGCGCATCATTCCCGAGGTCCTATCTTCTTTCCTTCCGGGCTTTCGAGAGCCGACAGAGACCGTCGCTGGGTCTAGCTCGAGTTCGAGCGATGCTAACTCGTCTAGAGAGGTATTTTCATGTTGATGTTTTATTGGGACAAGATTTTCATCGGCTTAACCATATCTTTTCTCTTTTCAGGCTAGCAAGAGATCAACCTCAAAGACAAGCCGCATCGGCCGACGATCGCTCCAAACGGCCAAGGTCATCGACCCCTCTTGCCGGTTTATCCTCTGGCACGTTGGGGGTCAATAGCCCATCACTATCTGATCTTGCCGTCCAGCGTCCCAAAAGTACGTCAATTGTTCAGACTCCTTCGTGGCGAAGTCTTCATGCTTCTTTGTCGGCTAACCCCTTGTTTATAATTTTCAGAGAAGAAGAGCCGTAAAGTCGTTATTAAGCGATCCCCAAAACTGCAGCCGTCTTTGCGACATCATCTCCAACCGGATCGGCTCTGCGGTTAGCTTCAACCCTTGTTCTTGATTTAAATTTGTCTTCCTTGATCTTACCGTGAAAATATTTTTCAGAAACCCCTCCGTTCAATTGCTAGAAGCCGATGCAGAAAACTCAAACCGACGTGCTTATCTTGCCGTTGTGGCTCCTGCTCCGCCATCCGCCGTCACCTCCAAAACTCGCTCCTGGCTCGACTCGATCAATGGACTTAGCCGACCTTTTAGGCTTTTCCTTGACGAGCTTGACGACCGGAGATTGTGGCCAGCGATTTACTACCCTACCGACATTCAACGTATAATAGCGGCCTCTGCTCGGCATCGGCTTTATTCTTCTTTCTTGGCCGGGTATGCAGGAGCGACTTAATCGTCTTCACGGGCGAGGTGATGCAACGAAGCGGCTCTCTTGGCTAACACGCAACCACCGAGGGATGCCATGGCAGCCATGCAAGCCGATCTCCTTCTGCCGCAATGAATGCACCGCTTGAGGTCTCACTTGACGCCGCGTCGGCTAGGCGTGGAGTCACCAAAGCAAGAATTGAGCAGAGGAAGGCCCGACAAGCCGACCAAGAGATCTGGACCAACTCATAGCAGATGCTAAATCTCGAAAGAGTGCTTTTGACCAGGGTGCTGCTGTGCTGAAATCGGCCAAGACTAAGGCCCAAGAGCTGGAGTCGACCAAGAAAAAACTTGAAGAACAGCTGGCCTTGGTTACAAAAGAACTTGCAGATTGCCAAATCGGTATTACAGATGCGGCATCTTCACTATCGGTTCAGAGGCAGCAAATCGGCGAAGTTTTTGCCAAGGTTAAGAGCCAATCAGCCAAGATAATCGATTCCAGTGCAATCTGAAGCCGATGAACGACTAATAGATAGCGTTCAAGCTACTATTGGTAGAGCAGCAGCAGCATTGTCGGCTTTGGGAGCCCATCTGCCTGGCTCGGGGCTTCATTGAAAAACACTCTGGTGTATTATCGGCTGTGCTGGAATATTTTGTAAACTCTTTAATCGGTATGATGAATATTTGTCCCTGACTCGGTCGACTGTATGACCGTTTTTATATGCGTGTTTTTGTAATCGGCCCCGATGTTTTCTTCCTGTAATTAGGTCCCGACCCATATGCTGGGGTAATACGCTTTTAAGTACTTTCCGTTGATTGCCTTAGGTAGTATGAACCCATCTAAGGACTCCAGTATATACGAATTTCCATCAATCGGCCGATTTATCTTATAAGGACCTTCCCACGTTGGGGACCACTTGCCGAATCGATTATCCTTAGACCCGATTGGCAACACGGTTTTCCATACTAAATCGGCTTGATTGAACGATTTTAAAATCACTTTTTATTGTATGACTTGGCAACCCTCTCTTTATTTCTTTTAAGCCGATCTAGAGTGATCGGCCTTAGTTCACTAAATCATCTAGATTGTCAAGCATCGCTGTTTGTATTCATCTACCGATATCTTATCTTGCTCATATAGCCTTCTTGAGCCGATGTTGATTTCTACGGGCAAAAGCGGCTTCTTGTCCGTGATACCAATCGAAAAGGTGACAACTTAGTTGATCCGTGATGAGATAGTCGATAAGCCCATAAAGCTTCCGGCGTTGAATGCCATTTCCTTGGTTCTTCCTCAATTCTTCTTTTTATCGACTTTATCAATGTTTTGTTTGACGACTCGGCCGCCCATTGGCCTGGCGTAGTAAGGAAGAGTTGAGTAATTTTATCCCAAGACTTCCATAAAACCTTTGAATTCGTTGGACATGAACACACGACTGATCGATCGTGATTGTCTGTGGAATCCCAAACCGATGGACGATGTGTTCATTTACAAAGTCGATCAGCTCTTTACTAGTAACCTTCTTGAGTGGTACAGCCTCAACCCATTTTGAGAAATAATCCGTGGCCGCAAGGATGAACTTATGTCCTTTGCTGGATGACGGAAATATCTGGCCGATTATATCTATACCCCATCCTCTAAATGGCCAAGGCTTGATGATCGGATGTAAAGCCGATGCCGGTGCTGACTGTATGTTACCAAATTTTTGGCACGTTTGGCACCCTTTATAGTATTTGAAACAATCTTCCAACATCGTCGGCCAAAAATATCCTGTTCGCCTCAGTAACCATTTCATCTTATGGGCCGATTGATGTGATCCACAAATGCCTTCATGAACTTCTCCCATTGCTACTTTGGCTTCCTCAGTTCCTAGACATCTTAACAACAAACCTTCCATAGTCCGAAAGTACAATACCTCTTCTAGTAGAACATATTTGAGTGCTTTGCGCCTGACCTTTTGCTCGGTCGGCTTGGCTGGGTCCGACAAATAATCCCTTATCTCTGTTCTCCAGTCGACAGGGTGAACACATAAAATCGGCCAAACGTCTGGCTCGATTGGTCCCTGTTGATTTTCAATCTTGTACCCTGATGCACACTGTGCCAATCGGTTGGCTTTACTATTAGCTTCTCTGGGGATATGTTCTATGGAAAATGTAGTGAACATCTCGATGATCTGGAGGCATTGATGCATGTCTTTGGGTTAGTGTATCATCATTGCATCGGTACTCCCCTTTGACTTGCTTTGTACAATTAACATC
The DNA here is from genome assembly GCA_036346355.1 of Rhipidocladum racemiflorum. Taxonomy (NCBI): domain Eukaryota; kingdom Viridiplantae; phylum Streptophyta; class Magnoliopsida; order Poales; family Poaceae; genus Rhipidocladum; species Rhipidocladum racemiflorum. The sequence goes on from CM070586.1 coordinate 61,635,977, forward strand.
GAATCTCCAAAAGCTTCGGCGTCCTTCACTCCGATGCTATCTATGATTGTAGACCCTTTAATAACGCTTCATACTCGCTTGATTATTTGAACATCGGCTACTTAGCCGATACATGAAGCCATACTCTTTTTCCTAGGTGAAACTAATATTACACCGACGCCTTCGCCTTCTTGGCAAGCAGACTCCATCAAAATACAAATGCCAAGGAGTTACACTAGTTGTTCCTACTAATGTTCCTACTAATATTTCACTCCCTGTGATAAAATCGGCCACAGCTTGTCCTTTCACAGATTTAGCCGATTCATAGGATAACTCAAACTCTGTTAGGGCGTATGCCCATTTACCAAGCCGACCCCGCAGGATGGGTGCCGATAATATGTATTTAACTACATCGGTTTTGCATATTATAACGCATTTGGACGCCAGCATATAATGTCTTAACTTGGTGCAAGCAAAGTATAATGACAAGCATAATTTTTCTACTAAGGGATACCTGGTTTCTGCATCTAGAAGACGTCGGCTTAAGTAATATATTGCTCGTTCCTTCCTATCGGCTTCTTGTGTTAAAACTGCTCCAATCGAATCACCTTCAGCCGATATATATAGTCTAAAAGGTATACCGTGTTTTGGTGCGGTCAATACTGGTGGACTTGTCAGATAACCTTTTATGTCGTCGAAAGCCTTTTGCTGATCGGCTTCCCACTTAAACTCTTGGTTATCTTTAATCTTCAGCAGCGGTGTGAAGGCCCGAATACGTCCTGACAAGTTTGAGATAAAACGTCGCAAGTAATTGATTTTCCCAATCAACACCTGCAACTCCTTTTTACATGCCGGTGGTTTAGTATCGGCTATGGCTTTCACTTTGGTTGGGTTTACTTCAATCCCTCCTTCATGCACCGTAAACCCAAGAAATTGTCCAAATTGATACTCGAAAGCACATTTGAGAGGGTTCATTTTTAACCCATGTAACCTTGTGCTTTCGAACATTTTTCTCAGATCGGCTAAATGTTGCCGCCTTCTTTGGATTTTACCACTACGTCGTCAATGTATATTTCCACAAGATTGCCGATCAAATCATGGAAGATATGGTTCATAGCACGTTGATAAGTAGCACCGCATTTTTAAACCGAAGGTCATAACTTTCCATTCATATAGCCCTAAAGCCCTGGACATCACGAAAGCCGTTTTGGGTATATCGGCCCGCCATGAATATCGATTGTATCCGGCGTTCCCGTCCAAAAAACTTATGATTTTATTCCCGGATGCAGCATCGATAAGCATATCGGCTATGGGCATCGGTACAAATCTTTGGCGTAGCTTTGTTTAAATCTCTAAAATCGACACATACCCTAAGTTTGCCGTTTTCTTCTTCACAGGACGATATTTGAGACCCACTCCAGATATCGGCAAGGCGGATAAATTTCGCCTCTAGCAATCGTCCTACTTCTTCCTTTATAGCGTCATATAACGTGGGGTTAAACCGCCTAGGTACTGTTTGAACGGCCGATATCCGGGTTTTATAGGTAGCCGATGTTCAACTAGTCAGCCGGCTTAAACCTGGCATTTCATAATACTCCCATGCAAAGCAATCCTTATATTCCTTGAGTATTTCGACCAACTTTGCTTTATAACTGGGTTCTAATTTAGCACTTACAAACGTTGGTCTTTTGCTATCCCCTTCCCCAATATCGATCTCTTCAAGCAAATTGGCAGAAGTAAATCCTAACCCCTTTCTTTCTTCTTCAAAATCTTCAACGACTTCTTCAGTATTCCTCCTGCCGATAGCTCCTTGCTTTTCCTGCAGTTTTGCTATTGTCTTGCGCTCCATCTTCTTATCACTTCGTCTGTCCGATCAAACGTGTTGGGTTTAACGCTGATCGGCTTGAATCCTGATTTCTCAACACAGACAAAATCGCAATTGTCTAAGGCTTTTCCTGATATGCATTCAGCCTCTTCGTGTGGCCAATTGGTGTCAGGGCTAGCCATGGCGATATGAGCCGATGTGTCGGCTGGTACGACTTCTACTGTATCATCGTTCCATCGCACGGCCTTACGGTGCATAGTTGATGGTATACAACGATTAGCATGGATCGATCCCGCCCAAGGAGTACGCTGTAATTGCCTTTAGCTTCAATCACAAAAACGCGATCGGCAAAGTTTTATTACCGGCCGTCGATTCACGACACCATTACGCCTTTAGCCTCGGTTGGGTCTCGGTGAAGTCATTTAGCACCATGTTGGTCTTGATTAAGTCTTCGTCGGCTTTTCCCAACTTTCTTCGAAAGTACTTAATCTAAGATCGATTGATAGCTGTTCTCGCCATCGACCAACATACGGGATATTGGTCGGCCATTAATGTATCCTTTCAGATACAATGGTTTCAAATGCCGATGCATGTCCCGTGGTTTTTCAAACACAGCGTCTGGTGCTCCGAGGCACAACTGGGCGAACACTTCTTCAGCCGATTCTTGATTCTGAACTCGGCGAGGTAAAGTGAATACCATGTTTATATCCATTGGTGGCGTATCATCTCGGATCGTTGGAGAACCGGATTGAACCGATTGATCCGAGTCACTATCGATCTGTTCCTTCTTTCTCCACTCCTTTTTCAAAATCGGTCACCGGTCTTAATTTATTAAACGTCCGATCCTCTCACTCTCCTTTTCGGCTTCTCTTTCTTCTTGTGTTTTTAATCGCTGAAGCCTTCAAGGCTATGCGACTTGCTGAGACCGAAGGGCACCATCTAGGCTTGGGTTCTATCGGCTTTCTTATCTTTCCAAATAAATTGCCTATTTGTTTGTCGATTCCATCCTTCTTGCGTTAGCCGATAACTCCCGACTTTGGGAGGATTGGCCTTGTTCGATGTTAACCTTTCATAGATCGGCCTTCGCTTCCTTATACGGGCGATCGTGTATCGGTGCGGACAACCCGTCTTTTCTGATTGGTTTGGCCGACATGTAGACGAGTGTTGCATAGGACAAGATACAACTGTTGGTAAGGTCATCCCTCTTTCCCAGCAAAACTGCCAAAAAGGACATTGCCGATGTTTCTCTTCCTCTGTAATCGGCCGATGTGGCACATCTGGCCGCCAACGTTCGTCCCTCCTTTGCCCTGATCGATGAAAACACTGGTGTTGTTGAGGGTTATACCTTCGACTTATCCTTTCATATTTCCCCAGGAGTTGTGAGAAGGTCGGCTTTGGTTTGAAATCGGCTCTTCTTGGAGCCCTCTCAGCTCGATACCATTTACCGACCTCTAAGTCCCCTCTTGGTTTCACCGTTCTTGAGTTTTGTCCATTTTTATCGGCTTCTATTTGTATAGAACCGACAGTGATCTGCACTGTCTCGCCTCGTGATACAAGGCCCTGAGTTGGCTTATCCTCTTCCGCAGGCCTCTTTTCTTTTCGTGAACATTGAACCATGTTGACCTGAAAAGGGCCCATATCTATCTGCATAGCCGATTCTTCTGCAAACTTTAACCTGCCATCGGTGATGGCCGATTGGATCTGTTGTCGAAAAATATTGCAATCGTTAGTGTTATGAGAGAACGAATGATGCCATTTGCAATACCTTCGCTTTTTAATTTCTTCACCGATGGTATGATGTGCCCATACGGTAACCTTATGAGTTTTTCTTGTAGTAATAAATCAAATATTTTGTCACACTTTGACACATCATACGAGTACTTGACTTCCGCTTTATTCTTTGTCGGCCTAAGCGAGAGAGCATACGAGTGGTTTTGGAACCTTTGGCCCACTCGGCTATGTTCACTTCGCCGTCGTCGAGGTGTCGCCGAATCGTAATCTACCATGTTTACTTTGGCCTTTTCATTGCCGTTTGTCCTAAACCTATCTTTAAACCCTTTGCTCTCTGCATATCGGCTTTCATGTGCCGTCACGCGATGGAGTAGGTGGCCTAAGTCGGGAACTCCTGGCACGACAACTTTTCTTTTAATGGAGGGATTAACCCTTGGAACGCTAGGTCGGCCAATTGATCGTCGGGTAATGTTACCTTTGTAGCACCTATTCCAGACGCCCAAATCTCTTGATATAATCAGAGACCGATTCGCCAGATTTAATCGGATGAACTAAGATCAGAAATCCTAAGCTCCATAGTTCCGAAAAGAAGTACTCATGGAACCGGCTTTCTAAATCGTTCCATATATGAACCGAATTAGGTGGTAAATTTGTGAACCAAGTGAATGCGGTGCCAGATAATGATAAAGGAAACAACCTAATTTTTAACCCATCTGATCGCGCCTCCCCACATTGAGCCATGAACCGTCCGATATGCTCAATTGTGGTAATAGAATCATCCTGAGAATTTAGCAAAGTCTGGTATCCTAAAGTTGTGGGAGTACGGCATTCGGTCTATGTAATCGAGTGCGGCTTCCTGTGAGCCGACCACTCTCCTCCGGGTTGTAAACCCATCTTGCTCTCTCAAAACATTGGCAATTTGTTACGCCCAATTAACATTGTCGGCTTGTGGTGCAGCCGACACGACCAATTCTCATTGTTTGCGCCTGCCCCGAGTGCAAACTCGGGTCTTTGTCCAATTCGTACCTCAGGAGGTCTTGGTGCAGCGTCATAATTGTGATTAAAACCTAATGCATCGGGTATGGGTGCGAAAGGTTCGACGTATGGCACCACCCTATATGGTGCTTGTTTCATGGTTGTGGCCTCGTGATCGTGGAACTCGTCCCATTTCGATCGGTGATAAGCCGATAACCCGATGTTATTGGAGGGCGACTTGATTGATTTGATGCGCCTATCTTGGCTCCATCCGTGTGCCCATGGTAGTGTGTGAACCCATCTCTCTGTATGCTTGGTTTCAAAGCAAGAGGTTGAGCCGGCATCATGATAGGTGCTTGAGCCGACACGCGCATCGTGTTGGTGTTGGGTGCTATGGAATATACCGGAATGCGTAGGGATGGTTTGTGGTGGATCTAGCAGGCTTCCAGACGCAGCCAATTCTTGAGCAATTGTTTTCACACTATTTTCTATCATCGGCTTTAAAGTAGATACTAGAGCCGATGATTGGTTAATCAATGCGTGATGGACAGATTGCTCGATCATACTCGATAAATCAGCTTGAGCGGGTGCGTATCGGCTTACCGATTCAGATGTTGAATCTCCGATAGGATTGATGGTTGGGAGTGCAATCTTTTGAGTAACGCCACGGCGTGTTTTCTGGAAGCATCGTAGCATCATTTCCTCCAGAGCTGCCTTTCGATCTTCGAGTTCTTTCCGTTGCTCAGGGGTTAAATCGGCCATCTGGGGCGCGATTATGGCATCGGTGTTGATATCGGCGGTGACTGCGGGCTTGTCGGTTGACGACATTCTTTTTCCGGTCCCACCAGGCGTGCCAAAATATGTTCGCGCTAAAAACGTGAAGGGGGTTTTAAGCCTCGAACACACAAGACAAACACCGGGTTTGCAGAGCGTGCCAGTCGATTTGACCTGAAATCGACAAGGTAGAATTTGTAATTTGATCGAAGCCGATAAACAAGGATCTATCGGCTTTTCGCTAGTCGGCAAGAACCGATTAGGAGATAACTAGATCAACCGGTTCTGATTGATCGGATACAAGGTAAAATCGGCTTCGAGAAGGCGATGCGCAACAAAAACGAAGCAGATCAAACCTGGGTGAAATCGGCCAAAATCAACAATCGGCGATGCGCAACTATGTTGATTCCGTCGACTTGCAGAGAGATCTATGAAGCTAAAGCAATGTAAAAGAAAATTTGTAAAAAGTAGGTGTTGTTGGAATTGATTGTCTCTCCTTTGCTTTGAGTCTACCCCCTTTTATAACACGCCTGGCCGATCCGAGTCGCACATGGATACGGTGTATTTACCCGTATCGGTCTCTTATCCAATTTCCTTTCCTTTTTAGAAACGGATTCCTTTTCCAAGCCGTTTACCGATTCCTTTCTGTACGAATACTTTTCTATCTTTAGACCGATTTTAATTCATGCCGAATTTTGGTGCAAACATATATACTAGTACGAACATAGTTATAATGGTCCCAAAAAAATAACCCATAATTAAAAAGAATAAACGGCCAAAGCCATGTCTCAAAAAAATTAAATAAAAAAGAACGCAGGCAGTAGGTAACGAATTTCCTCCGTAGTTCCGTCGTTTCAATCTGCATGCTGTTTTGGTTGTCGCCATTAATGTAACTAGTATAGTAGGATGTAAAAATTGCCATCACCTGCTGGAATAGCTCAGTTGGTTAGAGCGTGTGGCTGTTAACCACAAGGTCGGAGGTTCAAGCCCTCCTTCTAGCGTCGGGTGCACTTTTTTATTTTATTTTATTTTTTCGGTTTAAGTCTTTATTAAAATATCTTTCCGAAAGAGCGTATTGTGCTCTTAAACAAGCAGGGTAATTTTTCTCTACGCGACATACTCGAGAATTTCTCAAAAGAAACTGAACACCTAAGCTTCAGTTCGTCACCATCTCGGACTATCAGCTTCAAATCAAACGGCATTGCTCGACATGGCAAGGTGCCCCCGGTTTAAACCAACAGAAATTAACCTGCCTACAAAAGCACAAACCTACATTTTTCACGGCCTCCCTTGTTTGAACCGGTTAATCCGGTTTTGATGCTGTCCATGTAGCATCCAAGGTCAGTATTCACTCGGTAGCATGCAAAACCTGTACAGTAGCATAACCGCGCGCGTCCCACAAACCACACCGACACCAAGCGGCCACCATGTAAAAGCTCGAGCAGCTACAGTACCATGTAAAAGTTTCTTCATGCCCAATCAAATCAGCATGCGGCTGCACTAACCCAACAATCACGTCTCGATACAACATGCGAATGATCTACGCAGGTATCACATAACATGCCATGAAAAGAGAGAACCCGTTCACTTGTGTAATTTATTACTACATAAGATAATATACATGGGGAGGAGTAGAAACCTAGTAAGGAATTAACTAACGCATGGTTTGCATGCAAACGGAGTGGGCAACTAGCTAGGTACAATTAATCATCTACAACACCTAAACATTTAAATCGGACGGTTAAACGGCAAACGAAGATCGCCGCTCCGCATGGTCTCAGCGTCCTCATCCGTTGGCGTCCCGGGCTGCGGTCGGCGTCCCCCTCATCCGTTGAATCTGATTTGGGTCTGAATGTCGTCTGTGTGACGAAGAGACTAGAGTTACATGCGGTGGTTACGAAATGGAAATACAAAAGAAGTATCCTACCTGCTCCGGCAACTTCGTGAGAGGGCATCCCTAGTAAACTGGTAAAAGCAAAATCCTGAACTTGACCTGATGCCCCAGGAGCTCCTTTCTGGCCGCTGCTTGTTCCCTGTTGAGAAACCTTCAGTGACCTTAGCTTGGATGCAGAAGGCCTAAACGTGTTGATCAAAGGCTGATCTGCAGCGTCGTCTTCGTCATCTTCGTCATGTCCCCGTCGGTCAGTCTCACTATCAGCCTCTTCGTCACCAGAGTTGTGCCCATCAAAAAGGTTTCTCGCAGGTACATCTCTAACCTTCCTTGGGCGGCCCCTGCGTCTTACAGGTTTTTCCTCCTTTTCCTCTGGATTGGAAACAAGAGAATCAACCACAATTTCTAGAAGAGAGCTTGCGTAGTTTTGTAAATAAACAAGGCACGGTTCAGAGAGGGTCAGAGGGAGTTCAACGCACCCTGCAAAACCTCATTCTTTGCATGCTTCTCACGTAGATATCCTAAAAACATAAGGTATGGGCGCCAAGCACTTGGATCTTCATTCATATTGGTATATTGAGTCCTCTTGTGTACATCTGTCAGGCTGCATGCATAGAAGATTAACTCAAAATCAAGTATAAAATCAAAGGAAGCACCAAAAACGATAAGAGTTCATAACATACATGTCTGGTATATCTGACGACACAAGTTTAGAAACAAATGGCAAAAGAGCAGCCTCTAGGAAAGACAGTTGCTTTGGAAGGTCCACAAAGGCAAATGAAATGCCATATTGGATAATATTCAAGATCTCAGACTTGTTTTTATTACGAGCAGCACCAACATAAGACCCCGCAAGCCGATTAGCAAGATCTTGACATTCCGAATAAGACTTGCCTATCTGGATTTGGTTTTCTCCATCTTGTACATGGGCCATATAACGTTCATAGCCCTAATTGGATGGAAAACAAAGAATGATTTGCACAAGAAATATCACACTTCATAAACATCAGTTAAAAGCGCATAAATTAAAAAATTCAGACGCAAAAGTGAGCTAAAGTAAACCAGTCACTTGTAAAAGTAATTTTCCAAAATTCCTGTCAGCAAATACTTCCAATACAGAGTACATGATTGGAAAAGTTTATTTAAAACATTGCAAACTATGTAACAAGTGTAAAAAAATACAGCAACAATAACAAACCAAAGGATGCACAAGTAAATATCTAATAGGAAATGAACCTAGTAATTTAAGTGAAAGCTCAACTAGTTTCCCCCTTGTTTTCCTGGTTTATGATCTGTTAATTTCCCTGGTTTACAATCAGTTAATTTTCAATCACTAATGACATCCCCAGTAATGCAGGATGGGCCTAATTTTCTGATACAGTTATTAGTTAATATTTCTTTGGAGATGGGTTTTAGCTAGTAGTAATACAAGAGAACAAATATGGATGTTTATGCAGAGAGAAGACACTATCAGTCTATCACACTATTAATATCACCCTTTGCAGACTCATGAATAAATATTATGTGCATTCAAAGATAGAACAAAATATGTACCCTTCTCAATGCCTCAAAAAATAGAGCAGCCATGTCACTATTTGCATTTTTCCTTAGCGCAGTAATTAGATGCTTGATGATCTCTGTCGTACTTGTTCCATGACATACATAGTGAGAAACAATCTCTGGGCCAAGATAATCCTGCAAACAAAAATAAATTAATTATATGTCAACAGGAAGCTCTCAAAACTACCAAATTTTGGTGCAATAGAATAAAGTCACTGACAATCTATCTGGAAGAACATTGCTTCATTTGCTATCACAGGCAAAAAATGCAGCACAAACCTTTGAAACTGTATCAGCAAGCACTAGCTTTGCAGCTGCAATCATGACAGCATCCCTGTTAGTGTCTTCAATATATTCTTCGTTTGCATCTTCATCTTCTGTTTCATCTGAGGATGAACACTTGATCATTTTCAATTATTAGCAAGAAGCCAGAAAAGAGAATTATTATAACACTGACATTATGAGAAAGTTTCATTTAGGAATTTGATATTTATAATTAATAATACATTAAAAGTAAAAAGTGTGTGCAACAACAAAACCTGATATACTGAGCTGTTGTTCGCACAGTTTCCAGAACTTCTGAACAACATCTAATTGTGGGAGATAACCCAAACTCTCTAGCTTTGTTGATGAATATTTTGACTTCTTAAACAAGCACCATGTCTCTGCGGCAATGATGCAGACCTAAAAAACAAAACAAGGCGCTAACAAGTCAATGGATTGAATATAACCGAGATATACTTCCAGGAAGGCATACCAACGTTACACAAATGATGTATTCCTCTCTTTCTTAGTGTTTAATTCAAAAGACTTACTCTGCAGGAAAGAACAGTGGTGCTCCTTCCCTCTTTCTGATAAGTAGGCAGAACCACCAAGAAATAATAGAGTTGTTCGAACAGAGAGCTTTGCTTGGATAAAATTTCATCAATAGATGTTTCAGATGGATTTTCACCATCAATTGCGTGCAGACACCATGCTACTTGAAGGTACATATTGAGGAGGAGGAAGCTCTTTACCTAATAAAGCATGGAAGTATTAGCTCAGTATGTGTACCAGCCGTTGATTCCACGAGGAAGATTAAAGTGCTCATACCTCATTATCCATATCTCTTAGATGACTGAGGATTCGGTACATATCCTCAAATAAACCATCATTTTTAACAGGTTTTGACAGCTGAAGTTCATAAAGTCGCTTCAAATTAACCAAGAGAGAGTATTCATCATCACCTGCCTGCAAGGTCGATTGTACCATATAATCTTCATGGCTTCAGAACAGATACAGACGGCATGAATAAGACATACCTCTACTTCCTTGATCGCAGTTTTGACTTTCAAAACCAACTCATCTTCAAGATTCTTAAGTTTATTTTCAGCATAATCTGGAAGATCAGCCTGACACTCGGTGCAACAGAAAGTAATTGCCTTGATGCAAGATCTCAAGGTATCCTTGTCACCATGTTTGAAGAAGGCATCAATGATGAGATCTATGGCAGCCTTGAAATTCTGAACCAAAATGTACATGAAATTGTTAACAAATTAAGCATAAAACATATGAGAAAAACAAGTGATAGCTTTTGCAACTGACCTGCTCTTGCCTTTTTAGTGAGTACATCTCAACCTTCAAAAGCATCATCATATCAACTATTGGTGATATCTTAGCTTTGTCAGATATGTATTTTCTTAAAAGCTGCGGATACCTCTTCAGCAAGGCATTAGTTATTTCGCGCCTGCTATTTTCCAATATCTCCTGAAAAACTCTTATGATTTAGTAATAACGCTAGAAGCAATTGAACAAAGTTAGCATCAAATCTTACAAGAAAAAACAAGAATTGATAAGCAGACATGAGCAATATATAATCTAGAATTAATCAGGAAGAATTTGAACATCTGCACAGAGCATTATACAAGCTGAACTAGTCAAAGGAAGAGGGGCATAAACCAAGAAATTTAAGGTGAATGTGTAGAATCGAGATGCTTATAATAAGTAACTTGAAAGACGGAAACATTTCAGTGATAAAAAAAGTAAGTCTGCAATCAACAAATTAGGTAATGTGTTTAACAGTGGGTAATCTGATTCAATCAGTATTACTTTTATTTAGAAAACTTTCAGAAACCTGGCTAATTAAACTATTTTAGATAGTTTATGTTCTTTTTAGGTACGGCTGGATAGCTGGTGTTTGTGGTAACAAAAGTAGCCATGTAAAGCCAAGGAACCCCTGAGCTAATGTCCAGAAGTTCAGAAAGCCGATTCAGTAATGCAATTTGCGTAACTAGAGATTATTTGGGGGACAGATTTTAAGGGTTTAACTGATCAGATTTTAAGCATAACTTTTGTAGGAAGTCAGGAATATGTGACTCTGGAACCAAGTGTACGACATTGGTAGTATCCAATGAAACAAACCTACGCTCTGCATGCAGTACTTTGGAGCCCTAACATCAGCCAAACTGGAACTAAGGAAAATAACTAGTCCAACAACATCACTAATTAGGTAAGGTGATAAATGTTGATGATCAAGAAACAAACTATCAATCAGATGACCAATCATCGACACTCTGCACCAACAATATGTGATACCACAGAGATGACATTGACACCTTTTGGGCTTTATTATAGTACAGCTTTCTATTGTCTGTTGCAGGAACTATCCTTTCCCCAACAGCCTTCTTTGCAGAGGCGCGTAGCATCCGAACTAGATTGGTTCCATCCATGTCAGTAAGATCAGTCAATGGATTTTCATCCAGAAGCATGGAGATTATACATCTCCAGTCCTACAGAATAGAATATTGCAGTTGTAGCAATAATGTCACGCTGACAACAATGTATAATAAACCTTTCAAAAATAAAGTTAAACTAATCTGAGGAGCATACTTTCATGGCCTTCATGTCATCCCAAATATCATCAATGACATAAGAACTCAGGACTGGGTCATCCGAAAATTCCCTTAGAATTTGCAGCATTCGACAAATATGAACCTCGGAGGATTCATTGTCCCCATCTGGAATTAGCTAGTATAATCAATGACTGAACTAATAAAGTATTTCGATAGCAAAATAAGGTAGCATAAAAGTAGAACCCTTCCAGAGGCAAGTACCTCTAGCTCCGGAATGAGACGTCTTGATGTTTTGTGCTATCAGGTGATCATAAACTAACTCCCCTATGGCACGCCTGATCATTGGAGGCTCATCAATAAGTAAATCATATAGTGGACCCAAATCATCGTCACTCAGAAGTTGATGCCTGCAAAGAAATAAACAGTAAATTCATTTGTTTTGCCACAGTAATAGACATAAGAGAAAATGAACACAAAAAAGCTGTGTTGTTTTCTTGCTCACTTGGGCAAGACAATTGCTGGGTTTTTTGGCAAATAGCAAGCATGACTGTTTGGTAAGACCCGAAAAAAGAAATGAAAACTTTGCTAAGTAAGCAAGAAAACCTTGCCGTGTAAATATTGTCCTGACAGGCAAGGTATATATGCACAAAAAAACCTTGCCGTGTAGTCAATAGTCATCACCATAGACCATAGTTACCGGATTCGTTGTAAATCCCCGCAAATCGCAAACCGGATTCGTCGAACCTGAACCGGTTTAGAGTACGGAGTTCGTGTTTGCAACAGCAATTGGAAGAAAAAAGTGGCGAACCCAAATCCCGTACCGTGACTCGGACAAACCGCGTTCCTGGTAACTATGGTCAATTGGTCATCACTCCCCTCCTCCCTCTCCCACCTATACACATCAATACCCCCAACAATATCATCTCCTTTCAGATGCAGGATTTAGTCCCAACCCTATCCTCTAAACTAGCACCACCTTTGTCCAGTGTCCCCGTCACTCTTTCTAATCTTCTTTACATCATTTATTGGTCTCTGAACAAAAAATTTATGTGGAATTTCTAATTCTGTTGAATTGCTACCTATGTTTATTGGCAACATAGAACTTGTTTGTTCCTTTTTCCAAGGTTTATTTGGTGATGGTATAGTGGGTGCAAGCATATCTAGCAAAATTCTCAGTGCGTGAGTTATTCTAAAAGTGTAAATCCCAATTAAAACTTATATTTCTAAAAAAAAAGGTGTTGAGGTGAATTTGAATCTAATATGTTGTATAAACATCACATTGTTGTTCATTTGTAATAACTGTTTGCGTATATTTGCTATGATTTGAACTCCAAGGAGAAAAGGGTTTACTCCAACAAAATGTTATGATGAGATGGAATTCATTTCCCCAGAAAAAAACATGCCATAGGGGGCAATGGGTAGCACAGAAATGCCAACCTTCAGCATCATGATTGCTAGCTCTTGACGCTTATTGTGATGACTGGCTATTTCTTTTTTGTGAGTATAGGACGAGACATCAAGAAATAATCCTTCCTCTAAACGTAACATATGGACTACTTAATAATAATAATAATAATTAGTTGCGATGTATTGTACAGTAACAGTACATCAAGAATAATGAATTTTCTTGTAGCCTTGTACATGTCATTTTTCAGCTCTGGATCTGTAACTCCTACGTATGCTGTTGTGAATTACAAGTATGTTTAAGCTTGTGTTTCTACAAGTCAGCTTTGAACCAAATCTCATTTAGACATGCAAGAATTGTACTAGTGATGTCAAAATCTTCAAGCTTCATATAGGCGCAATTGAGCATGTTGAAAATATTTCTACAATGACTCACGATGAAAATACTTCTAAATAGACTTTATGTTCAAAATATTTATAGCACTGTGTATCATTAAGTCCTAAATCCCTATTCCAGAAAAGGAATTATCAACGCTTTATATATAACATTTGATGATAGGTAAATAAATTTACTTATTTCACCGATTTGTGGCTATAGTCCATTATGCCAGAAATCCAAAAACTGAGTAAGCAAAACTTCCCACTTGAAATTTGGTTTTCTCAGGACATACAAAGACCTTGTTAACAAGCCTTACCATCAAAAGCTATACATCCCAAACACTTAGCATATCTTCGGAAGGCTCTGGCAAAATAAGTAAGCATGCCCGGTAGGGATTTAAACTAGACAGGCAAAAGATATTGCCCAAGCTCACCTCAGTAATTGCTTGATAAGTCCTATAGCTGACACCGCTACTGAAATATCAATATCATCAGCAAGCTGGATCATCCTGCTGTAAAACCTCTCAGTAAAGAGGCCAAGAGAAGGTATGTTGTCATCCACTTCATACAAGCTTTGCAAGGCAAGAATAGAAGTTCTTCTAACTCCAGCATTCTACAAAAAAAAAAGTGTAAATAAAGATTGCAAATCTCGCTCATCACAGAAAGAAGTATAAATAAGCAACAAAAAAACAATTAAATAAATGTCTGATACCTTGTCATTCAGTGTCCACCCAAGATACTTTAGATATATATCTTGTAAGAAAAGTGATGGATACGAGACAACCCAAATACCAAGAGATTTGATGCATGACATCCGGATCTCAGGGTCAACATCACGATAACGGTGCATGAATAACCTGCATGTAGTAAAACATAAATTTAGTGACATACTAGACTGAAATAAATGTACACTAGACATCAAATGCATAGATGCATACCATGCTTGAATTACCTGGCATAAAACAATTTAAATCATACTGTAAAGAATCAATAATGTACATTAACATGCAAGTACGAGTGATCTTTAATAGAAAGTCTCACCCACTGAATATTTTCCGCATCAATTCCTCCAAGTAAGTAATGTTTTCATGAGTAAGAGATAGTCTTTTATTGAGAGATTCAACAAGCAGTCCATCACCCTGCTTCTTCTTCTCTGCATTCAACTGCCTTTGAGTGGTCTCACGTTGTCCACTGAGAGTCTTAGCAACAGATATGAAGGACGTCACAAGCTGGAGCCCAATCAATGAAGCTACTTGACGATAAACCCTTGGAGGAGTACTGAAACACACCAAATCAGCACACTACATACATGCATACAAGACAAATAAAAAAAGGGATGGCTAGAGATTAAATTACCATGACAAAGCAATCACATAATCCTTGATTTTTTGGAATAAGCTGTCATCAAACAGAGGACCATTCTGGCACTCAAGGACCAAGTTATCCCAAAAAGAAACAATATTTTCTTTGAAGTTCTTAAGGTCCTTCTGTTTTGAGCTGTAATTATCATCCACCAGACCCTATTTCAAGTTAAGGTTGAAGAAACTCACCCAAAAGAGAGCATACATATCAGTTTAACACTAGAACAACTTATAGGATAACTAGATTATGTATATTGGATAAGCTAGAAGGCTACTAATAATGATTCTCCATTCACTCTTATGAAAATGACAATAGGATACTTTTCTTGCTAGATCAACAAGTTCAACTACAACACCATCCACATCCGCCTCATTAAGGTAGTCTGCATAAAACTCATGCCTAGCGCCACAAGCCTGTCATCATAAGAATTGCAGGTTTATAAAAAAAATTGCAGCAGCAGCAGCAACAATAATAACCAGATAAAGAGGCCAGTATTACCTCAAATAGCATTGCTAATATCTCAAATATCACAGATTTTGGCTTCAATTCATAATCCTCAACCAATTTTTTGACAGCATGGCTAATCAGCCTGCCATTATGTTTGATAATATCTGCAAGTTGTAAATTTGTAAGGAAGTTTCCCGCAAATGAAAGATGGTATATTAGCTTAAATAAAATCATGTATTTCAATTAGGCATGTTTCGATAGGATCTTTTGTATGCTCAAATATTAACCAGCTAACAGTCCAGCTGAAAGCGTTGTACCTACGAGCCTCTGTCAACATGCTAAGATCAGCAAATGGCGGAAATAGTGCGAGGGCTGCCCCGGCTGAGGTCACCAACCTCTTTATAAATATTAACTCCCATGCAGTTACATTGTGTTAAGGAAACTTCACTGTCATTCTTCCCACCGCGTGTTCTTATGCATTACATATTCACGGCACTGGTCACCAATTTCTAATTTGTCTACTGGAGGTGAGTAGCGGGACATGAAAGTTGAGAGCTAAGTCAGCAAACTAAAAGTTCCATGGAAAGGGGCAAACTAAAAGTCAGCAAACCAAGCAGAGGAACCACCAGCTCACCGTGCAGACAGCAGCTGAGATTAATCTATCCCGGGCACAGCAGAAGCAGCGCCCCGGTCCCAACTAAATCACAGCAACAGGACAGCTAGATTTCCCGGCTAAACTAGCAGCAGGTTCCCGACCACAGCACCCAGCCCCACTACAGCAAATCTACCGCGACAAACGCCAGAAAAAAAAGAGGCAAAAGATAAAGGCGAGATGCCGCGTACCGATGAGGGGCTGGTCCTCCAGCGCCGCCGCCGCCGTAGCGGAGGCCGCACGCTTGCGCTTGGACTGGGGCGGCGTGAGCCCCTCGGCCTCCGCATGGCCCTCCTCCTCGAACTCGTCGCCGACCGCATGGTAGCCCTCCCGCGGCCGCGGCGGGCGGCCGCGCTTCTGCAGGTAGAGATAAGAAGCAGCCGCAAAAAAAAATCAGAAAAATTCGCAGAATTCAGGAGCTCACGGACTGGGTCGAGAGACTATGGTTACCAGGCGGCGCATGGAGGCTAGTGTCTCGTCCATTTGGGGGGATTGGTGGTGCGAGGAGAGCAAACCCTAGAGATTTTGGGGTGTGTGTTTGGGAGGGAAATGAAAAGGGAAGAGGCGAGTCGGGGGCGGGGCTCGGGAAGAGAAGGGAGAAGGCGTAAAATGACCGAACCCGCCTTGCTCGCTTACGAAAATATTTCAACTTGGGAATATGCTATAGCTTTTATTTTATTTTACAGAAAAACTAAAAAACGGTATACCGTTGCAACGGTATACCTCTGAAACTCATGAAACTTATGATTTTTTGCACTGAAACTCATGAAACTTAGCACTAAAAACTGATAAAACATGAAATCGATTTAAACTAAACATCGAAACTCATGAAACCAAAGATCGAATCGATAAGTTTCATAAGTTTCATGACTATACCGTTGCAACGGTATACCGTTCCCTAGTCATTCTCTTATTTTATTTTATGAGAGTTGCTTCTGTACTCTTCTTTTTAAAAATTACTCCTTCGTTTGCTTTAAGATTTATACAACTTGTATTAAGAGGAAGAGCATAGAAACACCGCTCTATTTTATTTGTTGGAGAGAGAGAGGAAGGAATAGTATGTTATAGCTTGCCACGTGGATTCCTTTGATCCTTGGGCCAGGACCCAGCCCATTTAGGGCCTGTTTGGAAAGGTTGATTGGGATCTAAGTCCTAAAGGTTTAACCAAATTAATCCTTCTTTTTCCTTTATAATATGTGATGTTTTCTCGCCTGCTTGCTTATCAGTTTGCTTGCTTGATGACCGATCGCATAAGCGCATTAGTTAAAAACGCACGTATGTTATCCTGAGGTATTAACACTTAGGCCCCGTTTGGTACGGTTACAGATTCTAGTAGAAACGAAAACGGTTCCAGATTCTTAGTAGAAACGTTTCCGGTAGAATCAGAATCACTTTCTGCAAACCGTTTGGTACGGTTCCAGATTCTAGTAGAAACTAGTGAAACGGGGTTGAGGGTGATTCAACCACGGTGTGAAAAAAGAAGAAACGTTTCGAGGAGAATCGTTCCAAGTTTTAGCCCGTTTGGCTGGGTTTTTTCTAGATTCTAATAGAAACAGCTCAGTTCCAAGTTGCCAAACGGGGCCTTAGTATGGGTTGCAGGAATTAAGAGATAGGAACATATATTGTGATGTTTTCATGCTTTTTTTTAAGTCGTACAAATATTAAAGCATAAATAAAAAGTAGATGATGATTACTTATCCTTTTATTTGCTTCGAGATTTATATAATTTGTATTATAAAGAAAATCATAGAAATACTGCTCACATATGTTTGCATGGCTAAGCAACCGATGGGATCAAACAAAGGGGAGCCAACAGGGGCGTGCACACTAGCTAGCCAGCAGCACTTTGTTCATGCAATGTGCTTGGAGTACGTACGTACGTACGTGTAGGCAATTAAGCAGAGATCAACTGTATATGCACTGCAGTTTCAGCGATGCCCATTGAAGAGCTACTTGCTATATATCGCGCGCATATACAGCTCCCATGCATCCATCGCTACCACAGAAATATACATCATAATAAAATTTTGTTCGTCATTACAGTCGGTTTTGATAGCAATATAAAGTCTTTAGACAGCGATGAGAAGACTCTATCATAATCGGTTTTCGCGCGATATCACAATCGGTTCTGAGCTAAAACCGATTACGATAATATGGTCATCATATATTTATCGAATTCAAATTTGTTTTACGCTACTAACATTCATATCACAAGTAATGCAGTTTTAATAATAAAAATTCGAGATCACCATTCAGTTCAGAACCATATTCTAGAAGAAATAAAACAGTGAATGCAAAAGCTGATCAAATTAGTGGAACACTCGAAGTGTTTTGATGTTTTCATGATATGGAAACAAGGAAATTTTGAGTTTAGAAGAAGTGGAGCTCAGATCATATATGGTATACTATACAGATTTGTTCCATACTGCCATCACATTTAATCAAGCACTTGATTTAGTTGTTGTTCATGATGCTCTCGATTTCAGACAATGTCGTTTGCCTCTTGCGGTATGGTATTGTCCAATTTGGATGGTATGTTGTTGTAGTTTGTCCATTTCTTTTCCACCATAGTACTTCTCTTTAGATCTTGAGCCTTGCCACAGATAATCTTAAGTAAGTACAAACATAAATCAAACAAAGTCTTGCTCAAAAAAAGAAAGTTTAAATAAATTACATGATGGATCCATTTAGTAGAAATTATATATTGTAGAGACTTCTAAAACTAAAGGTATGCTCAAACTGAAAACCTACAGCAATGTTCTAAAAACAAATAATACAGTAAAACATATACATGGAAGAAACCGGTAAAATCGTGTGAACGCTGCTTAATTATTCACCAAAGAAAGCAGGTAACAATCCGGATTGAACATTATATTCGGACTTACTGTGTGGGCACATATGATAACCTAATGTGAATAATAGAAGTGAGACTCTTACTTCTTACGTTTACACATGCTCAAGAAAGTAAGAAACTCAGTACTAAGCTACATCAGTTACCTTTAGTCATAGCATGGAGAGTACAGCTAAATACGGCTACCACCCCATAGACTGATAATACGAATACAATGGTGCCTGACCCAAATGCTTTTAGAAGAGGATGTGAAAGTTGGCACAAATGATACGCAGATTCAAAATTAGCGGCCATCATAAATGAGTAATCCTCTGCAGAAAATTCAGTAGCCGGTTTCCTTATGATTGTCCCCACATTTTTTACCTAAAAGCAAATAAAGAAAGGCATGATAAATCAACAAGAACATTCAGTGGGATGAACAAGCTATGGTAATTGAATTACAAAATGGAAGGAACAAAAATATAAGACAAATTGTAAATGAAGATTGAGCAAACAGTTCAACTTGAGGGTCAACCTGTACTCTCACAAACTCCATAGACATAAAAAATGTTTGTTTTAAGCAGTTGTAGTTTAGCTCTCCACGTTTTTTTTGTGGTACCTGAGCCGATGTAGTAGAAGAGGACATGCCGCAACCCATTCAAGAAATCCTTGCAAACATCCATTATATATGCCTAGGTTATTCATGGACGAGCAGTGCCAATTTTTAGGTTTTATTTGAAAGTTCCTCAGGGGTTCTATTTTTCTAGTCAGCGTTTTGCAGGAACTGGCTAGCAGCTCCAGGTTCCAACTACCAAGAGTAACCTCTACTGACCAATCCAAGATACAACGGAGAGCACGATAAAGCATGAGTGATGGGAATTAACTCTGGTTTCTAAAACAAGCAAATGCACTTACATTGCAAATAGCATGCCTTGCTGAACTTTGAATGTTGCACCAACTTGTAGATATCACTATTTGATTCCCCTCTCAGAAAAGAAAATGATAACTTCGCAGGAACTCCCTTAGAAGATTTACACACTCAAAGATCATGTTCTCTCATAGAAGAAAGCAATGAACATCTCAATCTATACATCTCTTACGTATCGAAGAAGTGAAAATGTAGATCGATTCACCATCGTCATCCTGATTGTTCAATAACCTTAACAAACTTGATTAGACTCACCATCGTCATCCTGATTGTTCAATAACCTTAACAAACTTGATTAGAATGTCCACATCAGGGGGGAGATATTCTTCAGTCTTCTCAAGTAGAACTTGTGGGACGGATAAAAAACATCACGGAGAGAAGACATCACCTCATCTTGAGGAATTTTGTGAGCGACTGGATGGGGATTCCACACGCGGGGAGGCAGCTGGATGGGGAGGCCCTTCTCCTTGATGTCATTCCGCACGCCCCGAACTACCGCAGCCATGGATTGCAGCACCGTCATCCCCAAATCTTACTTCAAGAAACTCAGAAAAAGCTTACTTCGTGTTCGGCTCTGCCTGGCAAAATCCCCAGAACAAATAAATCAACCTAATCGAAGTCAAAGCAGGAAAAATAGGTGAAGATTTTGCTAACACACATAGGCGAATTGAATAGCGAAAAGCGGTCATAAGAAGAAGGGGGAGGCGCGAGGGGAGGAGGAACCTTGAGACCGAGGAGGCGAGGGTGACCCGAAAGCGGGTTGCGTCGCCCAGCTAGGGGGATCCGTGGCGGACAAGGCGGACGGCCAGGATCCGAAGGCGGGAGGGCAGGGGAGTGAACAAGAGAGCCTAGGGCACCGGGCGCAGGGGTGACGAAGACGACCGCAACACGTCGACGAGGGTGTTAGAGTGGCGGTGAACGGCGACAGGCGCCAAAGGTTTGAGCAGCTTGCCGTTGATGGTGCTCAGCTCTGAGCTCGGGGGAGTGAAGACTGAGGAGAGCTCAGGGAGTGAGCTGAGGAAGTAATACACATTCATCACAATCAGTTTTTAAAAGAACCGATAGAAATAGTTTTTAAAATAACCGATAGAAATAGAAATGCAATCACAATGGATTTTCAAAAGACCCGATGTAAATAAATAAGAATTACAATCGATTTTTACTAGAAATCGATACAGATGTAATAAACAATGCAATCGGTTTTTACTATAAACCGACACAGATGTAATAAGTAGTGCAATCTTTTTTTTACTAGAAACCGACATAGATGTAATAAAGCATTCCAATCAGTTCCCACATGAGAACCGATTGTAATGTATATATACACATCACAATCAGTTCTTATATGGAAACCGATTGTGATGTGCCACGTACATCGCAATCGGTTCTAATATTAAAACCGATTGTGATGATTTCCCATTAATTATTAACACTCTTGTCAGAATCATCTATCACAATCAGTTTTTTATGAAAACTTAGAAATTGACCATGATGAAGCAATAGTAGTATCATTCTATAGTAATGGATCCAAATTATATAGGCACGTTCGACATTGAAGAGCTACTGGATCTAACGTGCAGAACACTACAACAGCATGCGCCCAGGCTCGCTCGATCCAGAGCATGTAGCACGAACAAATAGGCACGCGGGTAGAATAGTTGAGCACAACGCAAACACAGAGGATTCCATGAGGAATGCATGCACAAGTGTGAGAGGCCGGCCGAAAAGAGCAGCTATCCGCTCAGGGTTAACTAAACTATTTTCAAATTGAAAATTGAGATACCGATAGTACCAGTTTACCGTAAAAATTGTCAAAAACCGAAGAGTTCCAAAACCGAGCATTTGAAAATAAAAAATAAAAACCGATCAGTTTTCTCAAAAAACCGACCGGCGAATTGATCCTTTTACCTACCTCGTTGACTCCGAACCCACACAAGAATTCAATGTGCAGGTCAAGCATCTTCTTTGACCATATTGATCATATTATTTCACTTAAATTATGTTGATTTACCAATTTATGTATGTATGCATGTATTTTTGGTAAATTTGTTATAATATGGGTACCTATAATTACTCATACTTGACGCATACAACTTCTTTGATAAATATGTAAATATCAATCTTGAAATACTTACGGTAGGGATTAGGCATATAATAATGTCAAACTTGGGTATCCACACAAAAATGTGGGAATTACACTTATCAATACAATGGTGCATGTCTAACTATGAAGGAAAATGGTTATGGTAGGGATGGGCTGTCATTTATTATGAATTATATGTATCTAATTTTCGTCACCATAGCAAGGGTCAAACAACACTAGGCTGATGCAAAGGTTGATCTATGCGATGTAACGGTTCTTATCATGATCTCTCGACCACACGCTAAAGGAAGCATAAAATAGTGGCAAAAAGAGTTTGTCATGTCTTGTGTGTAAAGTTGTACGTCACTGCAGGGTGTAAATCTATTCGAAAAGCCGTGCTCGCGGACAAGAGAGGTTTGATGCATTGACACTAGTTGGATTTTATGTTTTTAACAAAAAAGGGTTGAATTGGAAAAAATAGCAGGTAGCTTTATTTCAGATTTATGCCAAGTGTGGCAAGAGATGGATCGTTGATCACAATTAAGGAGGATTGTGAGTTGTTCATATTTTATACTATATACTTGTAATTTATATACTTATTAATTGCTGAATATAAATTCCACTTGCAATCTACTACTCCCTCCGTTTCTTTTTATAAGGCGTATTTGGTTTCGTTAGGACAAGACTTTGACCAACAATTACTCTATTAGCATATAATTTTTATGACACAAAATTGATATTAGCAGATTTGTATTCAAAAGTACTTATATATAATTATGATTTTGTATTGTATAAATGATATATTAATGAAGTAATCGTTGGTCAAAGTCTTGTCCTAACGAAACCAAATACGCCTTATAAAAAGAAACGGAGGGAGTACTTGTTATTCATAACTAGATCTCACCTTATGCAAAAAAAAAAAAAAACCTGGTAGGATAGCCACTTCATTGACCTAGGCAAGCATTTATCTATGTCTGTGGTATACTACAAGTCTTGCTGATTACAAACGTACTCACCCTTGCTTGTTAATATTCACTAGGCGAAGAAACCGAAGTCCCCACCGACTCCTACTTCATCGCATGTCATGGGATTACAATGATGAGTTTTCCTAGGCCTATTCCTTGTCCATTGCCTATGTGGTATTTTGGGCAAATACATACTGCTTGAGTCTTGTTGTTTTTTGCTGCACTCTGTTTGCACTTTAAGACTCTATTGCAACAACGAGGTATCGTAAACGAATGTATTTGTGATACAATGTATGGATGTGATAATCATGTTGTAAATTTGTGTATTAGCCACTGATCATGGGACTCGTACAGTAAGCACAAGAGACCCTTTGATATTCCACGCTGCAAGGGAGGGTTTCGACACGATTCCCAATTTGTATAGATGATTTCAATATAAAGTCTCTACGATAAGTTTACTTTCACAGATGGTTTGTTTTCACAACTGTATGTGAAATATCACAGATGGTTTATTCGAAAGAAATAGTCTGTGATAAGTTGACACATTATAGGACTATGGACAATCCGCGTGACAGATGGTTGCTTAAAACTAATTGTCTCCGTGATATATTTTTTGTTTGCCCTTCATGGACTGATTTTCACGCAAACGTCAAAGCCGTCTGATTGGAGGGTCAAAGATAATCCTTTTTGTGGGAGCATGGTGTTACACCGTTTGGGCTAGATTCACATGTTGGATTAACACATGTTTGTATATATAAAGAACAACTGGACATGTTTCCTTGAAAAAGGAGTAATTAAGAAGGCGCCAATTTTCTTACAAGTTACAGATTAAAACTAAGCTAGTACTACATACGAGTGATCGGTGTAAGTAGTGATGTTAGAACTTAGAAGAGCCCTCCCTCCCTGGTGTACTTTTTTATTCGATCAGCAGTTCATGAGCTATTCTGGGATAATAATATATTTACATATTGAGCGGGTAGGAATAATATTAATTCAGCAGGTAGAGTTTTTAATCGTATGGCCTATTCTGGGAGAGAGATTTGATCATCAATTGATCAATGTCACATGTAAGTAAGGATAAATCATCGATTGATCCGACAATATATTGACAGTCATGAGCGACAGGAATAAAGAAAAAAGAAGGGGGGAATTCAAAGTCTGCACTAACCTCGTTTTGTCGGATAAAGACGTGCCTCCACCGATTGATGGAGAGATCGTAAAAACATCCGATCCGAGCTTACTATTAGTTTTGCTGCTTTTGCATCCCTCTCCTGCATGCATTCTGCTTCCTTCAACCAGGCCTACCGGCCGCCAGTGTACGTGCATGCGTGGCCGGCACGCACGTAGCACAGGTGGAGAAGAAACCATGAGTCGTACAGCACAGCTTCAGTGATCAAGACGAATGGGACCAAACCGCGCCTGACGCACGTCATCCTTTGCTCTCGATCGACGGATCGATTGGCAGCTAGCCATGGTTCTTCTTTACTTGTGCCAAGGTTCTTCTTTACTTTGCCATGGTTCTTGTCGTTGGGAATAGTCTCATGTCAGTTATTGGGAGGGTTTAAGCATAATTTATTGAGCAGTGCTTCTATGCTTTTCCTTTTAGTACAAGTTGCACAAATCTTGAAGCAAGCGAAGGGGTAAGTAATCACCATCTACCTTTCATTCATGTTTTAATAGTTGTGCAACTTTTAAAAGAAAGAGCATAGGAGCACTTCTCTTATTTATAAGGGTGAGGGAGCACCCTCTCATTGAGCTAGTTTTTTTAGAGGAGATGGCCTAAGAGACCTTAGCCTGCTGTTCTGGTTGGGTCTGCGAGTGTAATGCAACCTAATGATCTGATATTCGGATGCGCTAGGTGTAACGGTGCTGCGAGTGTGTGCTGCAGTAGTGATGTTTTCTTGACAGCTACGTGGGTGTGGGTTCACGTATGTGATAAGGTCATTCACAGTGGGAGTTTCATTTTCATTAAATGATGTGACACATCATCATGTTTGGTGACATGGCAAGATAATTATGAAGAGAGAGATAGAAAGAGTTTCATGGGAGGTGAGTGAGTTTCATCAGGATGAAACCTGAGATACACGGATATGGCACTCTTGAAAACTGTGTAATGAAACTCTTCATTGTGAATGGCTGAACCCATTGCCATTTCCCCACGATTGCCTGCACCCACGCACGCATAATGCATTTGCCTTGTTTTTCCCACTAAGCTAGCTATAGCTAGACACCGGCCGGCTGGCGGCCGAGGGGCGACACAGGCCGGTGAGCGTCAGCTATGGCTGAGCTCGCCTTTGGCGCCGTCCGCTCTCTGTTGGGGCTCCTCCACGACGAGGCGGCTAGACTGCTCCGCTTCGGCGACGACGTACAGTTCATCCGGGAGGAGATGGAGAGCATGAACAGCTTCCTCTTGCACCTCGACAGGACGGCGCCCCCCAGCGGCGAGCACGAGGAGCCGGTCCGCACGTGGATGAAGCAGGTGAGGGACCTCGCCTTCGACTGCAGCAACAGCGTCGACCTCTACGTACGGCGCTGCGGCGGGACGGCGGCCGTCGTCGCCGACTCCGGGGGCCTCCGGGGCTACCTGTGGTCGGTGCAGTGGTCCGTGCGCGCTCTGTTCGCACAGTACCAGGCTGCTGCCCGGATACGCCAGCTCAAGGTCCGGGCGCGCGAAGTCGGCGAGCGGCGGCAGAGGTACGGCGTCGAGCTTCCCAAGAATACCGACAAGAAGGCCAAGGAGGCGGCTGATCCCGGGTCAGGAACGGCGGTGTCGTCGCCATCAACTGAAGATGTTCGCCACGGCAGCGGAAGAGATGAATCAGGAAGTGTTATCACCGAGGATGCGGCGGCCGTGATGAGCGACGACTACATCAGAAGAATTCTAGGATTTTCCGAGCCTGACATTCTGGGGGAGTGCACCACAGAGCTGGTCAGGTTGCTCACCGCCGACCCCAATGGACCCTGCCGTGCTGATCAAGAACCTTCTCTTAATGTCATCGCCATTGAAGCAC
This sequence comes from Rhipidocladum racemiflorum, assembly GCA_036346355.1. Lineage (NCBI taxonomy): Eukaryota > Viridiplantae > Streptophyta > Magnoliopsida > Poales > Poaceae > Rhipidocladum > Rhipidocladum racemiflorum. Next base: position 61,661,603 of record CM070586.1, read on the forward strand.
TGAAAGAAGAAGACGGGCGTGACGTTGCACGCAAGGCGTGTGATGATCCCACCGTGAAGGCATTGTTCGAGCGCCAGTTCTGGTTCCCACATCTGGACTACCAAAGTTGGTTTATCTTACTGCAATGGAAGAAAACAAAATATGAGAGAGATAAGATGACGCGTGAATCTTCCGAACAAGATGCTGCGGCGCCCCGGCGGCCGTCGTCGCCGACTCCGGGAGCCTCTGGGGCTACCTGTGGTCGGTGCATCTTCTGGTTCCCAATAATTTGGTCTTACTATCTGAACTGCAAGAATAGATCTGCTAAACCACCAGTAGAGGGCGCTGCTGCAACAAGTGCTAAACCAATCGAACAAGATGCTGCTGCTAAACCACCGGAAGAGGGCGCTGCTGCTGAACCACCAGTAGAGGGCGCTGCTGCTGAACCACCAGTAGAGGGCGCTGCTGCTAAACCACCAGTAGAGGGCGCTGCTGCAACAAGTGCTAAACCAATCGAACAAGATGCTGCTGCTAAACCACCGGAAGAGGGCGCTGCTGCTGAACCACCAGTAGAGGGCGCTGCTGCTAAACCACCAGTAGAGGGCGCTGCTGCAACAAGTGCTAAACCAATCGAACAAGATGCTGCTGCTAAACCACCGGAAGAGGGCGCTGCTGCTGAACCACCAGTAGAGGGCGCTGCTGCTAAACCACCAGTAGAGGGCGCTGCTGCAACAAGTGCTAAACCAATCGAACAAGATGCTGCTGCTAAACCACCGGAAGAGGGCGCTGCTGCTGAACCACCAGTAGAGGGCGCTGCTGCTAAACCACCAGTAGAGGGCGCTGCTGCTAAACCACCAGTAGAGGGCGCTGCTGCAACAAGTGCTAAACCAATCGAACAAGATGCTGCTGCTAAACCACCGGTAGAGGGCGCTGCTGCTGAACCACCAGTAGAGGGCGCTGCTGCTAAACCACCAGTAGAGGGCGCTGCTGCAAGTGCTAAACCGGGCGAACAAGATGCTGCTGCTAAACCACCGGAAGAGGGCGCTGCTGCTGAACCACCGGAAGATGATGCCAGGGATGCATTCCGTGACATCTTGGAGGCTCTACTTCCAAGTGAAAACTACGAGTTCGCCGCCAGAGAAGATTTGAATGAGGATGAAATTGCCAACAAGATTAGAGAGCATCTGGGGCTGGAAGGTAAAAAATCACTGATTGTTATTGATGGATTCGATTGTGTAGACGTATGGCCGTGGATGAAGAAAGTTCTGAGTAAATTTGGTTGCGCCGCTGGTAGTGCAGTGGTAGTGATCACACCGATTGGCCGCTTCCCGGCTAGTACGTTGAGCACAAAAAGTATAACTTGTTCTTTTGTTAGTTTCTTCTACGACCAAATGAGCAAGGTGATTGGTAGGACCTATAACTACCATGAGAAAAATGTACGGAGCATTTTATGTGAAATTCAAGACAAATGCGCGCCGCGAGCCTTTTGCATGAAGATGTTCGTCCACTACCTGTTTGCTAATACAAACAGGACCAAAGATGAACTGGACAAGATGCGCAGGGAGCTAGTTCGTCCCGAAGATGCACTGGACGACACTGATGAGGCTGATATAAGGGAAACTAATGGCAAGAAGTTGCTAGAGTTTTGCTTCAACGATCTACCTAGAACCTACCAGGCCTGCTTGCTGTATCTAGCGATCTTTCCTCCAGGCGAAGAGATCAAGCGGTCAAGACTAGTCGGACGGTGGATCGTTGAAGGCCTGATAACCGGAAGAGACATGACGCATACAGTGCGTGAAGCTGAACGCTGTTTCGACACCCTCGTCAACCGGTGGTTTGTTTGCCCAGTTGACATTGGTGCTTCAAGAAAGGTCAAGAGCTGTGCAGTAAAGCATGAGCTAGTTCAGGAGCTGATCGCCAGGATTGCCAGAGAAGAGCAATTCCTGGACCCACGCCTGTCGCATGAGTTGGCCAAGCACTTCTCTGTCCACACCGATCTCCGACTCCGTCGCTCAGAAACCATCACAGACTTCATGTCATCTCTCCACAAAAACAGCCGCAGTAGCAAATCACATACCTCTTCTCAGCTGAAGCTGCTAAAATTGCTAGACCTCGAATCCTGCAAAGACTTGAAGATCCGACACCTCAAGAATGTCTGCAACAATATACTTCTGCTCAAGTGCCTTAGCATTAGGAACACGAGTGTAGACAGGTTGCCCAAGGAAATCAATAATCTCATGCAGCTGGAGATATTGGACATCCGGCAAACAAAGATACATTCATCTGCGACAAAATCTATCCTGCTCCCGAAGCTCAAGTGTCTGCTTGCCGGTGGCACAGGTCAGATTCCAAGCACTGACACTATCAGGGCTGAGAAACCATTCTCCTCCGTCGAGATCCCTCGCAAGATCAAGTACATGACAAGCCTGCAGGTACTGTCCCATGTCGAGGCTTCGCCTGCAGGTGCTGACAAGTTAACAGAAATTAGCCAGCTATGGCAACTGAGGAAGCTCGGTGTGGATATCTACGACAATGAAGATCATCTCAAGAATTTGTGCGGAGCGATCAGGGATCTGAATGAATGCCTCCGGTTTTTGTCGATACGGATCAAATCTTCTCGACCTAGCAGCAGGGGTACTACTACTGGACCTTCTAACACAAGAGTGCCAGACTGTGTCTTACGAGGTCCTTCCAATCTTCTCCTCCTTGAGGGCGTACGCCTCAGAGGAAGCACGTGTGGGCAGCTTCTTCCATTTATTTTCAAAGATTGCCCCAGAATGATTACCAAGCAGGTAACTCTACATAGTACAACTCTGGAGAAGAATGATCTGGAAACATACTTCGGCAAGCTGCCCAAGTTGAGTTGTCTCGAGCTTCGGCACAATTCATTCACCGAGAGGGCGCTCGAGTTCAAAAAAGACACGTTCCAGCGGCTAAAGTTTCTTGCTGTCGAGTGCTCCGAAATCACCAGCATCCATTTCCATGATGGAGCAGCCCCTATGCTCGAGAAGATTGTCTGCTCCTTCGCCAACATGGAGTCTCTCTCCGGAATCGACAAACTTGACAGGTTGCAGGAGATCGAGCTCAACGGTGAAATCGTCGACCCTGTTCGGGTGAGAGAATTAAGCCATTGCAGCAAATCGAAACAAACATGTTCCTAAACACAATCAACCACAGAATCAAGTCCAAGCAACAGCAACAGGAAGAGCAGCTGCAGCTGCTCCTTCACTACAATCAATGCTGCATGGTTTCTTTCTATCCAGCATTCCAGCTTGAAGAATAAGCATCGATGCTGAAGGAAATACTCCTCTCATCCATTCCCATCGAATCCCATGCTTGGTTTGTGTGCGTGCACATGTGTGTGGTTATTTATTCTGCTTGAGTGTTTGTGTCTGCGCTCTTGTGTGGTTGCTTCTTCTGCAGGTGTGACGTTAATTATTCAGTCTTGATGTGTGTCTTCTGAGTGTGCTGGAACATATCGTTGTGTGATTGTGTCTATGCTCACGGAAGTTGGATTCGTGTGGCTTTCACCTGGGCATCATGCCTGGTCTCTTTATGTAATAAGTGCGACGATGCATGTGCGCACATTTCACTTGTTAATGTACTGTACGTGTGCAATATATATGTGTGCTTGTTGGAGTTAATCTTGTACACGGTATGAAGTTTGAGTAGTATACGGAGTATGAGTCCAAATAGGATAAGGAACTCGAATCCTAGTCCGTTATTTGGCTATAGTTTTTAGTATAAATATAGAGGTAGGGTTGAGGTTTGTAAACAAGAAGCAACAAAGAAAAATAAGAGAGAGTAAAAGAGAGTTGTCTCAAAGATTTTGAGTCTCAATTCCAACAATTGGTATCAGAGCAATCTGGGAGTAGTTGTGGCGGAAAAAATCGGAGTTGTGTGTTCTCGCGAGGAGAACTAGTCCGAGGCAGCGCGTGCGGCGGGTGGCTAGACACGCGAAGCAGAGCTCCCGTGGAGAGGTCGGAGCAGATAAACGCTTCGTGCAGCGACTGCACGCGAAGCAGAGGAGGTCTTGTTGTTGCTCTCCAACGGCAAAAGAAAAGAAAGCAAGTCAAGTTGTGTGCTGACGGGACTACGTGGCTTGTACGGGGGGCAGGCAGTAGCGAAGATTTTTCCTGGTGCTAGTAACACGGGAAGAAACCAGAGCACTTGTTACGTGATTGTGGCAGCACAAGAAAAGGTTGGGCAGTGAAATTGGAAGAAAAAGAGAAGCAGAAGAGATGTCGCACGGAGATGGTTCATCAAGTAGTACTGCTACAAGTAGCGATGTCGGGGACAAGGTGATGTCGAGGCTACCAATGAGAGAAGGTACGATGTCCCTCGATGCCGGTGCTATCGGGGCGAACTATGCGGCATGGGCGATGCGGATGAAGATCCTCATGCGAGCACAAGGAGTATGGGATGTGATTGACCCCAAGAACACGATTGTGGTCGATGAAAAGAGGGAACAGATGGCCTTGGCAATCATCTCTCAGGCACTCAACGATGAGACATTGATGCAGGTTGCAGAGAAGGACACCGCTCTTGAAGTTTGGACAGCATTGCACTCTATGCACTTAGGCGCCGAGCGTGTCAGGGAAGCAAAGATCTAGACTCTGCGCTGGGAGTTTGAAAGTCTTAGCATACGTGATGATGAATCAGTGGATGATTTCACAAAGAAAATCACGTTGCTTGTTGGACAGATTCGAGAGCTTGGAGATAAGATGGAAGAGAAGTATGTCATCAAAAAGTTGTTACGAGCTGTGTCAGACAAATTCATCAACATTGCTTCGTGGATGGAGCAATTTGGAGACATTAACAAGATGACCTTGGAGGAAGTCTTTGGGTCCCTAAAGGCGCACGAGGAGCGTCTCAAGGCACGAGAGAAGCGCACTGAGGAGCAACTTCTTTTGACAAGGGGATATGACTCATCGCGAGGGCGAGGGCGAGGTCGTGGCTGTGGCCGTGGCCGTGGAGAAGAATGGCGTAAGGATAAAACCAAGGTGCAATGTTACAGTTGTGAGGAGTTTGGACATTATGCGTACGAGTGTCCAAAGAAAGGGAAGGAGGAGAAAGTTCTTCTTAATCAAGCTCTTGGTGACAAAGAGCCACGACCCCTTATGTGATTTTTGCTGCAAGGAGAGTCGGTGAGACGCCGACGGCAACAACGGTGTGATACCGTTGCAAGGAGAGTCGGTGTGACGCCGACGGCAATGATGGTGTGATGCCATTACAAGAAGAAGTTGGTGTGACACCGACAACGACGACGGTGCGAGACCGCTACGACAGCGATGGTGGTGTGATGCCATTGCAAGTCTGCAAGGTGAAATTGGTGTGAGACCGACGACAAAAGCGGTGAGAGGCCGCAAGCTACGAGAAGATGGCGGTGTGAAGCTGCTGGGGAACGTGAAGCCAACGGTAATGGTGTGAAGCTATTGTCGTAAGAAAAAATTAGCGTGAATAATTATGAGTAAGAGTCAGTGTTACAAGATTAAGGGGGTGAATGTTGGAGTTAATCTTGTACACGGTATGAAGTTTGAGTAGTATACGGAGTATGAGTCCAAATAGGATAAGGAACTCGAATCCTAGTCCGTTATTTGGCTATAGTTTTTAGTATAAATATAGAGGTAGGGTTGAGGTTTGTAAACAAGAAGCAACAAAGAAAAATAAGAGAGAATAAAAGAGAGAGTTGTCTCAAAGATTTTGAGTCTCAATTCCAACAGTGCTTTGATTGGGTGCTGCAAAGATGAAGTGGTGCCATATTAGCTGTTGGTTGCATTCATAACTAGGTAATTGAAGCAAAGTTTTCTGCAGATCAGAAGATTCTATAAAAATTGTTAGACATTTTTTTTAGAGAAATACTAGGAAACGGTATACAGTTCCTAACTTTCCAACGTACAGCCTGTTTCGTTCCGTTTGCATGTGCGATGTGGTCACTAACATCTCCTCGAGGCCATGCATGCTGCATGCATCCATGTTCTATTTACCTTTTTTTTCCTGTTGCCCTGGGAAACTTCTTCGGATCATGGCTCGTCCATTTATGGCTTTGTCGGCGTTTCGGGCACCGGCTAGTGAATTTGTATAGGTAGAAGGGGGGTGCACGCTCCCTCTCCTCGAACGGCTTACTCAGGTGAGCACAAGATGTATACTGGTTCGGGCTGAACGTCCCTACTCCAGTTCGTGTGAGATGGATCGTATTGATTCTTGATTGTTCGTCCCCTTTACATGCTCGCCCCTCCCCCCTTTATATAGGCGAGGAGGAAGGTTACACTGTTGGTTAGAAAAAAGAGGAAAAGACTGTGCCCTCGGTCGTCCGGAAGTGGCGGGCTGATGGGACTGGCCGCTGACTCCCCCTGCCCTGCTGCTGGTCGCCGCAGTTGTTGCGTTGCTCGTAGTAAATGCGAGGGTCGGGAACTTGTGCCGCTACGTCATCGTCATTATGGCTGGCATTTAATGCGCTCGATACGCAATAAATGCCGTCGCTTCTCTGGGATATCGGAGACCTGGTCGTGATTTCGGACCTTCCCGTGATCGTGACTTGGGCCGACCGCCGTGCGTCTTCTGGGCTGGGGGTACCCATGGTATGGGTACTCGTCAGTAGCCCCCGAGCCCCCGGGCAGGTCGGAGAGATGCCCGGGGGTTTTGCTTCCGTGCCGTGGTACGCCTGGCTTGATCGGAGTCTTCGACCGGGTGCGCGCGAGCGCACCCGGTGGGTGTAGCCCCCGAGCCCCCGAGCTGGTTGGAGAGCAGGTCGGGGGGTTACGCCTTGTTCGGTTGTTGCTTCGTCGTGCCGGGACACCTGGCCGGGTTTGGTCGGGAAGAGTCTTCGACCGGTCTTGTATGGCGCACCGGTGTAGTGTAACCAGCCCCGAGTGGTTGGAGAGCGGAGTCGGGGGTTACGTCTTGTTCGGTTGTTGCTTTGCGGTGTCGGAGAGGTCCAATCGCAGTATATTTCTGCACCTGGGCGCCTACGTTGCCGTGTTAAAGGTAGTCGCCGGGTGGACAGGTGGCACGCAGGCCGCGGCACGGCGCTTCGATCAGGTGGTCGCCCGGCGACATGTGGCGCCCGTGGCGTGTGCCGGCGTTGATCGGGCTGGTCGCCCGGCTGACACGTAAGCGTCGGTCGTATCTGCGCGCTGATTAGCTGGTCGTCTGGCGGACCGCGTGGCGTCCGGGCATCTGCGTCGCGCATTTGGTCGCCGGCGACACGTGGCGCTGGCCCGTCTGCACCGGGCACTGATGCTGGTCGCCCGAACCGCCGTGGCGCCCGGCCGTCTGCGCCGGGCACCTGATGGCTGGTCGCCCGGCGGACACGTGGCGCCCGGCATCGCCGGGCACAATTGGTCGCCGGCGACACGTGGCGCGCCCGGAGTCGTGCGGCCGGCGCGCAGAGGTGGTCGCCGGCACGCTGGCGCCATGCTTTGTACGCTGCGCTTGACCGGCGGGGCTAGTTGTGGCTCGTTTCACGTGAGTCGGGCGAAGTTCTTTGTCGGGTGGAGGGGTTTATCGTCCCCACGATTACGCCCCGTCCGCAGTGTGGGACCTGGAGGGTGAGAGGCAGCGCTTGCCTTCGGCTCGGCTCGAGCGCCGCTCTCGTGGAGCTAAGCGAGTGATCCGGTGGAACTCGAGGCCCCTCGCGAGGTCCCCTAGCGACGATCTCGGCGGGCGGCCGACCCCATTTGGGGGCGATCCATACAGGACCTTTCCTTACGCGATCCGTGCTCGGACCTTGGATCGCTCGCCGATCCAGTGCGATCGGCCTGCCGCCGTCGGCGGGCTCAGCGTGAGAGAGCGTGAGGTGTGGTCCCGGACGTGAGTTAAGGCGATTGAGTCGTCCGTCGACCCAACTAGGGGCCCGCTGGGGGCTCGCCTCGTCCTCACCTCTTGCTCGTGTGTTGCTGTGGTGGAGCCGGAGTCGGTTGGCGGCCGGCTTTTACATTCCTCAGCGTTGGTGGGCCTGCAGTGCGGTCTGTCGAGTGCAGGAGGCCTGGGGCCTCGGTGGCTCGATGGGCCCTTGGTGTTGTCGATCGCGTCTCGGGCCGACCGGAGGTAGAGACCGAGAGGACGCCGGGAGCGCCTTTCGAGGTGGCGCCTGTTCTTCCTGCGGTTTTCTGACAACATTTAATGCGTAGTGGGGTTTTGGTAGCCGGCGTACTTACAGCGACGTGGCTAGGTGGCGGGACGTGCCATTTTTCATGGTGTGGGGCGGTTGGTTTGACCTGCGCCCGCTCGGCTCCCGCCGGTCCGCTTCCCATACATAAGGGAGGATGGGAGGAGTTGTGGTCGCCCCTGCTTTTTTCCTGCGACGAGAGAGTGATCGAGAGAGGGAGAGAGACGGAGAGAGGTGTTTTACTGGCTTCTCGCCGCCCGTTGCTTTAGCGTTTCGAAGATGTGGCAGAGTGCTCCACTCGCTCCTCTCGTGGCGGTCGGCTGGAGAAGAAAGGCTTTCTTGCGCGCGAGATGTCTCAGTGGCGAGTTCCGGCGACGGGCGGTTTCGAGCCACACGCCGACGAGATCGTGGCGCATGCTCGGTTTCGGCGTGGGCTGGGTTTCCCCACGGGTTCGTCAGGGACTTCTCTTCTACTACGGGGTGGAGGTGCATCAACTCAACCCGAGCGGCGTGCTTCACGTTGCGGTGTTCATGACGTTGTGCGAGGCGTTTCGGCATCGAGCCGCGACCGGGCGTTGTGGAAGTACTTCTTCTCCTGCCGTAAATGCAGTGAAGGACAGGGGGTCGAGTTGGGGGGCGCCTTTTGGAGGCGCGGCGTTGTACCTGCGCTCTAATCGGGCGTCGGAGTACATTGACCTGGAGCTCCCTAAGTCCAATCGGGGCTGGCATTCCGAGTGGCTCTATGTCCGGAACGCGGAAAACAGCGCTCCGCGTTTCTCGGCTTTGCTTCTGAGCGAGAGAATCTTTGGACTTGGGGGCCTGATCGGAGAGAGCGGCGGAAGGTGCAACTGATCGTTGATCAGATCCGGGTCCTGAAGACGCGCGGCTTGAACGGCGAAGCTGTCGTGCGCGCATTTATGGAGAGGCGCGTACAGCCCCTTGCGGAGACGGCGCGCCCCATGTTCGAGTACACGGGGGCGTCCGATCCCATGAGGATGCTGGAATCTGAGCTCCCTCTGACAGAGGTCGACGCTCGGGTCCTCTCCGTCCTGGGTGGCGGTGCGTCCGTGGTGGTGTCTCGAGCTCCCGCCCCTTTAATGGCGGGTCGTGGCTCCGACTTGGTATGCCAATGGGCTTCTTCGCCTGTTTTCTTTTTTCCGGTCGGCTTGACCGACTTTCTGGTTTCTTCGCAGGGGCTCGGACGGATGATTTCCCAGCCGGACTTGCCGGGGGCAAAAGAGGCGAGGGCCCAGGCTCGGGAGGCCGAGGAGGCGCGACAGGCCGCCCGCAAAGAGGAGAGATAGGGAGAGACGACACGAAAAAAGGAGCAGCGGGAGGCGGCGAGTCCGTGGTGAGGCGTCTCCGTCACGGCCGATGCGGAATCAGGCGATTCGGGTCGTCCGTGCTCGAGGCGGAGGTGGCGGCAGTGGGCCCCTTTGCGTCCGACACGGATGCCGAAGGTGGAAGCGGTCGAAGCGGCGACACCGCGGCTTCTTTCTTGAGCCGCCCCGTGGCGGCAGCCGGACGGTCGGGAAACGGAGGGCGACACACACCCCACCGGGGCCGACGAAGGGGAAAGTACTGCGTCAGCGCTCGACGCGGTAAGTGCCTCCTCCCCGCCTGCCGGTGAGTCTGCAAGTTTTAGGACTATCTTTGCCATTTCTTGACTTGTCGTCATGTGCGGGAGTCTATCAGGGGCGATTCGCCGTGGCGCGGCGCATGTGGTGGCTCGCCAGCAGGTCAGCTGCCGCCGCCGCCGGCCGTGGCGCCAATCAATCGAGGCAGACCAGCCGGAGGTCACGGTGCTCCCTATTGGGGCGGGGGCACCGAAGCTTGGCGGCGGAGGTGGTAGTGGCCGTGGTGTCGGGTCGCTTGGCCGAGCAACCGGGCGAGTCGGCTATCGGCCGTTCGGCGACCGAGATGGAGATGAGGCCGCTAGTCACGCCGGAGACCGAAGAGGACCCTTGCGCACGAGCCGAGCCAGACCCGCTATCGAAGGGCGAAGCGCGCGCGGAGGAGCTCACCCCACGGCTGGCCTCGCTGGGCGCATTAGCGCCAGGGTTCGTCAGGCCATTGATCCCGGGATCCTCCCTTCCGGTTGAAGCTGCGGAGGAGACGACGATGGAGACGGTCGTCGGGGCGGTGCAGGAGGAGACGGTTGTCGAACCCCCGCGGTGGCGGGGCGCTGCTCGCGTTCCTATCCCACCGGCTGGTCCTACTGTCTCGTCGCCGGTGGTTACGGATGATGATGAGGCGGAACGAGTGGACCGCGGTCGGAGAAGATCTGTCAATGGTTACGGCCGGCAGACCAGTCCGCGAGGCGCTGGCCCGCTACGCTCGATCTTTCAAAGCAAGGCTGGGGGTTGTCTCTGGGGAGGCCCTTCGGAGAGTTGAGGTAATCTGCCTGTGCCGTTGCGTGCTTGCCCTTTTTGCTGGTCGGGTTGAGGGCTGACGGGTGTCTTTTGTCCTTAGAGCCTGAAGACCCGGTCGGCGTTCAAGTCTGGGTACATCGGGTTGAGCCGAGCCGGGTCGTCTGCCGAGTTGGAGTGCGACCGGCTGCGCTCCGAACTATCGGAGGCTCGGAGTGCCTTGGACCGCGAGCGGGTTGAAGCGGCGCGGGCCCGCCAAGAGAGTGTGGTTGCGAAAGATGCTCCGCTCGGGGAGTGCCAGGCGAAGCGGGCTTCGGATGAGAGGGTGTCTGATCTTGAGTCTCTCTTGGCGGAGGCAAACCGGGCGAAGGGGGATGCTGAGTCGAATGCCGCTCGTCTTAGCAGGGAGCTTGAGGCGGCTGGGAAGCTTGCCCAGGACGTGGCTATCGAGCGCGACGCTGCTTTAGGACAGGTCGAGCGCGATCGGGCGATTCGGGTACAGGCCGAGGAGGACCTTCGCAGCATGGCTGACTCCGTGTCGGGTAAGTGCCTTAGCTCTAGCGTCCTCAATCTTTGAGTTGCTTTGCCGGGGCTTCTCGATTCCACTGGCCTTGTTGCGGAGTTGCAGAAGAACCTCGGGAGCGCCACGGAGGCGCGGAAGGTGGCGGAGGAGGCGCGTGATGAGGCGGTCGCGGCGCGTGACGAAGCTGTTGCGTCGCGCGATGTGGCCCTATCTGCGCAGCAGCTGTCGGAGGAGGATCAGGTTGAGCTGACGTCCTTGCGATCGGTCGGCCGGGAGATCCGTGATCGGGTACTGGGGCCGGTGGGCTCTCAACCAGGCTCGAGCTCGCTGGAGAGTGCCCTGGCCCACGTGCCCGACCACGTGGAGGCTTCGGTGGCGATCGGGCGCCGTTTCTGGCTGCCTCGGCACTGGTTTGTACGCTCTCCTACTACGACGGTATCGATCTGGATACCGTCAGTAGCGGGGTTGCCGCAAACCGGTCTGAGGAGGAAATCGACGTCCTGGAGCTTCGAGTTGAACCGCACGCCAGGGCGATTGCCGACCAGGTTTCTCCGACCGACGTCCTCCATAGATGAGCGATGGAGAGAGATTAAATAGTTTTTTTATTGCTCTTTCTAGGTTTGTAAGGAACTGGCATATGTTTTGCTTCGTGCTTGTTTTCCGCTCTCTTTGTTTGTGATGGACATAATCACCGTCCCTTGCCTTAGGGACCACAGGGGTCGGGCGTAGGTTAGTGTGCGCATCACAAAAGTTAGGGAGTCGGGAAAACAAGAGAACGCTCAAGAACATGTCGATCAGTTAGTGCGACTGTGGGAGGGCTGTTCCTGACCGATCGTGGGTCGCTCCGCTTGGGCACTTCCTTTCTCCGTTAAGTACTATTTCGTAACCGGAGGCGGAGGAGGAGGAGCGAGAGCGGGTGCGATAGGCTGCGATCGTCGAGCTAAGGGAGCTGCCGCCGCGAGCGCCCGAGCGATTGGGGGAACAGGACGCCGTCCCCCCCGTGCCCCTTCTCCTTCCGGGAGCCTGGAGTCCACCGCGACATCTAGGCTCTTGCCGATGAACTGGGCCCGTCGCCCGATCGTCTTTGCCAGACACTTCTCCGACGGCGGTCCCCCCTGTGACGGACCCCAAGCTCCCTCGGGAACCATAGAGGTCACACAGGGGGGGCGCAGGGGCCGCCGGTTCTTGACGGCGCGTCCGGGCGGATCGGGGCTCTCCTGTTGCGGATTTCGGTGATCCGACCAGTTTCTGCTGTGCGTTGCGGCAAAAATTGTGCGGGAAGCCGAGGCCGTGCTTGGAGAGGGACGATAAGTCCGGAGATCCACCGAGGCGGGGAAGACCCTTAAATGAGATAAACTTTTTGATTTTAGATTTTCTCGTTTCTAAAGAATGTAAATGCCGTTGAATTGGAAGAAAATAAAGGTGTTCGGATTTTTGCATGTGCTTTTCGCTATTTTTCAGTTTTTCGCTGGTAAAACGCGCCGGAATCATTGTTCTCGGGTCTGCGAGGACCATCCGACCAGTGATCGACACGCTCCAGCGTTTTCCAAAAAGTAGGAAAAAAGGCTTAACACGAGCGTTCGTACCCCGACCTTGTTCGTCGGTTTGACCCCCGAGCAACCGCGCACTATCCTGCTCGGTTTCTTTTCTCCTTAGCGAGATACCACTTCGCAACCGTAGCCGTTGGGGCGTGGGCCATGGCACTCGGGTCGGGAGAGAAAGATCGAACGATCAGGTGAATGACAGCGGTTAGACGGGATGCCGACCCGAGTGGGCAAAAAACGCTACGCGTAGACCCGACCGAGGGTTGGTCCGCTTGGGATGAAAGAAGTGAACATGGTAATAAACGAGGTAAAAGGAAAAACGGACTAAGGGTAGAATCGTCTTAGCTTTTCAATGTTCCAGGTGTTGGACAAGATGTTGCCATCAGGATCCTTGAGCCGGTAAGTGCCAGGTCGAAGGACTTCTACTCTGATGAAGGGGCCCTCCCAAGGAGGGAGAGCTTATGCTTGTCTTTGTTGGATCGAACTGGCGCAGAACCAGGTCGCCGCGTTGAACGCTCGCCCTCTAACCTTGCGGTCGTGGTAGCGTCGCAGTGCCTGCTGGTATTTGGCTGAGCGGACGATGGCGACATCTCGCGCTTCATTGAGCCGGTCGACAACGTCTTGCTGAGACTCGAGCCCCCGGGTTTCGTTGAAGGCTTGAACCCTTGGGGCGCCGTAGTCCAAGTCGATTGGTAAGATGGCCTCTGCTCCGAATGCTAAGAAGAATGGCGTGAATCCGGTCGATCGGGTTGGGGTGGTCCGCAGGCTCCAAAGTATAGGAGGCACCTCGGCCGCCCAACGTCCCGCGTACCTCTTCAATCGGTCGAAGATCCGCGACTTGAGCCCTTGGAGGATCATGCCGTTCGCGCGTTCGACTTGGCCGTTGCTCCGTGGGTGGGCGACGGCTGCCCAATCCACGCGAATGTTGAAGCTGTCGCAGAGCTCGAGAAACTCCTTTCCCGTGAATTGCGTTCCGTTGTCGGTGATGATGGAGTTCGAGACTCCAAACTGGTAAACGATATTGCGGATGAAGTCCGCTGCCTGCGCTGAAGTGATGGTCGTGATTGGCTTAGCTTCTATCCACTTGGTGAACTTGTCCATCGCAACCAACAGGTGGGTGAAGCCCCCGGGCGCTTTCTTGAAGGGCCCGACCAGGTCGAGTCCCCAAACGGCGAAGGGCCAGGTAATAGGGATCGTTTGGAGGGCTTGCGCCGGGAGATGAGTTTGCCGAGCGAAGAATTGGCACCCTTCGCATGTCCGGACGATTCGTTCGGAGTCGGCCACGGCAGTTAGCCAGTAGAAGCCCTGTCGGAAGGCTTTCCCGACCAGGCTCCGCGACCGAGCGTGGTGTCTGCAAATTCCGCCATGGATGTCGTGGAGCAGTTCTCTTCCCTGGTCGGCTGGAATACACTTCTGGAGGATCCCGGAGGGGCTCCTTCTGTAGAGGTCGTTACCGACCAGTACAAAGGATTTTGCCCGACGAGCGAGGCGGCGGGCCTCGGTTGGATTGTCGGGGAGGGAACCGTCGGTCGGTAGATTGATGAAGGTTTCCTCCAATCGGTCTGGTCATCGGGGCGTTGCGGCCCGGCTCGACCGGCTCGACCTCGGTTCGGCCGATCGGCAGAGGTGCTTTTGGTGGGTCGTTCATCCGATCGTCTGGACGATCGAGTCGGATGGATGCTTGGTGTAGGTCGAGGACGAAAATCCCCGGCGGGACCGGCCCTCTGCCAGAGGCAAGATTGGACAGATGGTCGGCCTCTCCGTTGTTCCGTCTGTAGCTATGGTGAAGCTCAAATCCCTTGAATTTCTGCTCCAGTTTGCGTACCTCTCGACAATAGGCCGCCATCCGACTGTCGCGGGGTTCTGCGGCCTTCATGACTTGGTCGACGACCAGTTTTGAGTCGCCATGCACGCATAGCCGCAGAGCTCCGAGGTCGGCGGCGATGCGGAGACCGGTAACGAGGGCCTCGTACTCGGCGACGTTGTTGGTTGCGTCGAAAAGCAGCCGGATGGCGTACTGGAGCTTGTTCCCGAGCGGGGAAATAATGACGACCCCGGCCCCGGCTCCGTTTTTGGTGAAGGACCCGTCGAAGTACATCGTCCAGTACTCAGGGTCTTCGAGCGGAGGCGGTGCCTGGGCTTCGGTCCACTCGGCGACGAAGTCGGCTAGAACTTGAGATTTTACGGCGGTCCGAGGGACGTATGATATGTCGTGCCCGTTGAGCTCAAGTGCCCACTTGGCAATCCTCCCGGAGGCGTCGCGGTTGTGGATGACCTCGCCGAGTGGTAGGGAAGTTACCACGGAGACGCGGTGCTGGTTGAAGTAGTGTACCAGCTTTCTTTTTGTGATTAGAACCGCGTAGAGCATCTTCTGCATCTGTGGGTACCGTGCCTTGGACTTGGAGAGTACTTCACTGACGAAGTAGACCGGCCGTTGGACCTTGAGGACCCGTCCCTCCTCCACTCGCTCTGCGACAAGTGCCGCACTAACGACCTGGGTCGTGGCGGCAATGTAGAGCAGCAGAGGTTCTTCTGGTGCCGGGGTGACCAGCACTGGAGGGGAGGTCAGGAGAGCTTTTAGCGCGTCGAAGGCGTCCTGAGCTTCCTTCGTCCAGCTGAAGTGGTCGGATTTCCTCAGGAGTTTGTAGAGAGGCAAACCGCGTTCGCCGAGGCGGGACGTGAAGCGACTTAAGGCCGCTAGGCATCCTGTCAGCCTCTGGGCCCCTTTGAGGTTGTTGATCGGCCCCATCCTTAAGATCGCGGAGATCTTGTCTTGGCTGGCTTCGATGCCGCGCTCGGAGACGATAAAGCCGAGTAGCTTCCCCTTGGGTACCCCAAAAACGCATTTTTCGGGGTTGAGCTTGATGCGGAACCGTCGAAGGTTCGCAAAAGTCTCCTCCAGATCGGTGATGATGTCGTGGGCCTTCCTGGTCTTGACAACGATGTCGTCGACGTACGCTTCGACGTTGCGACCGATTTGGTCGGAAAGGCAGGTTTGCATACATCGCTGGTATGTAGCTCCCGCGTTTTTCAGGCCAAACGGCATTGTCACGTAACAGAACGAGCCGTACGGAGTGATGAAGGAAGTCGCGAGCTGGTCGTCTTCCTTCATCGCGATCTGGTGATAGCCTGAGTAGGCGTCCAGGAAGGACAGGGATTCGCACCCTGCGGTGGAGTCCACCATTTGACCGATGCGGGGCAGAGGGAATGGATCTTTCGGACATGCCTTGTTGAGGCCTGTGTAGTCGACACACATTCTCCATTTCCCAGTCTTCTTTTTTACAAATGCGAGGTTTGCTAACCACTCGGGGTGGCGAACTTCTTTGATGAACCCTGCGGCCAAGAGCTTGGCTATTTCCACCCCTATGGCCGTGCGCTTTTCTTCGTCGAAGCGGCGCAGACGCTGGGCGACTGGTCTGGACCCAGGCCGGACGTTCAGAGAGTGCTCGGCGACTTCCTCGGGATTCTGGCATGTCGGAGGGCTTCCATGCGAAGATGTCCCGGTTGGCGTGGAGGAAATCGACGAGCGCGCTTTCCTATTTGGCAGGAAGCGTGGTCCCGACCCGAACGGTCTTGGTCGGGTCCTCGGGGTCGACCTCGATTGCCTTCGTGTCCTCGGCGGACATGAAGGAGCCTGGTCCGGACTTGCTGGAGTCGGGAGCGGATCGAGGTGTTGGCCGGAGGCCGGCGAGCTCGGGCGGATGCGACGACCGCCGAGGCCAACTTCGCAACCGTCTTTCTCGCGATTGTAGGCGAGCTGGAAAGACGCGATTACTGATGATCACCCCATGCGGCCGGGCATCTTGACTTCAGGTAGGTGTAGTTGGGGATCGCCATGAATTTCGCGTAGCATGGTCTTCCCAAGATGGCGTGGTAGGAGCCGGAAAAATCCACGACCTCGAAGGTGAGGGTTTCGGTGCGAAGTTAGCGGGCTCCCGAGCGTGGCCAGGCGGTCGACTGCCCGGCGGGTGGGCCTGGCGAGGGGCAGCGCCATGAAAGGCACCCTACTCGGTCGGAGACTCGGCGGGATCCCATGGCGTCGAGGGTCTCGGCGTAAAGCGATGTTGAGATCGCTACACGCCGATCCATAAGCACCTTGGTCAGCGCTTCATCCCCACGATGGGGTCGATGTGGCGGGTACCTCCTGGTTGCGGGATGTGGTCGGGATGGTCGGCCGGCCAAAGGTGATCGGGACTCGACCATCGAAGGTATTTGGGTACGGTTTGGGTTTGCCGCGAACACCTCTCGGCGAGCTTGAGCCGCCTCGGTCGGCGTAGCTTGCCCGCCCGAAGATCATGAGGCACCCGTCGGTTCGAGGAAACCGGTGTGCGCCTCTTTATTCTCGGCGGTTGGCGCCGAGTCTTGCTTCCTTCCTTTGCCCCTTGGCGTCGTGGGGTTCGGAAAAAAGCGCTTTAGGACTTCGCAGTCCCGATACTTGTGCCTGATGGGGTATCCGTGGTTTGGACACGGACTCTCCATCAGCTTCTCGAAATGGTCGGGGGGTTGCCGGTTTTGCGGCTTCCCCGGCTGGTCGGCGGCCGCGACTAGGCGGTCCTCGCGGACCTGTTTGCCTTGGCGCTTCCGCTTGTCGGGGCGGTCGGAGGAGGGGCTGGGCTCGGCGCCAGTCCCTCGCTTCGACTTCCCTATGTCGAAGATGACATCTACGGCCTCCTCGCCCGAGGCGTGGTTGGTGGCAATGTCCAGGAGCTCTTTGGTGGTTCTGGGCTTCGCGCATCCCAGCTTGTGGACCAGGGTTTTGGAGGTGGTGCCGTAGATGAATGCCCCTACGACATCAGCATCGCAGATGTCAGGGAGCTCGTTACACTGTTGGGAGAAACGTCGGATGTAGTCCCGGAGGTTCTCCCCTGGCTGCTGTTTGCAGCCCTTCAGATCCCAGGAGTCCCTGGTCGCTTGTAGGTGCCCTGGAAGTTGCCGACGAAGTGGTGCTTGAGGTCGGCCCAGTCCCTGATGATGTTGGCGGGCAGATACTCGAGCCATGCCCGAGCCGAGTCCGCCAAGTAGATGGGAAGTCTTGGATGACGAAAAGGTCGTCTGTCGCTCCCCCCGCCCGGCATGCGAGCCGATAATCTTCCAGCCACATACTGGGGTTTCTGGCCCCTGCGTACTTGGCTATGTTGACCGGCGCCCGGAACCTGGCAGGGAACTTCGCGCTGCGAATCCCTTGACAGAATGCCCGCGGCCCGGGGCCATCGGGGCTCGGTGCTGATCACGTTGCGGGCGCACGACAGCATCTGGCCGGGCGGTCGTTCCCCGTTCTTCTTCGCGCTTGGAGGGTGGCGCAAGCGTCGCGTCCGTCTCCCAAGTGTTGGTGCACCGGGGTGCGCGATGCCTGGAGTTGTCCGGAAGGTGACGCTGCCCTTGTTTCGCTCCGGCGGCCTCGGACGGCGTCGCGGCGCTGAGCCATTCAAGAGGCGCCCGAACGCTGCGATCCGGAGCCATGCGCGTGCTATGCGGCCGCTCGCTCCACCAGGCCCCGGAGGTTCTGGTGGGTAGCCTTGGCCGCAGGATCGTCTGGCTCGGGAATGCCGCGAGCGGCATTGCCGCCGCGGCGATGTTTTGGCCAGCATGGGGAAAAGCGATGAATCGTCCGTCCCCTTAGCCCGGTGGTGGACTGGCGTCTTGTGGCGCAAGCGCCGCCAGTGCAGTGGAGCTGCGGGCGGTATCGCTTCCAGTCGGCTGGAGCTTATCGAGCTTCGGCTTTTGAGCCTCGGCTAAATCGCGCGCGCGCCGAAGGTCGGCGCGGCGGCTGGTGATCCTCCTCGATGCGTTGGAGGAGAGTCTTGGCGTGGCCGGGTAACGGCGCTGCCGCGCGGTGTCGGGATCGCGATAGCGCGATCTGTTCTTATCTCTTCCTCCGCTAGAGCCGTGGCGGAGGAGTTGTCGAATGGTTGTCGTCGGGTACATGGCGACCATCACCACGGCGCGAGGTCGCAGCGGGCGCAACCGCCGCTATTCGATGTCTCCGCGCATCGTTTGGGGTGATGGAGCCTTCCGGCGTGCCGGCGTCGGGTCCGTGCGGGAGCCTCGGCCGGAGGTCACCGAGGGCGCTGGGAGGGCGTCGGGGTCCACGGTGGGCGCTTGGCGCCGAGTATGGCGGGGCGATCACTATCTGTCCCGCCGTGGTGGTGACGAAGTCGAGAGAGCCGAAGCGGATCGATGCTATCGGCATGGCGATGTCGAAGAAAAGGGGACCGTCGAGGAAGCTAAGTGGGAAAGCGACGGCGACGGCGTGCACAGGCCCCTACAGCGCGCGCCAGCTATCGGCGTTTGGGCACCGGCTAGTGAATTTGTATAGGTAGAAGGGGTGCACGCTCCTCTCCTCGAACGGCTTACTCAGGTGAGCACAAGATGTATACTGGTTCGGGCTGAACGTCCCTACTCCAGTTCGTGTGAGATGGATCGTATTGATTCTTGATGGTTCGTCCCCTTTACATGCTCGCCCCTCCCCCCTTTATATAGGCGAGGAGGAAGGTTACCTTGTTGGTTAGAAAAAGAGGAAAAGACTGTGCCCTGGCCGTCCAGAAAGTGGCGGTGATGGGGTGGCCGCCGACTCCCCCGCCTGCCGGTCGCAGCATGATTCTTTGCGTCGCTCGTAGTAAATGCGAGGGTCGGGAACTTGTGCCGCTACGTCATCGTCATTATGGCTGGCATTTAATACGCTCGATACGCAATAAATGCCGTCGCTTATCTGGGATATCGGAGAACTGGTCGTGATTTAGGACCATACCCCGCGGTAGTGACTTCGGGCCCCGACCGGCCTGGGTCGGCCCGTGCGTCTTTCTGGGCCGCTGGGGGTACCCATGGTATGGGTACTCGTCAGGCTTCTTGCCATGTTAATTCTTAGGAGCAGTTGTGCGGTTGCAGAGGCCGCCTTCGAACTAGCCGTGGAGGAAACTACACGGACAGGACGTTTCCGAGGATCAAGTTGCGTGCGTGCATGCATGGCAAACCCTTCCTCGCAAAAGAAATCAAAGGCACCTTCTCGTTGCCGTGGTCTTATCCGTGAAACATCATGAAACTTATCTGTGAAATATGATGAAACTTATCTGTGAAATGTAATGAAACTTATCCGTAAAATATCATAAAATTTATCCGTGAAACCTAATGAAATTTATCTATGAAATTTAATAAAATTTATCTGTGAAAAATTCCCATCAAACGCTCCGAGTGTTAGTCCTTTCCGTGTAAAAACATCCGAACTTACTATTAACCCTACGATCTAAAATTTAGATATTATTTAAAACAAAAATATCCAAGAAATACCTATACACTCCATTAGTTTTGTTGATTTTGCATCCCTCTCCTGCTTGCATTCTGCATCCTTCAACTAGGCCTACCGGCCGCCAGTGTACGTGCATGCGTGGCCGGCACGCACGTAGCACAGGTGGAGAAGAAACCATGAGTCGTACAGCACAGCTTCAGTGATCAAAACGAATGGGACCAAAACGCGCCTGACGCACGTCATCCTTTGCTCCCGATCGATGGTTCGATTGGCAGCTAGCCATGGTTCTTCTTTACTTGTGCCATGGTTCTTAATTCATTAATGAGCGAGACTAGAACACGGCATACCGTTCTTACGGTATAGTTATGAAACTTATCAGTTTTAGTGCCGGTTTTATGAGTTTTAGTATTTAGTTTTATGAGTTTCATGTTTCATCAATTTTAGTGCTAAGTTTCATGAGTTTCAGTGTAAAAATTTCACGAGTTTCATAAGTTTTAGTACTATACCGTTGCAACGGTATACCGTTTAATAGTTTTTCTGTTCATTAATTACGTACTTGGCAGCCATGCAGATGCTCATGCTCCTATATATATACGAAGCTCCGATTTAGCGTCTAACGCTAGCTGCTTACGCTCCTGCCATCCATTTGCAATACTGCCAGCTCCAATTCCACTAACGTACTCACTAGACCTGGGCATAAAACCCGAGCCCGAAGCCCGTTACCCGAAATACCCGAACCCGTACCCGTTTAGCCCAAAGCCCGTTACCCGAATAGCTCCAGCCGGTAACGAAACTGAATACCCGAATTAAGTTCGGGCCTAATCGGGTTTTAACCCGCGGTACCCGAAGTACCCATTCAACCCGAAATACCTAGCACCGTCCGGATCAGCTGTGTGTTACGTGTGTCAGTGTGTGCTCTCTTGCTCTCTGTTATGTGTGAGACTGTGACTCTGTGACTGTGTGCTCTCTGCTAGTGCTATTTGTGAGTGATCGAATCGAATCGAATATTGTTTCTCTGTGGCCGCTCGCAGTGCGAAGTTTCATTTATTGTGTCTTATTGCGAAGGTGGAAATCTGGAGGCCCAAGCTATGCATTTATTCGGTGCATGGCTGGGTGTATCGGGTAGTTCTTTGTTAGAACCGTGCATACAAATTGTGGGTACTGAAATTGCGGTGCCCGAAAGTCTGGTACGGGTTCGGGTTTATATGTTTGAAACCCGAAATATAAAAAACCCGAAAAGCCCGACCCGAAATTTCGGGTAAACCCGAACGCCCACCGCTAGTACTCACCCGCCCGAGATAGACAAACAAGATCAAGGGAAAAGTGAGTGTATAGGTATTATCCGGATATTTTTGTCATAAAAATCATCCAAACTTATTTTTGTCCTAAAAATTATCCGGATATTTTTGTCCTAAAAATCATCCAAACAAATTTCGGCCAAAATCTCGCCGAGAAATCCGAAATTTATTATTTTATTTTTTTTTGAATTTTTTTACCCGGTTAGGATTTTGAATCTCGGAGGGGTCCGAAATCCGAAATCTCAGCCCGAAATTTGCATCCTTGCTCCTAGAACTACATCGACCGCTACGTGCACTCCCTCGGCGCTCGTCCTCCCACGGCGACGGGTCTCCTCGGTTTCCACCGTATCGCGCTGCGAATCCGGGAGCTCTAGTCTGTTGAACAGAACACACAAAAAATTCTTAGGGTAATTTTCTCTTGTATTACTTCTTATTCTTTATTTCTTTGCTCACTATGTTTACGTGTTACAATTCCCTGCTTATATAATAGAATATCAAGTAGTAGACTAGATAACAACTTATTGTTCGACTCGGACTCCAAACACTTTCCAAAACAAACTTTCTTAAAACGCTGCCTCTACTCCGTTTACAAGATTAATTCCAACATTCACCCCTTAATCTTGTAACATCTAACACTCACCACCTTATCTTTACACACCTCTTCTCAAGTCGACATCCGATCTTTTACCGTACCCGTAAGGAGTTATGTCTTCTTCTTGCTAGCCATGCTACCGATGACGCACATCGTCGGCAATCATAACCTTTTGCCTCCACTCCAATTGTCTTTTCACCAATAACACAAGTTGATAGTGATACACAGACCCGTATTAGAGTTTTCCTACGAGAGAACTTGGACGTACCTACAAAAAATCTCGTGTATAGACACAGCAAAAACAAAGCTAACAACTCATCAACGTCTTTTGATGAGACACATAAATGGCCACCAATACCATCTTATCACATCGATTATCGACTACACTCACTAATCGCGGGTATTCGGGAGACATGCCTGTTGGGTTGATCTCGCGCCCTGATCGGGGGCGCAACCAACCGTCATGGTTGTGGCCCCCTGTTGCACACGCGCTATAAATAGAGGGGGTAGACCGGCCCATGCGACTAACGTCCTCTGGTGCTTCCACCCCCAACAAACAGAACCCGACCTGTCACGCGTGGGAGTAACAGGAAGGTGCACGACCGTCACCACCGCATCCTCACCGCTGCCACTGCTTCGTCCTTCCTCTCCGTCAAAAGCAATGGCTTCATCGAGTTCCACTCCCGAAGGTAAACCACTAAGCCATTCATCTAGGTGTTTGTTTCTAGCCATCAAGATCCTAAGTTCTCACAATGGTATCAGAGCAGCGCTTACTTGCCTAGATCTAAACCCTAGTTGTAGTTTCCCTTCGGGTAAATCCATAGCCGCGCATAGCAAAAGAAGGAATGATAATTTCCCCAGAAATCAGTTAAACTAATCAAAAACATCCCTGTGCTTCGTTTGGCATTCTTCTTAATTTGCTTAGCATATTTGTCTTTTATGCAATCAATGCAATGTTCTGAATCTGAGAAGTCTAACGGGTGGAGTATTTCTTTGAATCTGAATCTGATACCATTGTGAGAACTTAGGATCGTGCACGTGCTCCCGGGCGGGAGCGCCGCCGTTCCAGCCGGCAATCGCGCCAGCCGCCGTCGCCCGAGAACCCCGCTCCAAATCCATTTTTTCCGGGAGAATGGGTTAGGGTTTCGCAGGGAGACCGATTTTTTCGGTTTATATTTTATCCCAAAGCGATCTCGTCCGTTCATTTCAATCGGACGGCGCAGAATGATCAATGAGTGCATTTGCTTCGAAGATGAGCCGGGCCGAATTTTGTTACAGGCCCACGTGAGAGCAGCAGCAGCAGTTTTGGTTTGCTGCGTCCAAACATAAATAAATAAATAACTAAGGAAAGAACACAGTCAAAGGAAAGCACACAATACTTGCTACGTCCATGCTGTATAATAATGCCAGTGATCCAAAACAGACGCCCTGCGTGCATTTTTTTGTAATAGATTAGTGCATCAAGTAAGAGGGCAGCGCATTATTATACAGCATGTTGGGCTTACTTATTTATTTATTTATTCTCAAGTGTAAGTTTAATATTTGCTATGCATAATTAGTTTAAGCACTAAGCATTAAGTTAAGTTACTTTTTTCGCTGCTAAAGATTAAGTTTAATTCTCTGATTAAGTTGGATCCAACATGAAAATTTAAATCGGAAAATTGTATTAAGTTTATTAACTCATATTTAGTTTAAGCGCTAAATTGAGTTATTTTCTTTCGCTGCTAAGATTAAGTTTAATTCTCTGATTAAATTGGATCCAACGTGAAAATTTAAATCAGAAAATTGTATTAAGTTTATTAACTCATATTTAGTTTAAGCGCTAAATTGAGTTATTTTCTTCCGCCGCTAAGATTAAGTTAATTTTCTGATTAAATTAGATCCAACATGATAATTTAATTAGAAAATTGCATTAAGTCTGTTCTGTTAGTATGGAAATTTTATCTTCTGACCAACATTGATGATAAAATTTACCAAAATTAAGTTTAAATTTTTTGTTCTATTCTAATTCTGCCCAACGGTGATTTAGAAGTAGAACAATTTTGATTAAGAGCATGTTATTAATTGAACCAACGTTAAATTAATTCATGCAGTTAATTTAGTATTGTGATTAAATTGTATTTTCTTTCCGAAGGTTCAAACACTTCGAACGTTCTGAGTTTAATCTCTGCGATTGAGCCCCTGAATGGGGGAAATTATCCTTCTTGGAGAGAGAAGATTGAGAAGGCACTTGCTTTCTTGGATATTGATTATGCAATTACGCATGATCGTCCCACTGAGCCTCAGCTGATCTCTGATGGTCAATCGGGTGCTGAGAATAATCCATCCATAAGAATCGCATACGACCTTGAGCGTGTGAAGTGGAAAAATTCCAACCGTAAGTGCATGATGGTGATTAAAAATTCCATCATGGAAGCAATAAGAGGTGCCATCCCAGAATGTGCAAGTGCTAAGGAATACCTTAGCAAAGTTAAGAGCCAGTTCACTGGCTCTACTAAGATGTACGCGAGCTCTCTCATGCAAAAGCTTTCAAATGAGAAGTTCGACGGACAAAGCAACATAAGAGAGCACATTCTGAGAATGAGCAACATAATTGCCAGACTTAAGACCATGGAAATGGAAATATCAGAAGGGTATTTGGTGCAATTTATCATGAATTCCTTACCAAAGGAATATGAGACTTTTGCAGTCAATTACAACTCCATGAGTAAAAAATGGAGTGTAGAAAAATTGATGGCTATGTGTGCTCAAGAACAAGAGAAGGCTTAAATGATGATGGCTATGCATGTCATTTTGGGAATAAGAAATATTTGATTCAATTCAATAATATTGATATTGGCCTTGCCTTCATGCAAGACAAGCTTTATTAAGTTTCCCAAAGTAATGATGTGAATGTTGTGAATGCCTCTTCATCTGTGAATAAATGTAATAAGCGTAAGAGAGTAGCAAACGAGACGTCTTCGAAATTATGGCATTGTCGTTTAGGCCATATTTTGAGGGGGATGATTGAGAGGTTAATCAAAGAAGAAATACTCCACCCGTTAGACTTCTCAGATTCAGAACATTGCATTGATTGCATTAAAGACAAATATGCTAAGCAAATTAAGAAGAATGCCAAACGAAGCACAGGGATGTTTTTGATTCATTCATAACATTCACTGATGATTTTTCGCGTTATGGCTATATCTATCCGATCAAAGAACGATCGGAAGCACTAGATAAGTTTAAGATATTTAAAGCTGAAATTGAAAATTAGCATGATCTAAAGATCAAAGTAGTAAGATCAGACCGTGGAGGGGAGTACTACGGTAGACATACCCCTTATGGCCAAGTTCCTGGACCTTTTGCGAGGTACTTACATGAAAATGGCATAGTAGCCCAATATTCAACACCGGGCGAACCTCAGCAAAATGGAGTAGCTGAAAGGCGAAATCGCACCTTAATGGATATGGTGCGAAGCATGATAAGCTACTCCACTTTACCGGTTAGTTTATGGATGGAGGCATTAAAAATCGCTGCCCATATTCTTAATCGGGTCCTCAGTAAGACGGTGCCTAAAACACCATATGAGTTATGGACTGGGAGGACGCCCTCTTTAAATTATTTACATGTATGGGCTGTCCAGCTGAGGCTAAAGTATTTAATCCAAATATTGGAAAATTAGATGCTAAGACAGTCATTTGCCATTTCATTGGCTATCCTGAAAGATCAAAAGGGTACCGTTTCTACTGTCCTGACGTACAGACTAAGTTTGTAGAAACGAGACACGCTGTGTTCTTAGAGGAAGATATGATCAGGGGGAGCATGGTATCGCGAGAAATAAGCCTTGAGGAGAAGCGGGTATGTGCCCCAACTCCGATGATTCAAGAGCCCATTTTCTCGATACCTGTTGTTGTTGCACCTCCAGTGGTTGCAACATCTGTCGTCGGCTCTCCTAATGCAGCCATTGACATTCTTGAGGTTCCTGTTGTCATGGAGCCCCATGAACCTGTTATAGCTGCACCTGAAGAGCCACAGCAGCCTCCTGTATCGAACAACGAACCTGCTCCAAAACCTCTTAGGAGGTCGCAACGGAACAGGAAATTAGCTATTTCTGCTGATTATGAAGTTTATATAAGTGAAGAATTAGAAACAAAGGGTGATCCCACCTCATTTGAGGAAGCCATGAGAAGTCCCCATTCATCTGAATGGTTCACAACCATGGAAGATGAAATGAGGTCAATGAACACCAATAAGGTATGGGACCTAGAAGAAATTCCTAAAGGAGCCAAAACAGTAGGCTGTAAATGGGTCTACAAAACTAAGCGTGACTCCAGAGGGAATCTCGAAAGGTTCAAAGCAAGACTCGTGGCAAAAGGATTCACTCAGAGAGAAGGAATCGATTATAATGAGACCTTCTCGCCTGTTTCGAAAAAGGATTCTTTTAGAATCATCATGGCGCTTGTAGCACATTATGATATAGAATTACATCAGATGGATGTTAAGATGGCATTCCTTAATGGAGATCTGTATGAAAATGTATACATGGCTCAACCCAAAGGTTTTGTCTTGGAAGGGAAAGAAAACATGGGATGACGACTAAAGAAATCCATTTATGGACTAAAACAAGCGTCCAGACAGTGGTACCTTAAATTTGATGAGACTATAAGAAATTTTGACTTTAAGGAAAATGAGGAGGACAATTGCATTTATGCTAAGTTTAAGAATGGAAAATTCATTTTCTTAGTCCTGTATGTAGACGATATCCTACTGGCAAGCAGCGATAAAAATCTACTTCTGGAAACTAAGAGTTTCTTGTCCTCAAATTTTGATATGAAAGATCTCGGTGAGGCATCTTATGTCTTAGGAATTGAAATTCACCGAGATAGAACAAAAGGGGTATTAGGCCTATCGCAAAAGGTATACTTAGAAAAGGTTCTTAAGAAATACAATATGCATGCGTGTAAGGCTTCGCCTACTCCAATAGTCAAGGGTGATAAGTTTGGGAATCTTCAATGTCCCAGGAACCAATATGAGATCGATCAAATGAAGTCGGTTCCATACACTTCAGCTGTCGGAAGTATAATGTATGCTCAAGTATGCACTCACCCTGACTTAGCATTTGTAACCGGAATGCTTGGCAGATATCAGTCAAATCCAGGAATAGATCACTGGAAAGCTGTTAAGAAGGCCTTGCGGTATTTGTAAGGAGCCAAAAGCCTCATGTTAACGTATAGAAAGTCGAGTACCCTCGAGATTGTGGGTTACTCTGTCGCAGATTTTGCGGGGTGTGTAGACACTAAGAAATCCACATCAGGCTATGTATTCACCCTCGCAGGGGGAGCTATTTTGTGGAAAAGCTCCAAGCAAACAGTCACTGCATCGTCGACAATGCATGCTGAGTTTGTAGCTTGTTATGAGGCAACCGGGCGGGCACTATGGCTTAAGAAATTCGTACCGGGATTGAGAGTGGTAGACAACATTGAAAGACCATTCACGTTATACTGTGACAATGAACTAGCAGTATTTTACTCCTATAACAACAAGTCAAGTGGTGCTGCCAAACACATTGACATTAAGTTTTATGTTGTGAAGGAGAAAATCCAGAATCAAACTATAAGAATTGAGCATATAAGTACCAAGCGAATGCTTGCGGATCCGTTGACTAAGGGCTTACCACCATATGTGTTCAGAGAACACGTAGCCGGCATGGGATTATTGGAAAGCCTATGATTCTGAAAATAAGGGGTCAAATAAGCAACCATCTCCCACAAGATTAAGTTTTCCGTTTTAAAATAGAAAGGTGTATTATAGTCATTGAGTTCAACAGCACGTAACTGGCTGTCGGAACACCTTGGTCTTGATGCGCTAATCTATTAAGAAGCGGGGATGATATTAAGTTAAACTGTTTTAGCCTCGAGATCAAGGGGGAGAATGTTGGGTTGATCTCGCGCCCTGATCGGGGGTGCAACCAACCGTCATGGTTGTGGCCCCCTGTTGCACACGCGCTATAAATAGAGGGGGTAGACCGGCCCATGCGACTAACGTCCTCTGGTGCTTCCACCCCCAACAAACAGAACCCGATCTGTCACGCGTGGGAGCAACAGGAAGGTGCACGACCGTCACCACCGCATCCTCACCGCTGCCACTGCTTCGTCCTTCCTCTCCGTCAAAAGCAATGGCTTCATCGAGTTCCACTCCCGAAGGTAAACCACTAAGCCATTCAACTAGGTGTTTGTTTCTAGGCATCAAGATCCTAAGTTCTCACAATGCCTTCTCCACTTTTTTTTCTCATGGAACTAAGTTATACTGCCTTACGCTCAGATTCCTTTGTGCTACAGTGCCAGGTATTGTCGCGACCTGTGACCTCTTACTACGCTGGCCTGGATCTTGTGCGCAACTTCTCTTTTCTTCCTGGGAGTGTATAGGCATCATCCGGATATTTTTGTCATAAAAAACATCCAAACTTTGGACCGTACGATCAAAACACACATCCGTAGGATCAACCCACCTCGAATTCAGGGGTGCGTGTGGATCGATCTGAAAGCAAATCCAATGATCAGGAATTTGGATGATGATTGGTAAAAAAAATATCCAGATGAAACTTATCAAAACCCTTCTTCCTATTGTTCTTGGCTGCTGTACAGCGCCACCGCCGAGGAGGCTTCACGGCCGTACGAGACCTTGGAAGCCCCAGGGTTCGCAATTTCGTTTCGGAGTCAATTTTCGAGCAGGCCTCGGTAGCGAAAATCGTCGAATTTCGTTCGAAATTCGGAAAAAATCGAATGATTGCCGAATTCAAACGTATTTGAAAACTGGTCAAACACATGAGCGAATTTCCATCGAAAAGCTCGAAATTCGATCGAAAAGTACCGAAATTCGATCGAAAAGCTCGAAATTTCGACGACATATTAAAAACAATTAAGAAAAATATAAAAAGTGAGAAAAATTATAAAAAAATGTTGTAAAATTTGTAAAATGCAATTCACATATCAAAACTTGTCACATATCAATACAAGTGCAAAAAAAAAGGCATGCACGTAATTAAAATATTAAAATATACCCTATCAAGATAACACTAATATATTAAAAAAAATAACATACATTTGCTATATTTTAAATAATTGAAAGTTGTCACATGCCAATACAAGAAAATTTTCAATACTAGATAACATTAACATATTAAAATATACTTCTAATTTCATTTTTTTTTGCCTTTTCTATTATCTACAATTTGAATGTCTCAAAAAATCTTTAATTTAATTTCTTTCAAAAATATTCACACCAGAAGTCATAAATATATTAATACTTATTGTAGAGAGTTTTTGGTTAAATTTTCTCAAATTTTTGAAATTTTTTGAATTTAAATTTGAATTTGCTCGGTTTTTCGCTCGGTATTGAATTTCGCTGGAGCTCGAAATGTCGAATTTCGTTCGAAATCCGCGAAAACCGTTCGGCATTGCGAACCCTGAGCCCTGTGTTCTTTGCTGTTTGTTGCACAGCCACGGCAGGAGCCCTCTGGAACGTGGCTGCACGTGGCGTCGCTCTCACCGTCGCACCCCCCACCCCACCGTCGACGAGCTGCTTGACATTGGCGTTGTAGATGCTGAGCCCTAACTTCTTTCGCACGTGCTGCAGAAGCTAGCTCGTGAGGCGGGAGGCGTGGCCACCACTGCACTAGACGAGGAGCAACTCGTGGAGGAGATCAAGGGTCATCTCAGAGGCAAAAGGTTCTTGATCGTTGCTGCCAACAACCCATATGGATCGGTACGGAAAGCGATAGAATTTGCTCGATTTTTTTTAAATAGTAATATTTTAATCAATATTTACAGAAATAATATGACAAAAATAAAAATAGCAAAACTACCCTCCTATGTCAATTTGAATTGGTGACAGGGTCCTGTCGCCATTTGAATTGGCGACAGGGGCCTGTCGCCATTTGAAACGGGTCGTGCTTGAATGTCCTAGGACGGGAAAAATTCTGATTTTACCCCCTGTCGCCATTTAAAATGGACATAGGAGCTCCTATGTCTATTTCAAATGACGACAGGACCCTGTCGCCAATTCAAATGGACATAGGAGGGTAGTTTTGCTATTTTCTTTTTTGGCATATTATTTCTGTAAATTTTAATTAAAATAATATTATTTAAAAAAAAATCGAATTTGCTCTACTGGAAGTGCTATAATTGTGACTGCTGGGAGACAACACGTCCTGAATCAGTTGCCTAAAAAAGCAAGAACTATACATCTATCCACCAACATTTCTTCGGGAACGCCGTCGACCTGGCCAGAGCCGTCGACGACGAGGGAAAATCTCTAATCATACATCGAATTATAATGAAATTCAGTCGGACTTTCTTCCGCACTGAAATGTTCCTTCGTGCCCTCTATGCTAATCCTAAAAGGACCAAAGAAGAACTGCAAACTTTGCTGAATAGCCTCCCAAGTTTCCTTTTTCTCCGGGCCTTTGACCCCTTAATTCGTAAGAGAAGTCTTGGGATAACAACAGAGTTTTGTTGCAACGACATGCCCAACCACTACAAGATATGCTTGATGTTTTATCAATTTTAGAGGGGTGGTCCCTGTTCATATCCTAGCTGTTTGGAGTTTGATTGTACCCCCGAAAATTCATTTCTTTCTATGGCTTGTGTCTAATAACAAAATTATGACGAGAGACAATCTTTTGAAGAGAGGAATGAATAGAGGTTTATCTTGCTGTTTTTGCAATGAAATGGAGTCAGTAAATCATCTATTCTTTGAGTGTGTTGTAGCTAAAAATGTTTGGTTTGTAGTCAGTGACTACTTTAGTGTTAAGATTGGACAAGATTTTGAATCTATGGCTCAATTTTGGTTAAGTAATGATAAAAATGCTGCTATTAATACTGTTGGTTCTGCTGTGTTGTGGGTTTTATGGAGCATAAGAAATGACATGATTTTCCGATTCCAGCAGTGGACAAGTATAGGGACTGTGTGGAGAAGACTAATTGTGTTCCTAAAAAACTGACGTCCTATCTACAAGGAACTGATGAGGATCAAGGTAGAGGGATTCTGCAATCACGTGGAGGCCATCCTACGCGCCCCCCTGGCTTTGGGGTATGGAACAAGGTGAAGCTTGATACTGAGTTTGGGAGCAAACTAATTGACAATGGGGCTGCTGCGAATGAATATGCTGATTCTATTCCAGAAGAATTACAGAACTAGTCCAACTACCTAGATAGTCTTCGTGACTAAGTAGAAAATTCGAGCTGATGTAATGGGAAGTCTTGTTAAACGTTTTAGTTTCTGTGTTGTGAGAGTTTGTGCTCTTGTTTTGAACTTCATGGGGTGAGGTGGTGCCAACCTCAAGTGTTCTACTCTTTTTGAGTTTTCTGTAATGGAAAACTGGGGCATCTTTGATGTCCTATTGATCTAAAAAAAGATACGCTTGATGTATCTGTCTATTTTCCCTAAAGGACAAAAAATCAGGAGGACAAGCTTAGTCAGGCGATGGGCTGCTGAAAACCTGATCACCAAGAGAGATGGGATGAGCGCAACAGATGAAGCCGAGTGCTGTTTCCGTGCGCTTGTTGCTCGGGGCCTTGTTCGTCCTGTCGACATTGGTGCTTCAGGCAAGGTGAAGAGCTGTATGGTGCATCAATTTGTTCATGATGTCATTACCGAGAAGGCCAGAGACGACAGATTTGTCGACACAGACCTGCCGCCCGGCTTGGCTTGGCGCCTTTCCCTTCGCAATGGAATCAAACTGGAACAACTCGCCAAGAAGGATGCAAACGCCGCTGAACATTCCAACACCTACCGCTGGAACATCCGCAAGCGTCCCATTCCCACAGATCCCCAAAGTTCTAAAGTTCCGGACGACACGGTAAAATTTCTTGAATCGCTGACTACATCTCCCCTGCCAATACTGGTCAAAGTGTTGGACCTAGAGGGCTGCAAAGGATTGAACAAATTGGAACATCTGCAACAAGATATTTCAGCTCAGGTTTCTGAGCCTAAGGAACACAGATGTCGAGGATCTGCCTAAGGAAATCGGCAAGCTCCAATACTTGGAGACACTCGACATCAGGCAAACCGAGGTACGCGAATTCGCTGCAAAAACCACTGTGCCCCCAAAGCTGAAGCATCTTCTTGCTGGCAAAAGTCATGAGGACGTGGTCAGCTCCAAGGAGACGTTCTCCACCCTGCTCATGCCTCGTGGAATTGGGCACATGACAGACCTGCAGATACTGTCCCACGTAGAAGTTTCCAGCAGTGAGAAAGAACTGATGGATGTTGGCAATCTGCATCAGCTGAGGAAATTAGGCGTGGTTCTCCGTGGCAAGGAAGCTCATCTCAAGCATTTGCTTCAGGTAATTGCAAAGCTCAACGAATGCCTCTGCTCTTTGTCGGTTCGAATGGTGGCTGAAGATGAGGCGACTCCTCATGACTTGAACCCAGAAGAAAAAGCTGCATTCTCACCTCCGAAAGCTCTCGTGAGCCTAAGCATCAGCGGGAGGATAAGTGGGCTTCCTAACTGGATCAGAAAGCTTGATAAACTCTCCAAGATCACTCTACATGGCACTTGCTTGAGGGGCGTTAGTGCTCTATGCATCCTCGGCGAACTTGCCCATTTACACGGCCTCCGGCTCCGAGACAAGTCATATATGGAAAGCGAGCTCACTTTCAACAAAGGAGAATTTCTAAGTCTCAAGTTTCTGCTTGTTGAGGGCTCCGAGATCGACAGCCTTAAATTTGATGACGGAGCAGCTCTTAAGCTCGAGAAGATAACTTGGTCTTTCACCAAAATGGTGTCGCTTTCAGGAGTCAAAGACCTTCCAGTTCTGAAAGAGATTGAGCTCAATGGCAACTGCGATCCACGTCCCATCATAAAAGACATGGCAACACATCCAAACCATCCTGCTGTTACACACCAACCAATCCGTGAGGCCACTGCTGCAAGCAATACTTCCACTCCGAAGTAGAGATTGAAAGAACTTGTGTTGTCGAAAGATTTTACTCGCGGACAGTTCTCTCCATCCGCAAGCACGGACAACGAGAAGTCCTCAATGGTGTCAAGGTGAATGAGCACATTGAAGGTTGAGCCCTCCGGCAGATTTGGCCGAGGCGGGGAAGAATCCGGAGCACCTTCCCAGGCTCTCGGTGTACGGCCGCAGCGATCCGTCGCAAACACCGTGCAAGAGCAGCTTCGAGGGATGTCGTCAGGACTGGCAACCCAGACCCAGACCCAGAAGAGGTTGGAAGACTCTCGCCGACGCGATTGCCGATCAAGGCGATCGAAGCAGCACCAGCCGTTGAGCAGCTCCGCCGCTGAGCTGTGGTTCCAGGCGTGGAGAGGTAGACCCTCAAGGCCCAAGCGAGCTCTGAACCTCCAAGTGGTCTGGACAGCGCTGTTGTCAGCTATCCAGGGCTTGATGTCAAAAGCGGAGCCAGCGTGCTCAATGTGCTTTGCACGCACCGCCACGTTCCGCTGTTCCGGAAAGTCGAACCAAGCAAGGAAGTCCTCAGGGTTATGGCGCGTGACACGCATGTCAGCCCAGGGGATTCCAAGTCTTGCCTCGATCGCCTTTGCAGCTCTGAATGTGTTGGAGATTGCAGAGGAAGTTCGGTCTCCAGTCACGACGAGAAGCACCGCGTGCTGACCCAGCTTGACTGCCTCATCGGCCATAGCATCCGAGGCCACCAACGTTCCGGCGCTACGGAGCGGGCGGCTGTCTGGGCACGGAAGGAGGGTGGACATTGGACGGGAGCAAGGGACCGGAGGGACAGCCACTGGTTTTTTTGAAGCACGGAACGAACAGTGTCTGGCAAGATGCCCGCTGCAATGGCAGGAGAGGCACCGGACTGGGTCTCTACAAGCAATGACCTTCTTTCGCAAGACAGCGGAAACATCTGCCTTTGAAGGCTGGGGGCAGTTCCGGTTTAAAACGCAGGGGGGCTCTGGTTGCTCTAGAACTAGCAGGTTGCACTGAAAGCTGGTTGTTGGGCGAAGCAGTGAATGCAGCTTTGCGTCTCCACCAGAACTTCGGCTTGACTGTCTGCCAAACTGCCTCAGTAAGGTGCGTCACAGGTTTAGCTGAAGCAATAAAGGAGCAGGGAGCCTGGGCGTTCGGAGAGCTGCCCGAGGAAGATCCAAGATTAAGATTTGCCGGGGCGACCAGAGCTTTATCAGTGCAATTGAGAGCTGCAGGTACTTGAAGATCTTTTGGGGAGATCTCAGAATGCTGCAAAGACGTATTGTGGGGGATCCTCTTGAGAATCGAGACTGGTTGTTTCGGAGGAAAAGCAGTGGAGTGAATGCGTATAGCTTCATTAACGCCTCTTTCTAGCACAGGAGAAGAGCCCACAGCAACCAGCTGCTCCTGGGCACACCCTCCCCCCAAGGGCAGCCCGGTCACTTTGTAGGTCGGCGCAAGGTCCAGACGAACAGCAGCCTCAGGGGAGCGGCCGTCCTGCACGGGCTCATCCACGGTGGCCGGTACAAACTCGTCGTCTTCATCTGAACTCCAAGAAACTCTCTCCGGCGAAACCGAGAGCTGAGAAGGGGAAAGGAGGTTGGGGGACGTTGGAGGGGTGTCTGGATCTACGGATTTGAGAGTGGAAACGGTGGATTTGGCTGGGGATTTGGTGGATTTGGTTGGGGATTTGGCGGCGATGGTGGGGGACGGAGCGCCTGGGGGCTTTCGCATGACTGAGGTCTCAGCGTATTCTCTCTTTCTAGACGGGGTGAACCCTCCTCGGACCGGCAGGCGCCCTTCAGCTCGCTGCCGCCTTGGAGATCGTTTGCAGCATAGCAACCCGGGTGATGAAGATGATGACCAGCAGGGCGATCCCCGCGATGATCGGCGCCCCTTTCGCCGACAAGATTGTCGCTCGCGCAATGGACAGCGGCATGGTCGTCAACAGTCACGGGATCCCACACCTCGTGGTGGCCAAGGAAGCCGCCGCACGAGGAGCCCGCGTCGCCGAGCACACCAGGCTGTTCTGCGGGGCTCGGCCTCTCCTTCTCATCGGGAAAGGGATCAAGGCTGGCGTCACCGTACGAGATCAGGCGAGCGTCGTTGCCTTCGCACGCGCTCAGGTGACCGACGGCAATGGCAAGCGCCTGTCACTGCCCCGGGTGAAGCTTCGTGGTCGCCCCGGCTTTCGGATGGGACTGCTCCAATGCACATTTCCCCTGTCCAACCGGTGAACATGTCTTCAAACTCCACTGCAACTGTGCTTGCGGCGCCACTGTCAGGCCTCCAAACGACACACCAAGACCCCTTCTCTGATGATCTGCAAATCCTCACCTCCCTTCTTGCTATTCATTCTCCTGCCAGGTGTGACCCGATGATAGCGGAAGCGGATGGACTGGCGGTAGGGGACTCCAGCTTCTCTTCGCGCGAAGGAACAGAGAATGGGGCCGACGTCACCGAGCAGAATGCACCCCAAGCTGCTGATCAAGTGGAGAGAGCCGCCATCCAGGACCTTTTGCAGGAGGTGTTCCACCAACCTCCGCAACCGATCCTCCCAGACGCTGTGCTGCCGCAGCCCACTTCAATCGCTCGAAGCAGCACGGCTCCACGACGCAGCAAAAGAATAGCCTCCAAGATCAGACCAGTACCAACGGCAAAGATGGCAGAGGAGCTGCTAACAAAGCGCCTGGGATTTTGCTCACCACAGACGGCAGAGGTGCCGGCAGCCGCAGTGAAAAAATTCATTAAATTGTTTGATGAACCGCTGCCGACCAATGTCATCTCGGCTCTGCGGGCTATCTGTCGCCTGGACGGGGAGGACCAGCGAGCGGCTGAGGCGTTAGCCCTCAATCAGGATTTGGAGCCAACTATCCAGGAGGCTTGATCGCTTGGCTCCACTTAGCGGTCCTTTTGGTTGTTTGTTAATGTCTTCCATGACAGGCAGTGTGGTTGTATTTTGCTCCCCTTTCACTACTAGTCTCAGCCCCGTAGCTATCTGTAGTGTGGCCTCATGTCCTTCCAATCGTGACTTTTGTCTTAGCTCGAGCAAGAGCTTGTTTACCACTTCCTCTTCTGTGAATGGCTATCCAGTACTAGTAGCCCAAAGGAGGCGTCTTGCTATGCAACAATGTGACTTCTGCTTAAAACTTTGGTTTTGTTTCAGTAGCTTCCTTTTTCCCCATGTCTGACTGCAACATTCTAAACTGGAACGTGCGCGGCCTAAACGGGCCGGCTAAGCGCCGCAGAAGGCGCTGCATAAAGGATGGGCTGTCGCTCGGCCATTTTTGCGCCAAGAAACAAAGCTACAAAATGTGGACCAACAACTCATCGTGAGAAATTGGTGGCCACATCTTGACCAAGCTCATTACACCGCCTGCCTGGTGTTAAAGGAGGCGTCCTTCTTCTCTGGGACAATACCAGAATTCAAGTCGACGCACCTTTTTTTGGAAGCTATACCTTAACTGTGCAATGCACCCTCTTGGACACTGCCGTCTTCCAACTGACAACGGTCTACGGACCCTCATCGAGCTTCGTGAAAAAATTGAGTTCCTACAGGAGATCGCATCCTTAGCACCCCCGTCGGGATCTCCTTGGATCATCATCGGGGACTTCAATCTGATTTATGAGGCGCGGGATAAAAATAACAACAACTTCAACCGTTCGCTGATGGCTAGATTCCGTGCTCTGATCAATCGCTGTGAGCTTAAGGAAATCTCGCTCCAAAATCGAAAGTTCACCTGGAGCAATGAGCGAAATGAGCCTACTTTGGTTAAACTTGATCGTGCTTTTTGCACCCACGAATGGGATTATCTCTTCTCGAATCACCTGCTACAGGCTCTCTCCTCTTCAATGTCCGACCACTGCCCGCTTCTACTTGCCACCAACTTTGGGCCACCTAAACCCCGGACCTTTAGATTTGAAAACTTCTGGCCGCGACTGCCGGGGTTCCAGGAGGTTGTCAAAAAAGCTTGGGACACGCCGGTCACACACGTCAATCCCTTCCGACGGCTGGCGCTAAAACTTCAAAATCGCGAGTACTCCGAGCCGAGCTCTTCCGCTTGGAGCGATGCCAAGCTTCAGTTCCACTTTGCGAATGTCCTCATCCTGCGCCTCGACATAGCTCAGGATTCAAGACAGCTTTCGCAGCCTGAGCATAACCTTCGCAAAGCACTCAAACTAAAGGTGCTTGGTTTGGCCGCGGTTGAAAAAGCGCGTAAGTGACAGGCCTCCAGGATTGTATGGCTGAAAGAAGGAGATGCAAACACTCGCTTCTTCCACGTAAGGGCAAATGGTCGCCGACGAAAAAATTTCATTCAGTCCCTTCAAACTGATTAAGGTACAGTCTTCCTCCATGAGGACAAGGAGCGGGCGTTGTACCAGCACTTTTCAGCGGTGTTTGGGAATAGAGCAGTTGTCTCAAAGGTCGTCAACTGGCAGTGCCTAAATATCCCTGCTCACGATGTCTCAGATGTTGAGGCTCCTTTCACAGAAGATGAGGTTCTGCACGCGATCAAACAGCTCCCGGCAGAGAAAGCGCCAGGCCCTGATGGCTTCACTGGCATTTTCTACAAGCGATGTTGGAATATTATAAAACAGGATGTCATGGACACTTTGCAAGGAGTGCGAAATTGCTCAGCCGGGTCTTTTGGGCCACTCAATGCAGCTTACATCGCCTTAATCCCAAAAAAGGAAGGATCGACAAGGGTGGTCGACTATCGTCCCATCAGCCTAATTCACTCCTTCGCAAAGCTCTTGTCCAAGGTCCTATCCCTGCGTCTTTCGACACACATCGACTCGCTAATCTCACAGTCACAAAGTGCTTTCATCAAAGGACGATGCATCCAGGATAATTTCCTTTACGTCAAAAACCAAGTGAGATCCCTGCACCGCAATCACACACCTGCTCTGATGATTAAGCTGGACATAGAGAAAGCATTCGATTCGGTATCCTGGGAATTCCTCCTCGATCTCCTACAGGCGCGCGGCTTTGGCGTTTGGTGGCGGGACTGGCTTTCCATCTCCCTGGCCTCATCCAACTCCATGACACTCCTCAATGGGGTGCCAGGACCCCAAGTTCGACACAGACGCGGGCTAAGGCAAGGCGACCCCCTATCACCATACCTCTTTATCCTAGTCATTAATACTCTGCACCACATTCTCAACAAAGCTACAGATGACGCCATCCTGTCTCCCCTGCAAGGATGTGCATCACCGCTACGACTATCACTTTATGCTGATGATGCGGTAATCTTCATAAACCCTTCCAGGGAAGAGCTGGAATCGGTCCTATGCATCCTTCGAGCTTTTGGGGAGGCCTCAGGACTCAAAGTAAACCTACAGAAGAGCTCGATAACCACAATCCGATGCCATGGACTTGATCTCGAGAACATCCTTCAACCCTTCCCTGGTATCATCTCGCAATTTCCGATGAAATATCTGGGGCTTCCTCTATCTCTGGGACGGGTTCGTTGGGTACATTTTCAACACATTCTTGACAAAGCGGCAAGGCGATTGGCAATCTGGCAGGCGCGACACCTAACCATGGGAGGTCGCCTCATTCTGGTCAAATCGGTCCTTTCCTCACTGCCTATCTACCTTCTCACAGCAGTCAAGGCCCCAAAGAAATTCATCGTTGATTTAGACAAGTTAAGGAGAAGGTTTTTTTTGGGCAGGAAACGATGATTGCACCGGTGGCAAGTGCAAAGTGAGCTGGACAACTGTTTGCCGTCCTTTTCAATTAGAAGGTTTAGGCATCCTGGAGCTACAAAGATTTGCCAGAGCACTCCGACTCCGATGGCTTTGGCTCGAATGGTCATCCACAGAAAGACCATGGAGAGGGATGCAAACGCCGTGCGACCGAACTGACCACTCGCTGTTCTCCGCAGCCACGAAAGTAACAATTGGTAACGGCCAAAAGGCGTTCTTCTGGAATTCTAGGTGGCTGCAGGGCAAAGCGCCAGCACAACTAGCACCAGCTCTCTTCAAGATCTCTAGACGCAAGACTAGATCTGTCGCGAGTGCATTACAAAACAACAACTGGATACGGGACATCCGACGCAACCTTACTGCACAAATGATTCCAGAGTATGTGCAACTCTGGATCGAGATCCAGCAGGTAAACCTTGTGCAAGAAACAGAAGATGAAATAACCTGGACACAAACGTGCAATGGCGAATTCACAACCGCGTCGGCATACCAATTGCAGTTCGCGGGAAGCTTGAGCAGGTCGTACACCACGACCATCTGGTCAACCTGGGCACCGATGAGTTCCAAAATCTTCTTTTGCCTCGCGCAGCAAAACCGTCTTTGGACAGCACAACGTCTTCAGACCCGAGGCTGGCCAAACCAATACTTCTGTCAAATGTGCTATCGAAACCTAGAAATGAATGTCCATCTCTTTGTAGACGGTCCTCAGTACAAACGGCTGTGGGCGGACATTGCGAATTGGGCCCAAATACAGTCGCTTAGACCCCAGCTCTGGAAACCGTCATCCAGCCTGGAGCAATGGACGGTTCAGCTAGTCAAAGAGCAGGCTGGTTGTTGCAAGGGGGTCAAAAGCTTGATTATCCTTACTTGCTGGCGATGGTAGAAAGAGCGCAACAATAGAATCTTTCAACATGAAAACAAACCCTATGACGTCTTGTTGCAGGACATAAAGGATGAAGCTTCCTGCTGGTCCTTCGCTGGAGCCAAAGGAATCAAAAAGCTGCTGTCTCGTCTAGTCTAACCAAACATGTTGTCTTGGTCTTTTCTCTTTTCTTACCTTAGTTTCTGTACCTCTCTTATCCCACCCCCCTGTATTTCCTTTTCTTTTCAGTGCAGTCTCCTGCACTTAATACTCTTCGCTTCTCCTCTTTTAATATAAGCACCTGCTTGTTTCAAAAAAAAAAAAAGAAAGAACTTGTGTTGTGCCTGTGTTTTCCTTTCCAAATCTATGCATGGTTACGTTGATGTATGTGTGTGTTGTATTCAACTGAATACTGTATGTGTTGTATTATTGTGCTATGTGCTGTATATATGGTCTGATTGAGTGGTGTGAAACATGGTATTGATCAATAAAAAGTCACATAACATTCTATCACAATCACTAGTTTAGTAAGTTTTTAGTACGTAATGTGCCAGAATAGATCACTTTTTTTCCCATTCGGAGGACACCCGGTTTCCATTGCGATCAGTGTACATCCTTCAGTGAAGTGGTATATCAGTAAATGTTACCAACTACCGTTCCCAACTAATTACCCTTTTCTGGGGGTTGGTTCTGAAGGTTTTACATGCATGATCACAAATACAGACCACTCCATACCCTGGTTCTACATCCATAAGTACCTAATCGATTTCCTCAATCCAACGGGGCCATCTAACATTTTCCACTGGTCATCTTGTCAAGAAATCTCTACCCAAAATTTACGCAAAATATGGCCAAAATTAGCATATGTAGGCAGCTATGTTGATTTTATATGGCCATGGAGCATAACTAATGCAAAGTATATAATGTTTTGAACTCTATATTTTCTTTGGGAGTGTATAGGCATCGTCCGGATGTTTTTGTCCAAAAAAATATCTAAACTTTGGACCGTACTATCAAAACATACATCCGTAAGATCAATCCACCTCGAATTCAGGAGGGCGTGCATCGATCTGAAAGCAAATCTAATAGCTAGAAATTTAGATGATGGTTGCTAATAAAAACATCCGGATAAAAATTATTAAAACCCATTTTCTTTTGTGAAATAGAATCAGGTACATGCAGGCCGCAGCCAACACAGAGCTCAAGCCTCGGACCGGACCAGTAATGTTGGGCTATTTTCTGCGTAGGCCACTAATGTTGGGCCAACCTTCTCACAGGCTTTCGATCTCATACTTCAGGCCACGACCCGGGTCCCGGGTGACCTACCTTGGGCCAGATCATTGTTGGGCTGTTTTTTGCGTAGGCCACAGATATTGGACCGACTTTCTTTAGGCTTTTGATCTCAGGCCTTGGGCCACGGCCCGAGACCTGAATCCGCTACTTAATAAAACCAAAGTAAACACCAGATGTCTCGGGAACGCACCTCGCAAGCTTGCGAAGAGGTGGCTGTGGTTCCGGAGGATGCTGCTTTGGGAAGGGAAGCAACGGCAGCCGTAGTCTGCTCGACGTTTAGGAGCTGTTTGGTTAGGCCATTTTGAGCCCGTAACCGTTAACGGCGCTATCGAACAATGTTACCTTTTGTTTGGTTTGGGGACTCTGTAATCCATCGCAGCGTAACAGATATCGCTCCCTCATCGCAGCGATACCGCTCCCAGCCGCACGTTATCGATTCCCTTCTTCGTCGGAGGCGCCCTCACGCGACGCAGCCGCCCTCACATCCGCTCCCATGCGCTAGGGTTGGAGCCCCCCCCCCCGCTTCCCGCCTCCCGCCGCCACCTCCAACACGCCGCCCCATCGCCCGTCGGCGTGGAGTCCCCGAAACACTACCTTCCAGTCCTCCTCTCCTCCAGCCGGTCATCGTCGGCTCGCCGCCACATGATGCGTGCGGAACTGCGGATGGTGCGGTAGGTGGTCGCAGCGCACTACAACCGGCTGCATCGAGGCAGATCGAAGGTAGGTGAGAGTTGCAGATCTAATATTTTCCAATCTCTTCCGGTTTTTGGTTTGATCCATCGGCTTGCTTGGGTTTGATTGGAGGAGGCAGCCGGTTCTTGAAACGGCGAGTTTGATTGGAGGAGGCGGCCGGTTCTTGAAACGCCGAGTTCGTGCCAGAATCGTTTCCCTTCAGGCGATCCTACCAGTCTCGGTATGTGATGTTCTGTTGTGTTCTTGAATGGAATGTAGCTGCTAATAGTAGTTAGGCTCTGCTAATTTGGATAATTGATTTAGGGGATTAACTGGGTTGGGTAGTGGTTCAGATCCATGGGAGCATCCAGTTGACATCGTGTGCTGCTTGTTGTTATTTCTGAAATATTCTGTACTATGTAGGCATATGATTACCTGTGTGGCTGTGTAAGTGTTGACTGCATGGATGATTGCTATTCATTTTCGTGGATTCTACCGCTTTGTTGCGATCTTGTTCAATCTATATAGTTTACTAAAATGCACGATGTTGTTAATCGATTGTACAAAGGTGATAATATCTACAATCGAATATTGGTTGTTGTAGTTTAGATATTGTTCAGATCTTGTAGTTCGTAGATTGTTCGGATATTGTAGTTCGATATTATAGTTCAGAGATTGTTCGAGATATTGTAGTTCAGATCTTGTTCTATTATATTTGGGTATGATTACGTATTTCAGATGTCGTTTATATCTTGTTCTATTAATCTTGTTTAGTGCTGTAGCATATATTCTTATTTGTTCATGTGTTATCTTTGTACAGCACTATGGCACGTCTTCCATTAACTACCCAAAAAAGGAAGAGAAATCTAGTTCTTAGAAATATGATGTCTGCGTTCCTGCTAATGTTCTATTATATTTGGGTATTATTACTCCTCTCATATAAGTGGAAGTGTTGGAAAATAGAAAGGAGGATACAAGTTAGAGAACTTAGAAGTGAACGTCTATATCATCTTATTCGTGAGAGTGATGTTCCTTGTATAAGTGAGCTTCGCATGGATAGGAGGACCTTTGATACATTGTGTGAGATGCTTAGAGATGTTGGTTTGAAAGGAACAAGGCATATGCCGTTAGAAGAGATAGTAGCGGCATTCTTGTATACGCTGTCTCATCATTTGAAAAATAGAACAATAGGAGGCTTTTTCTTCCGAAGTGGTGAGACTGTGAGCCGGCATTTCAACTCATGCCTACTAGCTGTTCTGAAACTTCACCATTTACTACTTAAGAAACCCGAACCAATACCTGAGGACTGCACAGACTATAGATGGAAGTATTTTAAGAAATGTTTGGGTGCATTGGATGGTACACATGTGAAGGTTACTGTCCCAACTAAGCTGAAGGGGAGGTATAGGTCAAGAAAGGGAGATATTGTGACAAATGTCTTAGGTGTTTGTGCACGACATGCGCTTTATATATATGTTACCTGGTTGGGAGGGTTACGCACATGATGGTCGTGGTGCTTGAGATCTTGTCTCAAGGTCTGATGGTTTAAGAATCCCTCAAGGCTGCTATTATCTTGTTGATGCTGGTTACACCAATGCAAATGGCTTTTTAGCTCCATACCGGGGTCAAAGATACCATCTAGGAGGTTTCACCGCGCAAAATCCACCACATAGCCTTGAAGAGTATTTTAACTTGTGCCATGCTAGAGCTAGGAATATTGTTGAGAGGGCTTTTGGAAGGCTCAAGGGTCGTTGGGCTATTTTGAGGGCTCCATCTTATTTTCCAGTCAAGACTCAGTGTCGAATCATAATGGCATGTGCTCTCTTGCACAACTTAATTTTGCAAAAGATGTCTAGAGACCCACTTGAATGTGAGGAACCAGCAATGGAGGCTTCATTTGAAGTAATGGAAGGAGAAATTAGTGAACCGGAATTTATCACAGCTGTATCAACATCTAACGAGTGGACTGGTTTTCGTAATAATCTTGCTCAAGGGATGTATAATAGTGTCGACGATTGGAGAACGGGCTCCCGTCGAGCTTACTTGTTGAATGGGGGATCAACAGAGCCCCGTCGCACGGATCGAAGAGGGCGTTCGAGCGACGCGAGGTCGGGAGAAGGAGGCCGGAAAAAGCAAAGGGGGGACGCGGTGTTTTTTATCCTGGTTCGGGCCTCTCACCGCCG
The DNA here is from genome assembly GCA_036346355.1 of Rhipidocladum racemiflorum. Taxonomy (NCBI): domain Eukaryota; kingdom Viridiplantae; phylum Streptophyta; class Magnoliopsida; order Poales; family Poaceae; genus Rhipidocladum; species Rhipidocladum racemiflorum. The sequence goes on from CM070586.1 coordinate 61,704,911, forward strand.
AGATAATGACCCTACTCCAGTGTATTGTGTTCTATCTTTCGTGTGCCCTCCTCATGCCAGATCTCCGTGGGGGTTTAAATACTATGACTAGAGATGCGAAAAAGTAATCGCCTCGGGGATCACGCTATGTATCCATATCCGTGATGCTGCCCTTGATTCAGCGTTATTTGAATTTCGGTATGATTTCCCTTGATCTCCGGCTGATTGGTTGCCTCCTTCCTTCCTCACTGGCCCTCCGACCAAAACACCCGAGCAAAGTCGTGGCCTCCACGAGCATGCTTGCTCGTGGGGGTGTGTTTGGTGCTTCATGAACGGAGGCGCAAACGCGTATGCTTTCGGAGGAGAAGGAGGGATGCTCGCTTCGTTCTCCCGAGCATCTTCCCTTAGTGCCGCTTGGTCGGCGGGTTTAGCTTTTCACTGGGTACCGTGGTCTTTTGCCGAGATAGCCAATCCCGACAGCTAGCCCCGAGGTTCAAGTGGGAACCTCGGGCTTCCCCTTGAGCCTAAGAAGACTTGAGGGGGATTGAATTTCCTTTGGTCGTGGCTCACGACCATTTTACGTCGGGAGGCGAGCTTCTTTACCCGCGCGTGCTTGCTCTGCTTGGTGCGTCGTTGGTTGTTCTGCGGTTCCTTCTCCGAGAAGCCTCCTGTAGCACGGTAGTTTCTGAAGCGGCGCTTTTCCGGCCAGGTGTTCGCTGCGATAGGCGGCGATTTTTATCCCGCCTCTTCACTATCCTTTTAACCCTTTCTACGGAGAGGTCGGAGTCCCATTGCGTCTCTTTGCTCGTCTTCGGCGAAAAATCTTCCAAGAGCCTAGCGCCCAGAACCCTTTTCGCTCTCCTTCCTTCTTCGGCCATGGCGCTGCTTCAAGGTTAGCCGATGACCCGAGGAGGCCTGTGTGCTCACGGACGAGGGGTACGCCGACCTGTGCTCGGTCGAGTGCCCGGGATGATGCGGCGCCGCAAGACCGCGGAGACGAGATCGCCTCCCGCGAAGTTGTACGCCATCAACGGGCTTCCGTGCGCCGAGAGCGACTTCTCGCCTCCGTGCTTGCCTTCTGCGGGTGCGAGATCTCTCATCTCCACCCCAACTCCATCCTTTCCTCGCAATCTTCTCCCACCTTTGCGAGGCTTACGTGGGTGTAATGCCCACGGCTAGCCTCTTCTTTCACTTCTATTCCCCTTCCGCACCGGCCGATGGTTCCGCCGCTGCGTTTATCTTCGCCGCCCAACCGACCATACGAGTACCCCTTCGTTGCTCAAGGACTCGGTGTCGGGTTGGGCCGACCTCTTCTACCGGAAGAAGGCGGAGGGGTCCCAGCTTGGTCTACATCGGGAGGACGCTCCGCCATCGAGACGGCGCCCGCCTGCAACCCGAGGAAGAGCGGGTGCTCGGGGACGATCGGTGAGCTTGCCCGGATGGGGCTCACTGGTCGGGATATCGCCAGGACTTTACCTTCAACCGGGTGTCCCCTGAGGCGCCGCGAGCATCCCTTCTTCGAGGTGACCGGGTGGCACGACTTCACCCGCGAGGACAACGCAGGTATGTTCTCGACCTCTTTCCCGAGCATCGCTCGTGAATCGCGCTATGCATCCGTATATGCCTTTTGTCTTAGTCTTGGTTGTAGACGCAGCTCAGGACGGACTGGTTGACGATAGGTCGCCGAGATGTTCGGCGCTCGAAGGAGAAGGCGGCGCCCAATCGTCGAGTCCCCAAGAATATTTTTGACCGCGGCGACGGTAAGTACATTTTCCACTTCCGCTCGAGGGCATGTTTTCCGAGCTCATTCCTCCCGATTGCTGGCAGGAGAAGGTCGCCCTTGAGCTTGCGGTGTCGGCGCTGCAGCCAAGAAGCCAAAGACTCGGCCAGGGGTTCCCGTAGAAGAGGGCGGGTCGAGGTCGCTGAGCATCCTCCTCGCCTCCCCGCGCCAAGCGGTCGAGGCGCCGAGCTTCGACCAGGACCCCTACCCCTCACATTGAGTTCGCCGACCGCCATGATGTAAGCGAACTCCGCATTTGGTTCGATGACTTCAAACGGAGGAAGCCGAGCCGATGAGCCGATCGAACAGCTCGGCCGAGCAAAGTAGGAAGGCCGAGGAGGATGCCAGATCTCTCCCGACCAAGGAGCGGCCGAGAGGCAGATCAAGGCCCTCCAGGACCAGCTCACTCGGGTGGTTGATGCCCCAGGAGGAGGAAGAAGAGGAGGAGGCCGCCTATGCTCGTTAGAAGGAGCAGGAGGTCGACCTCTCAAACCGCCTCGACGCCGGAAGAGGTCGACATGGACGATGTCGACCGGCGATGGCACGCGCCACGACGCCGCAGAAGGAGCGCCGTGGTCGTGGCCGAGGCCTACGAGGCCGCCGCGGCAGGTCGCCCGTGGCCCGGCGAGGAGGCCGAGGAGGATGGCGCCGCTCGCCGCGAAGGTACGTTCTTCATTCTCTTATTCCGCTCTTGTCTTGCGACTTTCTTCGGGCTAACCCCACCCTGTTTGGCGTGGGCGTGATAGCTCGGATGTCGTTTGGACTTCCGCCGAGATGGCTGAGGAGATTATCAACTCCGCGATGGGACGCCGAAGCTCGACCGCGTCGTCGGCCGGGTGATGGCCGAGACGGGAGGAGCGGTGCTAACCGGACTCGGTGGAGCCCGAGCTTCCTTCGGCGGGACCAGCGCTCCTTCGGCCGTGGAGCCTATCCTGGCCCGCGGAGGAGCAGGAGCCGCAGGGATCGAGGACCAAAACGCCTTGGCCTTGGCCCCTTGCGAAGAGATGATCGGGCGAGGCTCAAGCGCCGAGCCCCGGGGAAGGGAGCTTGGTCGCTCCTGACCAACAGCCCTTGGCCATGAGCCAAGGAGAGGAGGAGGAGGAGGTCGTCCCCGGCCTAACTCCTTCGGTCCCGGGGCACCAGGCGCCCCCGGCCACGGAGGTGCAAGGGGCGGAGGTGATCGTACTTGATCAATCGCCTCCGGCCGCGGAGCATCGGTCGCCTCCGACTATGGAGGGACAAGAAGCGGAGGTGATCGCCCTCGATCCAATGCCTTCTGGCCGGAGAGCATTGGTCGCCTCCTGAAGAGGAACAGAGGCGGAGGTGGTTGCTAACGACCAATCGCCTCACCGCGGAGCATGGAGTGGCGGCGCTTCGTGGTTGGCGTCGACCCCGAGCGTGATGGCGACCATGGGGAAGGCGACCACGAGCCGCTTGTGGGCGAGGATCAGCTTGGGGCGACCGGGTTGATCGAAGGTGGTGACGCCGTTGCTCTCACAGGGAGCACCGGGTGCTCGGGAGGAGCAAGACCTTGACGCCGGCCGGATGACTTGGTCAATCCCTTCTTTCGGTGGCGCGACCGACCGCCCGGCGCCAGGACAAAGTGGTCGGTAGGGCTCTTCCGGTAAGTTTCCATGTTTCTTCTTTCGCCGCGAACGATCTTCGGGAGTCCGCTCGGCTCTTTCCTTCTCCTTTCTCTTCGCCCGAAGTTTGCCGCGAAGGCTATGGAGGATATCGATGCCACCTCGGTCTCAGAGAAGAGCATCGTCGTACCATCATGAGCAAGACGCCAAGATCGCCGATCTTGAGCGTCGGGTCTCCGAGGTGCGCGAGGCCGACTGAAGGGTGGAATCGGCGAGGAGCCTCATCGCCAAGCTGGACCAGCTCTTCCAGAGCGAGATCGAAGAGCACTTCAGAGCGTAAGTGCGCCGAGCTTGACGAAGCTGGTGAAGCTTCAGGCAGACCTTCAGCCGAGCTCGGAGCGCGAGGAAGCCAGCTCAAGGAGGCGCGGCGCCTCGGGAAAGCGGCCGAAGGTCGCGCTGGCGGAAGGTCCTGGACCTAGAGGCGGAGGTCGACTCCCTTAAGGACGAGCTCGCTGCCCTCCAGGCGGTCGTAGGACTTAGCTCTTTCTTTATTTTTATCTTGTGTAAAACCCTCGTAAAAAAACAACGTTTTGGATTAAATGAGCATATTCGCAGGAGTTTGGTCCTTGCTCGCTTTTTTTTTTTTGCTTGAACTCGCCAAAGATATGCCCGTATGATCCGGTTCTCGAAAAGAAAGCAAGTTCTGCATGGAGCGTAGATACGAGCAAAGAAAACAAGTTCTGCGTAGATCAAATATCATAGACACGAGCAAAGGATCCTTGGTAAGGAGGACGGAACGTTCCTATCATACGTAGCCCCTCGCCATGGACAAAGGTCGTGTCCTCACCGCTATGCGAGCACGAGTTTGTTCATGGGAGTTTTTAAGGGTCGCTTTGGTCGTAACGATTTTTGAATTATTCGAATAGATCGGTTGTGTTTGAGTGAACTGTGAGCACAGAGCAGACGAGCTTTAAACCAACAATACGTAGAGCCACCATACTCGAGTGGTCACGAATCCGGGCTTAGAGTGGATGCTCGCGCCACCATGCATACAAGAGCTCCGTGGAAAGTGGACGATTGGCGAGCATCCGGGGGCCAAGGGAGATGGCGTGCACATACTTGTTGGATAAGTTCGCCTCAGAGCTGGTAGACGACGATGCTCGCTCGACAAAGCGAGGACGAAACTCGAGAAAGAGGGAAAATGATTTATTGGAAAGAACGCAAGGGGCGCGAGATAGGAGTACTCGTCTAAACGTAGAATTTACTGTGATTGATCGATGTTCCAGTCCGGTGAGCTCCCGACCATCCGGCATCGCGAGGCGAACAGCCCGGCCGTAGACATGACCGTGTAGGGTCCTTCCCACCTTGGGGTCAGCTTGTTGGCCTTCGACAGTCTTGAACTCTTCGTAAGACCATGTCGCCGACTTGTAGGGCCCTAGGTCGGTTGCCTTGGCTGCATGCCTACGAAGAGCTTGTAGGTAAATTGCCAGGCCGAGCAACGCCCGTTCGGCGTGTCGCCGGCGAGGTCCAGGTCGACGAGGCGCTCAACCTCTTGATCGATGGAATCGATCAGTTGCACCTTGGGGAACCCAAAGACGATTTCGGCAGCGAGAATGGCCTCCGCACCGTGACGAGTTGGAAAGGCGTCGCCTTTGTGGCTCGACTTGTCGTGGTGCGGATAGACCAAAGAACGGCGGGAAGCTCCTCCACCCACTGCTTTGCTTGTCTTTGGTTGAGGGTCTTAAAGACTCTCTTTTATGCCCTGGACTAGCTGCCCATTTGCTCGCTTCTGCTCCGTTACTCTGTGGATGTGCCACGAAGCGAAAGCAGACCTTGGTCCCGACCTCCTCACAAACTTTGGAACAGTTCCACCGTGAACTGGGTCCCATTGTCTGTGATAAGACGGTTGGGTATCCCGAACCGGGTTACCACGTTGCTTTGCGGAGGAACCTCTTGGCGCCTGGGCCGAGATGGTCGAGGCGGGCTCGGCCTCTATCCACTTAGTGAAAGTGTCGATGGCCACGAGCAAATACTTGCAGCCTTCGACCTCGGGAAAGGGTCCAGGGACGTCGAGCCCCAGTCGAGAATGGCCACGCAGCGGTATGGTTTGTAGGGCATATGCTTGGGTTGACGGGTTTTGCGAGCATGGAACCGGCATGCTCGGCAGGTCGTTACGATTGACCAGCGTCCGTCAAGGCCGTCGGCCAAGAGTAACCCAATCGGAAGGCTTTGCTCACAAGCTGTTACGAAAGGCGAATGAGCTCCGCACATTCCTTCGTGGATATCACGAAGAAGGTATCGGCCTTCCTCCTGGGAGACGCATTTGGAAAGGATTCCTAATCGCGCTTTTCCTGTATAGGTCGCCGATCGATCTGTCTTGAGAAGATCGCCTTGTTAGCCGAACGCTCGGCTTCTTCCTCGGGCAATGTCCCATGCGCAAGGTATTGGATGAATGGCGTCATCCAATTTGGCGCTTTGCTCGAGGAATGAGACCCTACCGCCGGTCTCGGTGCCTCCTCTTCGAGAGGGAATGGAGGGCTTATGTAGGTGCTCGACGAGCACCCGCCGAGCGGCGGTTTGGGAGGAACCGACCTTAGACATTTGGTCGGCCAGGGAATTATCCTTCCTGGGGATGTAGATTACCGAAATTCTTGAAGTATTTCTCCATCTTCCTTACTTCGCCAGGTCTGGCGCCATTGAGGTATCGAACACCGATACTCCTTGTTGACTGGTTCACGACCAACCGTGAATCGCCCTTCACGGTGAGCCGTTGGACTCCTAGCGATTTGCATGCCCGAAGTCGGCCAAAAGGCCTTCGTACTCGCCGCGTTGTTAGTCGCAGCGAAATGTAGTTGGATGGCGATCTTGTAGCTGCTCTCCGTCCGGGAGACCAAGATGACGCCAGCCCCGAGTGCTCGTATGCTCGGGATCCGTCAAAATACAAGGTCCAGGAGTTTCTCGAATCATTGGTCCTACTGGCCGGTGGTGCCGAGCCGACCATTCGCCACGAAATCAGCCAGACTTGTGATTTTATCGCCGTGCGGTGAGAATACCAGCTCGAACTCGGCGAGTTCCATTGCCCACTTGGCTATGCGACCACCGGGCGCCCTGATTTTTCAGGATTTCCTGAGTGGGAAGCCGGTCGGCACCACGATCTTGTGTGCTTGAAAGTAGTGACGCAACTTCCGGGAGGCCATCAAGAATGAGTCTGAGTTTACGGACCTCGGGTAACGCTCCTTTGGTCCATGAAGTACTTCGCCGACGTAATAGATAGGTCGCCGGGTACCATCTCTTTCATCGCCAACACCGAGCTCACTGCGTCTGGGTTCTTGCCAGTATAATAGCAATTCTTCCTGCCAGGTGTGACGAGGACGGGCGGCTTGGAGAGGTACTGTTTTAGCTCTTTGAACGCGCGATCAGCTTCCTCCGTCCATGTGAAGCCATCATGTTTGCGGAGGGCTTTAAAGAAAGGTAGTCCTCGCTCCCCGGGCCGGAGACGAACCGGCTTAAGCGGCCATCCTCCCGGTCGAGCTTGTACTTCCTTTACGCATGTGGGCGACCTCATGTTCTCAATGGCTTCGATCTTCTGCAGGTTAGCCCCAACGCCATGTGGCCCGACCATGTAGCCGAGCACCTTGCGGCCTTCACGCCGAATACGCATTTTTCTGGATTTAGCTTTATTCGATGCTTATTGAGGTTCTGAAAGTTTCTTCTAAGTCGACAACGTGACCTGAAGTACTCTTGCTCTTGACAACTATGTCGTCGACATATACCTCCAAATTTCGACCTATTTGGTCTGCGGAAAGTCTTCGCATGAGGCGTTGAAAGGTTGCTCCCGCATTTCTCGGACCGAAAGACATGGTCGTATAGCGAAGGTACCGAACGGGGTGATGAAGGAAGTCTTTCCTCGTCTTTCGCGACAGTCGATTCGATGATAGCCTGAATAGGCGTCTAGGAAGCTCATGGTTCGTGACCCGCCGTCGCGTCCACCAATTGGTCTATGCGAGGCAACGGATAGTTGTCTTTGGGCACGCTGCGTTCAAACCCGTGTGGTCGGCGCACGCGCGCCACTTGCCTCCTTTCTTCTGACCAGGACTGGATTGGCTAGCCACTCGGAGTGCTCAATCTCTGATGAAGCCCTTTTAGGAGTTTATCAAGTTCCTCCCGGATGATTGCTTGTTTTTCCGGGAAAAGCGTCTAAGTTTCTGTCTCACCGGTTTTTGTCGGTGAACCGCTAGCGTGCTCGACCACCTCCTTGGGACTCGGGCATGCTCGGATGGTTCCCAGGCGAACACATCCGACCTTGCTCGGAGGAAAGTGACGAGCTCGAGTTCCTATTTGGGATCTAGGAAGATCCCAAATGAACGATTTGGCCGGTTCCGACTTCGTTGAGCGGAACAGCCTTGGTCTCTCCTCCAGGTTGGAGGGCAAGTTTAGGCCGGAATGCTTGGCTCTTGGTCGAGCCGCGAGCGGGCAATCGACCGACCATATCCAGCGCTCTTTCGCCGCAATTGAGTGCGGACTTGTGGTTCCCTTTGACGGTTATGACTCCGCTTTGGCCCGGAATCTTTAGGCACCGATACGCGTGATGCGAGGCGGCCATGAACTTGGCCAAGGCCGGCCTGCCGAGGATGGCGTTGTAGGCCGACTCAAGTCTACCACCTCGAAGGTGATTAGCTCCGTTCTGAAGTTACTTGGGCCGCGAAACTTACGGGCAAGACGACCTGCCCAGAGGTTTGATCGAGGTGCCCGGACTATCCCGAAGAAGGGCACGGCCACACTCTTGATTTTGGAACGAGGAATGCATCTCGCCCAATACCTTGGCTGCAATAAGGTCCAAAGAGCTCCCGAGAGTCTATGAGGACCCGACCGACGACAAGATATGCGATGGTGGGGTTCACGACCATCGGAAGCCTCTGGGTTTGGTCATCCCCAAGGGACAATCGTCTGGAGAATGTGAGGGATACCTCCGACCATTTCAGGCCGTGACCGGAGGCTTACCTGGGTAACATGGTGCACTTCCTTTGACCTCCTTTAAGTCGGCGGGACTTATAGGCGAGGAGCCCCGAAGATGACCGCTATGTGATTCCTTGGTTCTTGATATTCCATTTCATCCTCACTTTCCTCGGCGGGCTGTTTTCCTTTGTCGTTTCACCCTGCTTCGAAGGCGTCGGCATGGGACCCTGAAAATCGCTACTCAGGCGGTAGGTCCACGTTCGGCAATTCCGTAGGTCGTGCCGTCGCTGGTGAAGTGGACAGTGAGGTCGCCCGTCGGTCCGCTTTGGTCGCCTCGTCGGTCCGCTTGGTCGCCTCGTCCTCGAGGCACTGGTGGTTGTCCTCTTCGAGCATTAGGCACTGGCCGTGGCTGAGTTGCCGGGCTGTTGTTGTTCCACTGCGGCTACCATGGCGGGCGAGGGTTGCTTTTTCTTCTTCTTCTTGATCTTCTTGTCTACGAGTCGAACCCTTTTTGCTAGTGAGGTCTCTAGACCAGCCGAGGCGGCGACTTCCTTCATCCGACATTTTCTTCCATTGGGCGGCTTCATCTGCGTTGGCGTATCGATCGGCCATTCGGAAGAGCTCGTTCGCCGTTAGATCCGGGTGGATCTCCAGGTCTGTGTGAAGCGCCGTCTGCACCCGAACTTGAAAGCTTCGGACGGCGGCCTCGTCCGATATGTTCGGATCGAGTTCGGACTGGATGAACCTCTGGACGAATTGTCGCAGGTTTCCCGTCCGTCAGTATCAGCGCTCAGGTCGCGCTCTTTCCGGCGGATGTAGCGGCTCTGAAATTCGCTCGAGTGCGGCGCTGAGCTGCCCCAGGACCGTATGGATCCTTCCTTTTGATTGAAAAGCCACGTGACGAGCAGCTCCGCCCAGGGGCCGTCGGCGGGTAATTTGCCATTACCCCTCATCACCTCCGTGGCGAGGATGGCGGTAGTGTATATCGAGAGGAATTCATCCGGTTCTGGGTCCCGTTGAATCTCTCGACGTGGCGGGCTTGAACCTGTTCGGCCATGCGACGCCCCGGAGGGAGCTCGTGAAGGCCGGCACAAGCTTCGGGGTTTCGCGACGAAAAACCTCGGCCACGGCGGCCTCCACGCGGATCTTCCACCCAACGCCCGCGGCGCTGGCCGAGTCGGAGAAAACCTCATGCGTCGGTCGTGGCCGATGACCGCATGGTTGCGGAGTGCTCGAGCGCTAATCTGGGCGACAGGAGATATCGCCCGAGGTTGCTCTGCGGATCGCTCCGGGCCTTTCCGGATCGGTCGGCGACTGGGCGATCTCCGAGCATGGCTCCGAGATTCATCTCTGGCGAACGCACGGGGAGCGTTGTGATGGTCCCGGAAACACTCGGGCATCCCGGCCATGGGGAGGATCCGAGACTTTTAGCTCGCAAGAAGCCTCTCCAAATCTTCGGCCACGACCCTGCCCATGGCCTCTAAGTCTACTTGCTCGGGAAATCAAGGCAGTCACGCACGACCGCCGCCAAGGCCTGTAGCTGCTCTCGCTTTCGTGAATCAAGCGGCGGCGAAGCTTTGACGGCGCTCCGAGTGCGATCGGAGTTCGGTACCGCGAGAGTTCCTTTCCGTGGAGGCGCACTCTCCTTTGCCTGGCGGCGAATGCTCGCAAGCGTCTTTCCCAAAGACGCCTCCAAGTGGCGTCTGGCCGCCTCATAGTGGTCGTGCCTGGCGGCGTCCGAGGATCCCTTTCCGGGCTCCGCGTGGCTCCCAGCCATGTTGACTCGACGAGAGCGAGACGAAAGCGATGGGGACATCATTGTATCCCCTTGGGACGCGGTCTCTCGGTCGAGCTCTAGGTCGTCTGGTATGTCCAGGCCATCGTAGAGCTCGTTGCAGTCATCCTCGGGGTCTCCGAGGGTAATGTCTGGGGAATGGAGGATCTGCCCTCGCATTCCCGTGTCCGAGGAAAAGCTCCCAGACTCAGTGTGATCGATAGGATCGGTCACCCTGGGCACGTTGTCGGCGGCGTAGTACACGTCGTCATCCTCAACGTGGTCAAAGACACAAAGGTCCCGAGTGTCTCCCGAGTTCGGCATCCTCGAGGATCTTGATCCGCACGGGAATCAAACTGCTGCCCCTACGACGGCGCCACCGCCGACGATTGGAGAACGGGCTCCCGTCGAGCTTACTTGTTGAATGGGGGATCAACAGAGCCCCGTCGCACGGATCGAAGAGGGCGTTCGAGCGACGCGAGGTCGGGAGAAGGAGGCCGGAAAAAGCAAAGGGGGGACGCGGTGTTTTTTATCCTGGTTCGGGCCTCTCACCGCCGAGATAATGACCCTACTCCAGTGTATTGTGTTCTATCTTTCGTGTGCCCTCCCCTGTTACAGATCTCCAGGGGGGTTTAAATACTATGACTAGAGATGCGAAAAAGTAATCGCCTCGGGATCACGCTATGTATCCATATCCGTGATGCTGCCCTTGATTCCCGCGTTATTTGAATTTCGGGTATGATTTCCCTTGATCTCCGGCTGATTGGTTGCCTCCTTCCTTCCTCACAGCGCTCGCTGGGCCCTCCGACCAAAACACCCGAGCAGGTCGTGGCCTCCACGAGCATGCTTGCTCGTGGGGGGTGTGTTTGGTGCTTCTGCGAACGGAGGCGCAAACGCGTATGCTCGGAGGAGAAGGAGGGATGCTCGTTTCGTTCTCCCGAGCATCTTCCCTTAGTGCCGCTTGGTCGGCGGGTTTAGCTTTTCACGGGGGTACCGTGGTCTTTTGCCAGATAGCCAATCCCCGACAAATAGCTATAGAGCTTCTAGGTGTAACTAATTAACATAAACACTTCTTACAGGATGAATGAAGCCATGAGCTCAACTCCTGCACGTGGAAGAGGAAAAAATAAAAGAGTGTGGACTTATTTTGAGGATGAGGAGTTGATCAAGGCACTCTATGAGCTATCCCTAGATCCAAAGTGGAAAAGTGAGGGTGGTTTCAAGAATGGCTACCTGTCTGTTCTAGAAAGTGTGCTTGCTCAAAAAATACCAGGCTGTAATCTCACTGCAATTCCACATATTGAGTCTAGGGTTAGACATTTTAGAACAAAGTATGGTGCAATCGAGATTATGCTAGCCAAAAGTGGGTTTTCTTGGGATGAAAACAGGAAGATGGTACAATGTGAGAAGCAACAATATGACAACCATTGCAGGGTAAGTTTCAGTTATTATTTGTGGGCTACATACTTGCTTTTACAGCTATCCAATGTTCCGTATTGATTTCTTGTAGGAAAATCCTGATGCAAAGGGCTTGTATGGCATTTCATTCCCACACCTTGATACCTTAGCTGCTATATATGGGAGAGACATTGCTACAGGAGAAGGAGCAGAGGGTCTTGTTGATGCTGTTTCAAACATGGAGAAGGAAATTGCTTTGGAAGAGAATCATGGTCGGGAGGTGGAAGAAGACTCTATGTCTAGAGAAACACCACGATTGACTTCGGACAGAAACTCTGTTGACTCAACTTCATCAACCTCTAAGAGAAGGAAGCGAGACAAAGGGAATGAGTTCAGCAAGTCTAGTGACCCGTTTTTGGATATGGTTGGTGGACTTCGTGGTGATCTTAAGAATGCTTCAAATCACTTCGGGAAAATGGCTGAAATTATGGACCGTGAAGCTAAGGCCCAAGAGGAAGCAACACATGAGGACCCAATGCAAAATCTACAAAAGAAGTCTATAGATGAGTTGACTAGGCTTGGTTTCGCTGGTACTGAACTTATCAAGGCAGCAAGCGTCTTTGTCAATGTCCCAAGTCAGATGACTATGCTTTTTGCACTTCCAGAGACTCTAAGGAGGGAATTCATACTGCACATGCTCGATCGCTGGTAAGTTTTGCAATTTGATAATTCATATGCTATCTTCCTTTTTGATTAGATGCAAATATGTAATCTTCCTTTACTTGCATTTGTTATATATGCAAATATGACTTGTACTTATGTTTGCACTTTTCCCCTTCATTATATGATGCTCAAAAGAAGAAGTGAGTCCTGCTATAGCTTCATCTCAGAAGAAGAAGTGAGTCCTGTTATCTCAGAAGTGAGTCCTGCTCAAAAGAAGAAGACATGTTCTTTTATAACTTCGTATTTCCTAAGCAACTACTAGCTGTTCTGTGTCTGTTGTGTTCTCAGAAGTGAGTCCTGTTATCTGTGATGTGCTTGTTGGAGGTGAGCAGCGTATCTAGTTGGATCTGTGATAATCGGCCATATGTAGTTCAGGGTTCTGATAATTTTCCTGTGCTCTGTGTGTTCTGTGTTGAAGAATGCTCTGGGTTGAAGAATGTGTTGTGTTCAGGGTTCTCTGTTTGATAATCGGCAAACTCATTCTATGTGTTCTGTGTTGAAGAATGTGTTGTGTTGAAGAATGTGATGTGTTGAACTTGTGCTCACGTTTACGAGTTTCTTTCCAGTTTATTGAGCCTGTGTGTGTGTGTGTTCTGATAGTTTACGAAGGCTCAAAAAAATTGGTTTTCTTGTGCTGTGTTGAAGAATGTGCTCACTTTGCTTCCCAGTTTAACTTGTGTTTGAGCTAAGGAAATGGTTACTTGTCTCTAGCCAAACAAGATTAAGGAAATGGAAGACTTTACATGAATGAACCAAACAAATGGTGTTTTCCCTTACCCTGGAATGGATAACCCTGGGATTTGATCACATTACCGTTACACCTCCTAAGTTTGAACCAAACACCCCCTTAGATGGCAGCGGTGGCGATCGACGCCGATACCTTTCCCGACCAATTACCAATTTACCACTAGACCGACTAACTGCAAAAATACGAGTACCCAGTGGAACACGAAGGAAAAATTTCAGCATCGTTTCTTTGGCAAATTACATAGGCTATCATCTCATCCTGAGAGTATAATGAATAAGAGTAAATAAATAAGGGTGCATATCAAGTGCTAATGGCTAGTGGGTGCTAACATGCTAACTCCTGTCACCGGCCATCGAATAGAGAATCTGTGGTCCAGATTGACCAAGGTGAAACCCCTTCCGCCACTTAAACCATTTTGCATAAAACCCTTAGTTTATTCTTCTCTCGCGAATATATCCTACCCACCTTGATCAATCTAGGCCGCAGATTTTCCATTCGATGGTTGGTGATAGAAGTTAGTATGTTAGCACCAACTGGCCCATTAGCACTGGATATGCTGCCAATAAATAAAGGGTGTGTGGTGAGCAAGGTTCCAAATCTCGTTTTGAGTGAAATCTCGGAAGCGTCTGAAATCCAAAATTTCGACGATATTCAGAAATTTCGTATAAAATCCAGACAAATTACAAAAACCAAATTTCAAATCCAGTTTTTTTTTTTTCAACCAAGGAATCCGAGATCTCGGTCCACATTGAACCGACCAAAAAATGGTCTAAAACAAGTCAAAAAAATTTAAAAAGTTTTTTTGGGTGGTCTTGACACATCACTAATATTTTCATAAAATTTCCAGATGATAATTAAGCATGAGGAATTTTTTTAAAATCTAACAGTGACATTATCCTGATAAAAGGGTTGACCACCAAATTTCAACCGAGTGAAAAATGGTGCAAACCACATTAGAAACTTCTGAAATTTTTTGTGAATGGTCCTAACATATTCATAATATTCTCATAAAATTTTTAGATGATGATCAAGCTTTAGGAATTTTAAAAAATCCAAATAGTGCTACTAAAGACGAACCGACAAAATTCACCTAAATGAAAAATAGTACAAATCACTTTAGAAAAATTTTGTGAATGGTCCTAATACATCCATAATATTCCCATAAAATTTTCAGATGATAATCAATCTTAAATTTTTTTAAAAAATTCGAACAGTCCTAACCGACAAATTGAACCGACCAAAAAATGGACAAAAACATACCAAAAAATTTTGAATTTTTTTGTGGATGATCTTGATCCTAAATCCAATCAAATCCAATGCATAAAATTTAAAATCCGGGAAAAAAAATCCCAAAATTTCGACCAAAATCGCCGAGAAATCCAAATTTTTTTTTTTTTGAATTTGTTTACCCGGACAGGATTTTGAATATCGGAGGGATCCGAAATCCGAAATCTTGGCCGAGATTTCGGATTTCGGACCGAAATTTGAATCCCTGGTGGTGAGCAGTGACAAGTGAAGAGGTATTATACACATTACACAGCCATGCACACGTCAGGTAACTAACCCACAGCTATCACCACAGAATTAGAATGTCAGATTGTTACAAGCCAAAATATATATATATAATATAATATGCAAGTAAAAATCACATATAATCGTTGATTTGTTAAGATTATTTTTACTACTCTACTACCAAATGAAGTATAAATAAATTCTAATTAATCAAATTCATTAGATCGAAAAGAGTGAACGGTTCATATTCAATTTAGTGTACTATAAAAGAGTTAAAAAAAAAGAGCGCCAGAAGATACATAATCTGCAAGATAACAAAGAAACATTTAACACCCAAAGACAAGGGAGGAACAAATAAAACCAATGCTCATCATCAGTCAAATGAAACGACTATAGAGAATGACAGAAAAGGAAAAGAGCACAGGTTAGTTGCACAATTCAGGATGAAAAGAAGACGCATGAATGCAAGCCAACAGATGATGATCACGCTTCACAGGCAATGACTCGACCCAGTTAAGGGGGTCACAATCAGAATGACAGCAATAATCGAAAGTAAACAAATTACATCTAGGAGATAGTTAGAACATAATCGAGTCACATCCTATGTTCAAGAGTACTAACACAACTAAGCTCATAAGTAAACACCACCAGATAGCCTGCTTCAACAGGCAAATACCAACTAGTACTAACTACTAAGAACCTACGCCTCTGTCTTCAGCAATGCAGAACTGGGAGCTTCCGGAGCAGCCGGTGAATACTGGAGCCAGTCTTTCGCACAGAAGAGCGCCTCCACAATTTCAGGACGCAGTGAACTCCTGTAGTCATCAAGCATCCGGCCTCCTCCTGCCGCCGCCGAAAATATAGAGCTGCCGCTGCTCACCATGGACATAGGGATCGCCAAGATGTCCCGGGCCATCTTTGAGAGAGTTGGAAACTTGAGGGCGTTAAGCTTCCACCAGTCCGTAATGTCAAACTCTTGGATGCGCGGCGTGAGGGCTTCTTCCATGTACTGCTCTAGCTCAGACTTTGAGGGCTGGCTTATTGCTATCTCTGAAAGATACATATCAAAGTCTAGGAGCCCATCACCAGTAGAAGGTGGAGCCTCCGGAGCTCCCCCTTGCTCCACATAGGCTGGCGTCAAGGGGAGGGGCTGTGCAACATACTCCTTATAAAGCTCATGTACAGCATCATCCACAACCTTAACATACTTTGCTGCCTCCACACCATAGATTTTGGAATAACTGAATTCAACAAGCTTCATCTTGAAACGTGGATCCATAACTACAGCAATGGCTAGCACAAGGTTGGAATCCTTCCAGTACTTGTCAAACCTCTCATGCATGTCTTTAGCGATGCTACTGAAAACCGTATCTTCATGGGCTATAGCATTTGAAAGTTCTAGCTGAAGTTTCCACGCCTCATGGAAAAATATGTTTGAAGTTGGATTTGCTGCTGCCATGATGCTATGTGCAGAATCATAGAGAAGCTTCAAATAGTTGCAAGCAGCCTCCACCTTCTTCCAGTCCTCTGCGGGAGGTGCCTCATTGTAGTTATCATCACATGTCTCCAATGTGGTGAATGTCTGCCTGTAATCCAGGGCAGCCAGCAGCATAAGATAAGTGGTATTCCACTGGGTTGTAACATCGAGACATAGGGTCTTGGTACTGGGAACCTCCAGTTGCAGAGCAATCTCAGCAAACTTCTCCTCACGGGCAGAAGAAGCTTTTATGAACTTTATGCTTTCACGGATATTGTAGATCACACCATGAATTGAAGCAATAACATCCTGTGCAACTGCATTCAGGATATGAGCATAGCACCTCACAACAAACAGCTGGCCCTTAAGCATGAGGTTGTTCTTATTGGAGAGGTGATCTCTCAGATTTGCACTGTAAATATCATGCGACGAGCAATCATTATCCAACGTGATGGTGAATAGCTTGTCCTTCATATTCCAGTCCAAAAGGCTCGTGCTAATAGCTTCACTAAGTGCATTCTCTGAGTGAGGAGAAGACACCATCCTGAAGTTAATCATTCTTCGATGCACTTTCCACTCCGAGTCGATAAACTGCCCTGCCAGTGAGACATAGCCAAGAGTCTGACTAGTTGTCCACAATCCTATAGTGAGGCTGATCCTTCCAGGTATAGTGCTGAATGCTTGCAGCAGGTTATCCTTTTCTTTCTGATAAACAGCATACACCTCTCCTTCAATTGTATCAACATCTACGACCCTGAAACGAGGCTGCAGACTCTCAATAAATGCAGTGAAGGCTGGCTGTTGAACAATGTGAAGTGGGTAATCATGCAAAATGATCATCTTCGCCAGATATGAGCAGCTACGGTCTTGATCAAATGTAGCATTTGCATAACCAGTATATCTGTATCGCCTCTTATATGGACGTTCTAGGGTACCTTCACCATGATTGTCAGTCCCTCCTGTTGAAAGCAGTGCCAGCTTCCTCTCTTGGTTTTTGATCATAGGACACGAACCAAGGGTGATGTGCCTCTTGAGATGGCTAGTACCTGCAATTTTTGCACCAGAGCTGTATGCAAAGGTTTGCTTGCATAGATTGCAGCATGCTCGTGAGCATCCCCCAGGCATGGTTTCAATAGTGAAGTGCTCCCACACTAGTGACTTCTTTCTCCGGCGTCTTGATGTGGTTGGTGGGGTCACCTCAGCGTTGACCAACTCATTACCATGGGCCATCTCATCACCATGGCCCATGTCATTAACTATAACCATCTCATTACCATGGACCATCTGGTCCATCTCACTACCTTGAACCATCTCATTACCGTGGACCATATCAGTCCCTTGAACCATCTCGTTCCCATTGACCATCTCACCCCCTTGAACTATCGCATTAACATGGATCATCTCGGTACAATGAACCATCTCATTGCCATGGATCATCTCGTTACCATCGACCATCTCACTGTCATGCACCATTGCATTCTCATTGACGTTTGGTTCACCCATGCTGGAGAGATTGGCTGATGGAACCCAAAAGGCCTGTTAATCTGAAACGGTTGGCACAAATAAAATCATGTCAGATGATCTAGCGAGTCAAATCAGAAAAATCCGATTCAAAACACGAACTGTCAGATAAACCATCAAAATGGCCACAACAGCACATATAAACATCAGAAATCTGACATAATTTCAGTACGATAAGATCTGGTAGCTTTACCAGACCACTCCTCAAAGCAACAAAAAATAAATTTTCCAGACGAGATTCGGAAATCACTACTTGAAATTAGTAGGGTAGAATTCGAACGGTACAGACTTTAGTAAATTTGTCAATATAAAAATGACGTTTTCAATTACTAACATATACTCCTAGCAAGGCTCTGTGATCTCTTGAAAGATATAGTGCACAGATCGAGACCCAATATTCTACACAAGTACGAGTAAGACAGACGCTCGCAAAATTCTACACATCCAATAGAAAAGCGGATCTATCCAAAGCAAGCAAAATGCTGGACGATCCAAGTTCCAAGTAAAACGGAGCCCCTAGGTACTTGATAGGCAATTTAGCCCACTCAGTACAACCATTAGCACCTGCACATATGTTGCAAAAAAACAAACAAACAAACAAACGGCCGGCCCCGGCCTACCTAACCTAGCTTCTTCTGTACAAAATGCAACCACGCACGTACTAGTGCAGCGGAGAGGAGCATCAAGCAACCTACCAGGACGCAAGGAGCCTACCTGGGGCATCAAGCTCATCTCAAGAATCCAAGCATCACTAGCTTCGGCTACGCAAAAGATAAAATCGAAGCTATCAATCGACCCAACCGAGGTACGAGCAGCTACATCCTAATCCTACCGCAGCGACCGATGGATGGATGGCCATTCATCCCAACACGAACAGGAATGAACAAAATCTAGGCTCGCGGAACCATTTGCTCGCGGAAACAGGAACGAACAGGACCACGGCATACCCCGCGTAGGCCCAATCCAAGCGCACCGAAGGAATCCGAATCGAACCAACACATCCCGAAACCTGTGGGACGAAGCGCACGCTCCGGGACAGACCCGGCCAACCGCAGCCCAACGCAAGGAACCCAATCCGCAATAAGCATCTCGAATGGAGCAATCAACGAACGAAGCCAAGAGCAGCACTTGTAGAAGAGGAGGGGGAGGAGGGGTTTAATGTACGGGGGGGCTTACGGAGGCGGAGCTGGGAGGGGAGGAGGGCGCAGATCCAAAAGGATTAGGGCTCGGCCCAAGAAGGAGCAAACCCTAGATCTGCTCTTCTGAATCTTTTGGGAGGAGAGAGAGAGAGAGGGGGGGGAGAAGCGGATGGAGCGAGAGAGAGGACGAGATGGCGCCGCAAAAGCGGATTTAATGGGCTCGCGGCCTACGGCGATGGGCCTGCCGAGCTGGCGCCGGTGTGAGGCTGCCGGTGGACCGGTTCGAGTTTTTTTTTTTTCAATCTGTATTTGTTGTTTGTATATGGACCGGAACAAAATCCTACCTACCTCGTCCCTTCTGATCTACCAAACTCATGCCCTTCAGATCTACCAGCTATAAATACCCGTGCTTTACTATAAATAAAAAATTATATTATTATAAGGCATCAAGTCGATATCATCGAAATCAGCCTATCAACCCACGTCCTCAGCCGTGTCACATCTCCGTACATTTTTTTTTGTTGTTGTCAGAATATTTTAAGGAGGTTGTATTTAGTTACTGATGTATTGTTTTTTCCTTTATATATATATATATATATATATATATATATATATATATATATATATATATATATATATATTGGAAAGGCTAACATGGTAATTCTTAGGTAAGGGGAGATGAATCTCACGATACAATACAAAATAAATCAATTTGTCGCTCTACATATTATGATGTGAAAGGGATGAAAGAAAAGTCTAAAAGTAAAGAGGGAGTATAATTTATTCGCGGACTCCCTAGTTTGAATTGGGTGGTGGCCCAGTACGGCGTACGAGTCTTGAGCTGGGCCGTCCCTGGTTGGTTTCTAGGGCCTTTTTTTTTTATTTGATCCCAGCCGTCGGATTCGGTTGGTGCGGTAGTCCAACTCTTTTCTTCAAGACCAAGAGCTTCGACAGAAAAACTAGAATCATCCTGAAGAATACACCAAAAAGATGCGGCAGCAACCCGGCACAACAGGGTATGCTTTTCTAGCGTTTAGGTGAGCCGTCAAGTTTGCTTCACACAAACTCATCGTGAGCTTCAACCCAGGTCTTCAGTTCCAGCCGACCGTGGATGCCCCATAAATCAAAATCCATCAGAAACTGAACAGAATACGACTGAAGAAACCACCACCAAGAATTGAACTAACAGGTAAAGTCAAGGGCAGCAGACGCATCTCTGCCTCTACTGCAGTGCCACAGAGAAATGTAGGAGCTATCACTGGACTGATAGAACACGCTTCCAAACTGCTCTTAAAGACACATTTTTTTTAAGCATAATAATCTTGGTAAATTACATTGTCTATCAGCTCCCGAGAGTATAATGAATACGAGTAAGTGAAGGGTGTGAGGTGAGCAGTGAGCAGTGAAGATATATACACAGCCATGCACAGTCGGTTAATTAACAAGCATCATGTACCAGCAGCTGCCAAGAACACTACTACCCCAGATTTACAGCAATTAATTATACCTACCGACCCTAATTTACAAAACTTTTTTTTTTTGGTTTGCCGGATTCCCTTCCGCTTCTCCCCTCGCCTTCCTCTAGTTCTCGTTTCCGGCGAGCAATGGCACGCTGCTTTCAGTCGGCGAGCCAGGGGCGAACGGGACGAAGCCTCTGCCCCCGAACACCGGCCGCATAAAGGCATCGTCGAACTTGCGCCAGTAACGGTGGACCGACCGAGTCGGGCTCGCCAGGAGCAGCCGGAGACTGGTCGGGCGGCGTATGCTCACGCCGTTCTCGGGATCGGCCTCGGACCCGTTCGGGATAAGTGCTTCAAGGAAGGACTTTGGGCTGGGTGGGTCGGAAAGAGCACTCGGTTCCCTGCTGAGGTGCCTTGCCGGAATCAGGATTCTGATCAATGGCTTAGTCAGTAGCCCAAAAACCTGACGACAAACACGAGATTTGATCGGTATCAAAACAGAGTTTCATATCATGTGTCTGTCCATACCAGCGCCATTTGTATTGATGGAAAGGACGTATTGCACTGAGGTGTGTCATGGGTTGAGAGGGAGCTTACAATTGTGCTGAAAAGAACGATAGTGATTGTACTGGTGATCATGATAGCATTGCTAGGGAGCTGGGTATGGCCTGATCTTGTGAACTGCAAATGACAAAGCCACTAGTTAGATCAAAGCACGAATGCCAAACAACATGCACACACACACACACAACACAAGCAAAAATCCAGCCTTTTCATGGAGCAACTTAATTTACAAACAGGCGAGTTGCATGTGTCTTTATCAGTCACACACACCTCACAGGAGAGATAATTATCATATCACATTGTTAATGGATAGATTATAAATACTTTTCCCAAACAAAGGTAGAACTGAGAAAGATATATGTTTAATATTTCCTTTAACCACAAGTCTAGAAATTCTGGCAGAATTTTTTTTATAAAGAATTATCAAATGGGCACTTATTAAAATGGGGAAAGAAATGGTATGTATACTTGAGCCACAACACAAAGTCAACTGTATTGACACAACAACTAGAATCTAGGTTGTGCGTGTATCATGTTTGGCTTATTGGCACATGACTATTATGCACATAATACTATTTTGGCGATGCCCATCAATAGAGAGTGAATGGCAAAGATAATCGGTTGTTCTTAAGTCTACCTTTTTCTTCAAACTAACTAGTTCATGAAACAGAAGTTGCATGTTTATAACCCATTCTAACATCGAAGGGATGCTTCCAGGCTTCTTGATGCTGTTGACAGTGACATAAATATATAATTCATTAATTCTACAAGGTCCGAAGGGCTAAGAAATTCAAATTTTCTAGAAGTATGTGATCTACTGTATGACTTTCATGGGATTTGTTTGTCATTTGTCGATGATAATGGTGCAACTGTATCATATGGAAGGTAAATAAAGAAAGTTGAACACATGGATTGCATTGATGTGTTTTCACAATTTTGGGCTGCATTCCTAATTGAGTCAACGATAATGGCACAGATGTTCCCAATGACAATGCTCCATTAATTGATATTGTGTTAAATTAGCATGCTAAGTAAGCATGATGAAATATTGAAAATCCACAAACCTGATCAAGCATTTACAAGACAGCACAGATTCAACGGATCAGACATAAGATGTTACCTTATTATAGGCCAAAGCAATGGACACAGCACCTCTCATGAGACCTGCCCACCAAATAATGACCTGAATGACCGACAACATGTAAGTAACATGAGGGTTCTTGCAAGAGGACATAACAAGCTGAAGATGCTGCTAACTAAAATACTCACTTGCTGCTTAATAGAGATCTTTTCGCCTGGAGTTTTTTTGGTTAGATTTGACATAAAGGATAGTGGGAAAACAAAAGCAGCTCTTGCAACCAGCACCAAGGCTAAAATAGTGGAGCTCAAGGCAAGAGACTTTATCGGGCTGCACAGGATATAGAATATGTTACACAACTTACAGCCATCTATTCTTTGATCAATTGAACTACATATACGTTATTCACACACACACACACATGGACAGAGAGAGAGAGAGAGAGAGAGAGAGAGAGCATGCCTATACGTTTCACGGACAATCTTCCACTTCTCTATATCCAATGCATCCATGCCAACATAGAGAAAGAGAAACGTCTCGGAGATAAATGACAATGTGGCAAAGGCATGCCTGTTGTGTATACGATTACATAAACATCAGTGTGATCCGTAATTTTAGGAAAGACATTTTTGGAACCATCAAGTTCAAATGACTGTTGAGGGAGGCACATGTTTGCTGACAGAAACCATGTACATACTTACTTGGTTGTGACCCTGGAACTTTCTGTTACATTGTGCCAGGTATAGTGTGACATTACAATACCACAGAAGAACACTGTGAGAATACCACTTAGATCAAGCAACTGCCACACAAAGCAACCAGTCAATATCAATTACAAGTACAGTTAGCTTTTGTTGCTGACATATGTAGTATCTATATGATGTTAATAATGCAAGGTGCTTACTTCAGCCAGCATGTAAGATAAATAAGCCATGAGCATCATAATAGAAACTTCACGATCAGTAGAGTGCCTGGAACAAATGCCAAATTAGAGGAACAAGTCATAACGGTGGATTACAAAATTACGAAACATATGGTGACTGGTGAACAATTTGATGTGTTAATACCTTCCAAAGTACAATTTCTTGATGACATAAGCACTGAGAAGTCCAGCCTACAGCCGTAACACGCTTCAGTAAAAAGGAACTTTGACAAAGCTGAAGGTGGGAGCAGGAAAAAACTTACTGCCACTCCAAGAAGTGTGCTCGTGCTGAACAGATAAAGGAAACTGCCGATAAATTGTAAGAATTTAACGCTACTGAGATTTCCAATATCAAAGTTCTGGATTGCGTTGAACAGCACAACAGATGTTGCATCGTTGACCACACCTTCGCCAAAAACCAAGCTGTACAAGAAGGGTGTCTCATCTTGGTTTAACACCTGTAAGGTGCATACAGAGTCTGTTGCCGAGAATATTGCCCCAAGTGCTGAAAAAGTTCACTTGCCGGAGTCAAAAGCAAGAACCGCAGATAGCAATGGAAATGCTTATACTTTAGGTTAAAGAACTGACCGAGATAGTCTCCAAGGTCAAGGGTACCTATGTTTAGCCTTGATACAAGTCCAAGAGCACCTGTGATAGAATGTGCAAGTGAGCCATGTGAGCGCAAAGCAACATGCTAAGTAAAATTTAAACAGGGAGAAAACCTACCGAGGGATATTATAGTGAAAGAGATCAAGGTACCAACTGCACCAAACAATGTAATAGTCATGAAGTTGCGGAAGAATTGTTTCTTCTTCACTTGGAACCTGGCTTCGGGAAAGAGAAAGAGGAATTGTGAGTCATAAATCACCTAGCTGCTTGAGCCAAATTTCCAGTGATGTACGTGGAGATTAATTCAGTATCACACTTTCTTGTCACTCTAAAAAAGTAGTACCTCCTCATTCAAAGATGAGAAAACTGAATATCTATGCATCCGACAATTTCCGCCGCGTTTATAAGCAAATTCAATCTCAAGCAAAAATGTGATACCAACAGCTCCATTCAACTAAAATTCCTAAAAATAGAACGTGATTCTTTCTAACTACATGAAGCTCAACTAAAACTCCACCCTGTTAATTCTTTCCATTTTCTTTCCAAAAACATCTAACTGAAAAACATAGAGAACCATAACAGTACTATGATTGGCGTAAAACCGCTTACCCTGCATTGAAAATGATCGGCGGGAGCAGGTAAATGAAGAACAGATCCTCACTGAACACAAGTATGCGCGAGTGCTTCCCGCTCGACACCATCAAGATCACCGCGCCAGTGCCCAGCCCCTGCAAAGCCACACAGCACAATCAAATGACCAAAAATCTCACGCAGGCAACACAACCCCCAACAACACACGCGGAACTCCTCAACTCACAATGAAGAGCGCGGTGATGGACTCGTTCATCCACCGGTTCTCCTCGAGCAGGTGGCCGACGATGATGCAAACGCACATGAGCGCCACGAACAGCCCCACCGCCGCGATCGAGCCGTAGTCCGCCGGCGGGTCGCCCAGAGCCATCCCCATCCCCAGCACCATCCCGCCTCCTCCCCCCTCTCTCCAGGAACCCAACCCTAGCACCCCTCAAAACCCAATCTTTCCCACGCTTGCCTTCCAATAGAGAGATTTGATTATTTGCCACTTCAAACATGTGGCTTCGCAAATTCGCTGACCCACATTTCATCAGATGGCCCCCATGCCATTTGGCCAAGATCATAATCCAAAGGGTCAATCTTTGAAGTGGCAAATTATCAAATTTATCCTTCCGATAAACACCACCGCTCGCACGCAACCCACTTAAAAAGGGGAAATTGACACCGAATCTTCCGCGACAAAGAATAATGGACCGATGACCGGCGCAACTGGGAAAGGTAGCGCCTTTACGCGCAACACATGGCAAGGATTGGTGGTCTGCAGCAGGAAAAATCGGCTAGGGATTTCGCGGGTGGAGATTTCGGCAGGGCGGATGGAATCCGGAAGTGGCCTGCGGGGAAAACTGGGGATTTTATGGGCGGATGGCAGGAGACGCTCCACGTGCGGGGGACGAACTCTTGGGGAAACCGCACAGGAAGAGGAAGAGGAAGAGGGGGATTTGAACCGGGGGCGACAAGGGGAAAAAAAAAGATTTTATTTTATTTTTCGTTTGGGATTAGTTTCGCTGGATTTTTTTTTTTTTTTGAGGTGACGGGAGCGTGAGGGGATCTGATGGGCCTAGGCTGGCCCGCAAAAGAGACGGGAGTTGTTGCCGCGCGGGAAGACACGTGGGGCCCAGCGGTTGGACCTGAGTCCGTGCCCGCTGTTGCATGGGCCTACAAGTCAGTGGGCCGTTTGGCCGGTGGGCCCACGTGAGGGTGCTTGCTCGTATGACGTGGTGAAACCCCAGCTTCTCCTGTTTGGCGCCGACGGTCCCTCCGCCGCCGGCAATCGCTTGAGGAGGGGTTGAGAGTTGAGACGTGAGGCCAATTGCTTCGGTCGTTTTTTGCGGATATTTTTGGCGATTTTTCTTTGGAGGTTTCGAGCTACCTAAGGTAATTTGATTTGGACTAGAGGAATAGTGTGGATCACATGCCCTTCGATTCTCGATTCTTCGTTTTTGTTGTTATGTTTAAGATTCTTTTATGGAACTTTGTGGTTCAGTTCGATTCTGAATCTGGGGGAGGAAAGCGAAAGATTGCAACTTGAGAGATGTAGGATTTACTGTTCTGCTGCTCCTGACTTGTGTTCTGTTGCTGTTGGTGTCATGTGCTTCATCCATTCAGCGATTTTTTTTAAATAATACTTTTTTCAAAAAGAATTGCGGTTTTAATACTTGAAAAATCAAAATTGCAAAATTAATATGTAATTGCCGGACCGTGCGGCGAATACCCTATTTTCGCCATACCCTACGGCGAATGCCCTATTTTCGCCGAACCGTGTGGCGACGATACACTAAATCCACAGTTAATCTGCTACACGGGAATCAAGGCTATTTTTGCCGTACGGTATGACGAAAACCCTATTTTCGCCGTACGGTTTGGCAAAAATAGGGTATTTTCGCCATATGGTAAGACGAAAATAGCCTTAACCAAACAGTTGACGGTTAATTGGCTTTAATCGGGTAATTAGGGTATTTTTGTCATACCATATGGCGAAAATAGGGTATTCGCCGTACGATCTGGCGATTACATATTAATTTTGCAATTTTAATTTTTCGAGTATTAAAACCGCAATTCTTTTTTAAAAAAATATTATTTAAAAAAAAATCTCCATTCAGCCGTACGAACGCGTGCAGGAGCACGTTGCTGACACTTGAGGCTGATGCGTCACTGCTGATTTGCGTGGGTTCAATTTGTTGCGGAAGTCGTCTGAATTCTGAATCCATCCTTGGGTGGTATCATATCATGCATCACGATTAATTATTGCATTGGACCAAGCATCATTGTTAAATTATACTAGCAGGCTGCTTATATGATATCTATGCCAGGCGCCAACAAACATGTTGTTCTGCATATTTCTAGCATGCTATTTAGAAAGTCCATGGGGTTTGGAGGATGAACGGTCAGACGATCGTGGCAATAAACATGTCGAACAAGTCTATGAACTGATTCTATTTGGACCGAACATATCGCTTCTCATAGTTTTTGCTGCAATGACGCTCCTCTTTTTTAGCTCTCAGCATGATGTTGACAGTTTTATCAGGGTAGGGTGTGCTTATTTTGGAGTGTTAGTTATAGATTTATACTGTTTCTCTAGTAGCAACTTAGGAATTACAGTGGTCTATAAATCGTGATCAAATAGATTGTGTACATTTACGGCTAGATTATATTTGAGGTGCAGTGCTGAAGTTACCTGCCCCAATGCAAGCTGTCTTGTGTGGGAAGCGAGAAAGGTGCTTTAATAATTTTTTAGTGATGGCATATTCTTAACTTGCCCAGATAAAGTGAGAATATAAACATGTAAGCATCCCTGCATTAGCATTAGACCCAATATTCAGAATGGCTTCTGGTGAGGTTCAGGATTATACCTCTATGTCGCTCAAGTAATATCAGAAAATTTTCCAGATCAAGTTTCAGAGAGCAGCAGTAGAAGCACAAAATAGCTAGAGGCAGATACAACAAAACTTGGATTCCATGTCAGAAAACTCGGATCTGAAAAGGGTAACTCGGTGCTAGCCTGCTAGGTAGGTTGTGTCATGTAGCATAACAATGCCAAGACATCTGGGAGGTGCACTGAATGGACATGATAAAGAGGCCAGCATGTGCATTGTGCAAGTACTAGAGCATGGGCTTGTAATTTTAGAGAGAGGGCAGTGACATTGAGAATTCTGCAGTCAATTGGGGTGTAGATAAGTTTGAAGAAAACTACTAAGACATCAACCTTAGCTATGTTTCAAGAAAACTACTGAATAGCATATCTAATCTTGCAACAATCCTATCTGTGCTCAAAGCTTCTATTAGAATCTTGCATGATGCAGTAAGAGCAAGAAACATGACCAGAATATCAGGGCGATGGAACCTCATCTAAACAATCCTATCTCTTCTCTAGGTGATATGAGGGCACAAAATCCTGCTAATAGATCCGTTAGATTATTTGCTTTTCCTTTAGTGATGTGAATTTTAAGTTTCATCTATTGTCTTGTTTCTGAAACTTAAGCAGAAACGTCAATTAATTGATTTTAGATGTTCTAACCTTGGGTGTCTTTGTTTATTAACAGATTGGGCCTTCTGAAAAAAAAAATGGTCAGGGTCAGAATGGCTTTTGGGCTTTGTATTAAAGGTCATTTTTTTTTCAGAAAAACTAAAAAACGGTATACCGTTGCAACGGTATACCTCTGAAACTCATGAAACTTATGATTTTTTGCACTGAAACTCATGAAACTTAGCACTAAAAACTGATAAAACATGAAACTGATGAAACTAAACACTGAAACTTATGAAACTAGCACTGAAACCGACAAGTTTCATAAGTTTCATGGCTATACCGTTGCAACGGTATACCGTTCCCTAGTCACTCTCTTTTTTTTTTGGAAATGTAAGGCAGGCAAAGTCACAAAACACAACAACAAGGGAGAAGCGACAAGTCTTTAAGGGGGAAGACAAGAGCGGAAACAAGGGGCGAAGCCGCTAAGGCGCCGGTTGAGAGATCAAAAGCAAATGGTTCAGTCTCTTGCTTCTATGCTTTCTCTTTCAATACAAATTGCACAAATTTTGAAACAAACGAAGGGATAACTAATCGATATCTACCATTCATTCATGTTTTAATATTTGTATAACTTTTTTAAAAAAACATAGAAACACCTCTCAACTTTAAATCACATAACCAACATATAGAAATTACTATGATACTTGTGTTTACGGGCCAAACAGCACGATTAAAGGGACTTCGGTGGGCCCTAAAGGAGGCTTAGCCGAAGCTTGAAAGAAGGGGGAACGAATAGGAGGACCTTTGGATGGGATCCCTCCATAGGCACGGACGCACGGTCGATCCGCTGATTCAACGGCTTTTGGATGGGGTTCCCTTCGCTCCCTCCCTGACTACGTGGCCAAAACACCGAGCGGTGGGGGCCACTCAAAATAATACTAAACTCTAGATTCCTCCTACATGTACTTAAAACATGGTTAAATCTGAGCAGCGAGAATGCAGGATTTTGGTTTATCTGTACTTTTTTTTTTTGGTAGACGACAATCACAAAAAAATGTCAGAATACTATATTAATGATGGTGTAAGTTTTTTTTCTTTTCCAAAATTACAAATCTGCAGAGCAATCAAAAGTATGAATTATATTCAATTACAATTCCACTTAGCATATCCCTCACATCCTTTTGCCCTTCCATTCCAAACCAAAAACAGCAACGGAAGGGCCTCCTCCAATAGTTACAGAAGTTACAGAACTACAGAGCTAACAAACAAACCATCAAACACCTTGTCGTTCAGGAGCACCGACAAAACCACGGACAATTTTCAGAAGCGTTTCACCACTAAAACAAGAAGTCAAAAACCAGAGCTGTTCGATCAGTGTTTATGTGAGGTCAGGCTAGGCTAGACATCCTCCTCTTGTGCTGATGCAGGGGAGCTCTCTGAACCGGCCGGGAACCGAAGCTTTCCCTCCTCCGTGGTGCCGACGCCGCCGTCGAATCAACGCTGCTGCTGCTCATGTCGATCTGATCAGATTTAACCGGCAGGCACTTCAACCTAGGCACAGTGGATGAGAATGCCACTGACCTACCCTTGGCTGCGTTCTTGCAGCTGGAGTAGCTGAACGACTGGCTTCCACTGTGCTCAGCTGGATACCTGCTTAGTGATTTTGTCAGCTTAGGTTTACCGACAGAACGGCTTGCCGCGCTGTGTCGTTGCCGGCTGCAGACTGTTGGGGACATGAAGTGAGGAGCTGAGCCGTGAGGAGACACCCTGCTCTTTGCCTTCTCGGTCGCCTGAGGGCTCTCTGCAGCATCGATGTGGCCTACCACCAGAGTGCTTCTCGGCGACCCCTTCTCGTCGCTGAGAGCCTGACAGGCAGACGAAGAGAGCCTCTTCCTCTCTTCAAGCGAGATCTCGGCTCTCCTTATTTGTCCATTGAGATCCTTGAGTTCTTGCTCGGCATCACATATTTCCTTGTCAAGCTCTGCAAGCCGCTTCCGCTTCAGCTTCTTTAAATCCTACATCGAGAGAAGGTGCATTCTTACGTCATTACGTATTAGGAGGGGGGAGGGGGGGGGGGGGGAATCCAAGGTGATCACAGTTGCTCATTCCATCCCAAGCTTACTTCTGCAAGGTCTCTGCTGGATTCGATCGACCTGGCTCTTTTTGCAAAGCTCAGCGTACAGACCGTCTCACCAACATCGTCCTCAGAAGGGCTGATGTGCACCACCATTAAAACTTTTGAGCCATCACCTGTCATTTGGCAATCCAACAGATACATATAACGTTATCTTTTTTTTTTTTTACGTATCAAACTGATCTAAAATATGCTCCGTACCGAGAGAATCGCTGAGAATCTGGGTAAGCTTGCTGTTTCTGCAGAAGTTGGAGAAACAATGTAAAAAAAAAAAGTTCTAATGAGTAACCATAAATTTAATTGAAAAATTAGAATTTGCCTGACAAGGTAACTGAAGACTTAAATCTCTCTACCTGTAAGGAACATGGCTTCTCTTTCGCCTAAGTGCAGCAATGACGTCGCCAAGCGCTGATAGAGAGAGGTTTATGGCCTTACCCTCGTCCATCGTCAACCCAGATGCACCAGTCTTCAGCAACCGCTCACTGCCACCGAGATCGATGAGCCAAAGCTTGCTGGCTTCTTCAGTGACTCCTCCACATCCCCTTATGGTAATTCTTGTCAAGCTACACACAAACATAGCTAAGGCACATAAAAGAGATTGGGTGCTGTTCAAGTTGCGATGATGCAGCAACTGATAATTTATGATCGGAGCAGCTCATCAACCCACCAGTGTGATCGGCTCGAGGCGTCGTTGACGTTTGTCCAAGATGTCGATCGGGCTCGCCGTCCTCTGCAGTACCACTGGTTGGCCTTCCTGAGGTCTGTTATTGCGACGTCGGTGAGCCCCTCAACTTCCACAGCACCACTTTTAGTCGCTAGTATGCTGAGATTACTGAAGATATACAAAGAAAACACGAGCATTTCCGGTTTGAGAATTGATGGTCTTTCTTAATAATTTACAGCTAAGGACAACGGAGAACACAAGTTCCTACAGAATAGCTCTAAGTGCTTCGGGCTAATCCTGTAGGGCACTGAGTTGTGTAATAGTCTCAACGATTTGTTTTGGCTTCATCATTTTGTTGCCTCGGTCCTGAGTTAGTTTCAGGTCAAGCTTGTAAAAACTTTGTTTTTCTCCCCTCTGAATGAAGAGCCCCTCTGAATGAAGAGAATTGGTAGAGCTCCTGCCTTGCTTCAAAAAAAAAAAAAAAAATCGGCGTCTTACCACACTGCATTGCAGTCTGTGGGCCTGAGTAGAGGCTGCCTTGGTGCCAACAAGTCCCTGAGACTCCCCATGTAGACCTCAAGCATGCTTATGGAGAAAGAATATGTGGATGAACTATCTCGAGAAGCATGAGAAAACAGTTCTTGAATCGCTCGAGGCACAATGCCGAGCTTACCATTAGTCCCTTCCTGCAAGCAGTTTCCAGGGAAAAGGTGAAATGAAATACATATCTAGTCACGAATTTAGCGCAAATACTATCAGAACAGCCACCAACTAACCATTGTATAGGTTTTTCCTGTCCCGGTTTGGCCATAAGCGAGGATGCAGACGTTGTGCCCGTCAAGTGAAGATCTGAGGATCGGCTTTACTTCATGGAAAACATCCTCTGCATCATGAACAAGAGTGAGATGAATTACACTTTAAGAAGAAGAGCAACGAGTGGCTGGAGAAAAGAAGAGCAGTGGCAAGAAGATGGCAAAGTAAGAGCAAGCTACCTTGTGTTGACTCCTGATCGAACACCCTATCAGCACTGAACTCTTTCTTGATCCCCACTGATCGAACGGCGATCTTCTCTTGTTCGATAGTAACAGGTGATTTTGTCTTGGAGTTGTTGGTTGAAATCGATGGTCGGACCCGGCAGAACACCCTGATACTTCCTGAATTTTGGCCAAACTCAGCTCCTTGGAAAATCAAGAAGTAGCTATACATAGGAGAGAACATCAGCTGCTATCTAGGATCAGAGACTGTACCTTTCAGGTCTATGAGCTTATCCAGTGCCTCTCGTCTTCTCCGGTCAAGAAATCTTTGCCTTGCTCTCAGAGCTGAAATCTCCTCTGCAACAACAATGGATTGAGATAATTCCAACAGGTTCTTTTATGCAAAGGCACAATCACATAACTCACAAGAAATTAATGCTGCTTCAACCTTGCAGAGTTGAAATGTCCTTGTCATGGCCAAGTCCTATTCCCCCATTGGGGAGCTCCAAGGTCAAGTTCTCTAGTGGCAGCATCACATGACCCCCCATGGCCTCCCTTTCCATGCAAAGAAAACAAGTGCTGTTCTTCAGAGATGGTGATCAGACAAGAAACCTCTCGGCCGGCCTGCGCACAGCTTCATCTGCTTTTCCCCACTCAGGAACTGAAAAGGCACCAGCTATCAGCATGCCTGTGAAACGGAATCTAAAACAACTCACATCAAGACAGAAGGAACTTATGCCAACACTTTGCAATGATTAGCCTTCTGAACGGCTGAAAGACAGCAATGGTGTTCTTCAAATGGAATCTCGACAGCTGATTATAACAAGAACAGTATCGAACTTCTCCAGTACCTTAAGATTGTTGCATCGAGAGCTCCCCTCTTTCTTCTTGCGTACACCTTCTGCACAACAAAGTATTAAGTCAACCCATAGACAAAAAATTTAGAAGGAACACATTTTTTTTAAAAAAAATTTGGTACCTTGAGGAGAATATGTGCTTCGTGAGCTCGTCCTTGATCTTTTTTCTTCCCTTGAGAAACAGGGTGTTCTTGATCGAATGCCGAAGCAAGAACAGCTATGAGGAAGGAAGGAGTGAGCCAAGAAGAGAATCTCTACAATACAGCTCCTAATGATTGCAGCTCAAAGAGTTTTGCTCCTTATCTTTCTTGGATCTTGACACCGAAAGTTAAGGCAGCAGTAATTACTAAGGCCCAAAAGCTCAAAGCTGCATGCAACACATGGCTGTGAAAGAAGAATCCTCCTATCTAAAGCCACACGTACTAGCTTTATTCCACTCTCAAGAATGGCACAAGCAAGCTATCCTAATATGCTATGCACCAAAAGTACAACACAACACACTGGAAAGCATCAATAGGGATCTTTCCAAGGTTAGCACAAGGGAAACGATCAAAAGAGCAAGTGCATCAAGGAACAGGAACAGTTCTGCAAAAGCAAGCTGTGTATTGGGATCCAACACTGCAGCTACATGGCTAGCCCAGGTAAGAAGACAGTTTGGTGGTGTGGAGGGCCCTGGGTTTAGAAAATCCAGGCAGAAGGTGGTGGGAATGGGATCAAGCAGGCAGCCCCCTACCACTCGTTAGAAAACGAAGGGGCAGCGCGAATGGAGGAGAGGTGGTGGCCGGATTGTCTGTGGGAGGGAAGAAAGGTTTGCCGTCTTTTGGTAACTTCTCTCGGCTGCATTTGCGGTGCTGTCTGCTGGATTTAAGCGTTGGCGGTTCTATTTTTTATGGAGTTGTTTTTGTTGTTAGCTTTGGCTGCTGACAGTGTAACGGATTTGCAGGGTGTTGGTTGAAAAGGATATTAATGTGCTGGAAGTTTGTTGGTCTTGATAAATTTGTTTTATGTTGGGGAAAAATTGGATATGAAAAGTCATGATTTTGTAATTGGAATGTTGGATAATGAATATAATACGGTATTGGGACTAGACATTATCAGCTTTAGTTTTGTGTCATCACCAATTGAAATGTTGAACTAATAAGAGGCCCTACTCTTTACTGCTAGTCATCAGCTTCGGGATGGAAGCCATGTATTTGTTTGGCTCGAACTTGTTACATGCTGGCTGTTTGTATATTGGCTGTCACCGTGGGACATGCTTGATTTTTTTCGTTGATAGTTTCAGAAATAACCAGGTCATTTTGTTCAAACTACTCCCTCCGTTTCTTTTTATAAGGCGTATTTGGTTTCGTTAGGACAAAACTTTGACCAACGATTATTTCATTAATATATCATTTATGCAATACAAAATCATAATTATATATAAGTACTTTTGAATACAAATATGCTAATATCAATTTTGTGTCATAAAAATTATATGCTAATAGAGTAATTGTTGGTCAAAACCTTGTCCTAACGAAACCAAATACGCCTTATAAAAAGAAACGGAGGGAGTAATTACTAATATAATCTGTATGTATATATATATTGTTCCAAGACCACCTTACATGCCATAGAAAATCCCGACAAGCTTTCAAGATAACCGATTCTTAATAGCTGTCATTATATATCTTTGCACTTTCACCAAGACATCTATAAAAAACTGCATTATCATCTTTATTTTATTTTCGGATAGTGTGTCTTATTCTAGTCTATAGTAGTAAATGATATTAGAAATAACTAAAAGGGAGGGGTGTAAAGGGGGGAAATGGTAAAAAGTCACCTCAAAATTTAAGAACGACATGTATTTAAGAATAAAATTTGAAATCTAGAATAAGATCTATTTGAGAGTGGAGAGAATAGTTTTGTGTACTCCATTGATAAATAATAGGAGTATATGGTCAATGAATTTGATAGTAGAATACACTTTGAAGAAGAGTTTTTTTTATGTAGTAGCGCTTCTTGTGTTTTTTTTCTTTCAAAAGTAGCCCCTGTACGAAGAGTTTATAAAAACAACCCTTTATCTGAACACGGAAGACCTGACAAGTGACGCGTGTCACTTGCCACGGTTTGGTAACGTGGAAGTGCGGTAAGCGTGAAAGCCACCAAGTTGCCGCGGTCAGGGGGTGCTTGTGCTTCCTACCGTTTTGTCCCTACCGAGGTAGCGCGGCAGAGGAAAGGTGTCCCCTGCCGGTTCTTCTGCACTCAATGAAGGGCTACTTTTGTATTTTTATCATAGGGAGGACCAGGTTTGTAAAAAAAATTTTGTAAAAAAAATTTACGTCTCTAGGGCCATTTCATTGAACAGTTCTTTGAAGAAACATGCAAATAGATCCAAACTCAAGTAAATTGTAGGAGTCCTGCCTATGCAATGAGATCAAACTAAACCTTACAGGGGACTGAAAAGCTTTGTTTTACTCATGTGTTCCGTACAAAATCCCACTGCATTTTGCAGAGTTCTTCCTCCTAACACATAGAAACAAGGCCAGTGTGCATGTACGAGCGAGAAACTCATGTTACAAAATTGCTCCTGAAAGTCTCTGACAAACAGGCCCCATTGACAGAAGAATAAACAATCTTCACTTTTTATACTTTTACAGCCATCCAAATTACTTTAGCACTTAAGTTTTTAGATAATGGAAGCTTTATTGAACTCCCGGCCTCTGCATTGTGAGATGCATACAGCCTAGTGTTTATTATTGAGTTACAATCAAAATGTTATATAAAAAATTAAGCAAAGTATTGGTAAGAGATGCGATAAGCCATAAAAACATGAAACCTAAAATCTCAATCCGCACATAGCCTATTACTAAATCTTCACCCATGCCTGTTGAAACAAACAAGCCTACATAACAACATCCTATGCCATTTGATATGCTTTGAATGCAGTGTATCATATGAAGCACACTTTACATGACAAGGGACGAGTAAAGGACACAAGAGAAGAGAATCTTCCTCCTCCATGTTATCCCTTTCAAGAAAAGATCCAATGATCCGGACGTCATCTTGTCAAGGCATTGTTCGTTCTTGGGGTTGGTAAATACAACTTGAGTGAACACATCAGGAGTCCAAAAAATGAGGCCACCATAATTCAGCTTATCCTGCAATCACAAACTCTAGTTAATGAATACATGGATGTTGACAATCCTTGGATATTAAGTTGTTCATTTTGGTAGTAAGTCCTGTCATACAAGGCACTGATCCATCGTTTCGTATATGCACCTTTCAAACTTTATTCATGGTTCTTGACTTCTTGCTAAGATCCAAAAGTATAGCTCTCTTGTCCATGTATTCTTCTCCTCCTGTCTCTTTCTGAAAGATACTCTTAAAAATCTCATACTTTGATAGTTTGATAGGAAACTTCTCTTAAACATTTTTGGTCGACTGCCTGAAGGACCAAACTGGTGATCAGAAGGTGGTGAATAATCTTAAATAAAATTTCCCCACTTGTTAGAGAAGAGATGCCAACAAAAAATCAAGCAAATCAAACGGAAGCAAAACTCCGACCTTTCTCGAATAAAAGGAAGAGTGCATCAAGATTGGGTAAAATTCAAAAAATCATTGTTCTAAGCTTTCTCATGGTTTTTGATGATCAACATAATCTTGGATACTCTCTCACTTGTCACAACAAGCAAAAACAAGAAAAGAACACGCCTCAAACTGCCTAGAACACAATATTCAAAAATCCATCTTCTTTCAAGCGCAAAAATCGGTTTCTTACAAGGATTTAAACAAGGTTTGCCTAGATGATTAGGATATGATCTATAAAAGATTCATCCATCAATCATTCATCCTCAGCAAAAGATCCAAAACCAATTAGAAGGAGGGGAGACAAATCTAAACGTGCGGAAAGTAAATTGCAAGAATTTAAAGTACGAAAAATAAATTATAAGAAGTGCGGAAAGTAAATACATAATGTAAATTGCAGAATAGAGAATGAAATTAATTTTTCACTACTTTTAGAGGAAATGTTTACAAAGCCTCACAACAAAGTGGGCAAATCTCAAAGGAGTAGCGCCCTCAGCAACTCCAATTGCCGAACAAATGTTCGTAGTACCGCCCTGAAAAATAACTACCACTAAAAAACAGTATTAATTATTTCGCTTTGAAAAATAACTACCGCTAAACAAACGTCGGTAGTACCGCCCTCAGCAATTCCAATTGCTCAAAACCAAAACTAGCTCAATTCAAACTCAAAACTGAGCATCACAAGCTCAATTACAATCAATTACTCATCACACACACATGGATAGACTTCCATATGATCTTTCACTGCCATGTTTAACTAATTAACGAACTGCTCTTTCTCACATAATCTACTTGCTACTAAAAAAACCAAGATTTAGACTGCATCGCCTGTGTAATGTAGAGCTGTGGTTTGCATGTTAGAGGATGTCAACTATAAAAAAACATGTGATGCCTACATCGAAACCCTAATAGGGCCAAGATTTCAACTGATATAGATAGATCAAACTATGCTCAACTAACTACCCTTAACTTATCATCCCAATTGCATTGGATACCACGTGCATGCTGTTTCCTATGCTTTTCTAGAACAAAGAAGTGAATTCCATGAGGATGCTCCTACATTAAATGAAATATCTACTACACCATGTAAAGATTAAAACATATATACAATACTGCATATATGTATTTTCATTCATATTTTAAGCTAGACAAATAGCGGTCGTCTCTGGAAAATCTGGGAGGCCAACTGTTGGGAACGGTAGGCTCTAGCGTAAAGTTAAAATTTTCTACTATATAACCAATAAACCACTACAAGTTATAGATCACATAATTACCACTAGACACGATGGCAATAGAGTCGATGTAGCATGGTGTGCAGATGTAGTCGCACTAGTCTTGCGCCTCCTCCAACAGCTCCTTGTGACCGTCGCAAGTTGCGGATCGTCCTAATGTTGAAGCCTCGCAGCAACGCCTCCAAGGTATCCATACGTACGGGGCATGAACACCACGCGCAAGAGTGCTAGCGCCGGCTGCGCGATTCTGGGTGGAGGCTAGGGTTTTTAAAATTTTGAATTCCTAAAGCCATCACATACACCATCCCTTCAAATAAACACCCCATAATGGGTTCTACATTAGAGGCCCATTAGAAACTTAAAACCCATCATAATTTGGATCATCATCCGAATTAAGTTCCAACCTTTTAAGTGTGTGACTCTATAGGTTCATGTATACCTAGACATATCTCGAGTACTCTTACCGGATCATTAATCGGTAGCAGTCCCTAGCAGGACGTGCTGACTCCCGCGTAAATATAAAGATCACATCGGACGAACATAAACAATGCTTAGTTATATGCATTTTTCTTTGCCTTGTGATATCGTTCAAACCAGTACATGACATTCTTGTTTAGTTAGCTCGATCACATGACTCGGAACCCCCAATTATGGTTAACTCTTTAACCGCGAGCAGCATGATCATGCATTTTCGGAATCCGACCACTCGAGAGGCCTAGGGATATCTCTCCCGTTGAATGGATCGACCATGCTTCACAGCATGCTTCATGACAAACCCGAAAGCCATTTTTATAACTACCCAATTACGAAGTAGCATTTGGCAACCCTTAAGTCAATATTACACATATCTAGTACATGCGCCAACTTCAAGTCTAAGGATATAGCACACACGTTGTATTTGAGATCAACTGATGACAAGAAAATTACGACGTTCTCATAGTATCTCAAGGTGGATCGATCTAACTCCATGTTCTCTAACATATATCCATATTATTGGTTTGATATCTCTATATCTATAACATGTAAAACATGGTCATGAACCAATACCTATGCTAGTCTATTCATATGTGTCCTCATATGTTTATCGACTAGGGATCACTTAAGAATAATCAACACAAAGTCATATATAGAGTTTCACAAATAAGTCACATACTTACTTATAAATAATAATGATAATATTCAAGAAACAAATAATTAACCATGAATATAAGAAAATATAATCATCTTTATAATTATCTTTGGGGGCATATCTCCAACAGTAACCTAGGTTGCCAACAATTGAGCTTGTGGCCTTTCAGAAGAATCAAACTACTGAAACATTATGTGCTTCCTTTATGATGTTTTAGGCATAACCACAAATTGATGTGGGCAAGAAAGTACTAAACACGTATGATACATATTACATAGGATACAGTCCCACTTCAACGCTATCTTCTTGTACAGTTATACTTCAAAAGAAAAACAGTAGTGGTACAAACAGTGTACCAAATTGTGATATAAAAGATGTAAAGAAAAGAGGAGAAAAACTATACCAAGTTTATCAAGTATTATTGTCAGGAGTCACTACACTACTCATCAGTTATCACCCCTTCATGCAACTTCATTACTACTTGTGACTGCTACTTACTGTGGTGTAAATGTCAAAGGAAAACACTACTAGGTGAAAAATGGAGGATTGGAGGGCCACACATCAGGTACAAGCTTGCAACAGGTACTAGTCCTTCCCATGTGGGTGACAGAAAACGCTAGGGATCCCTGTTGTATCTTGCATTGCATGCATGGCTCCTGTAGGTTTGGTCAGTCCGAACAGTTCATCTCTTGGTGTATGTGTCACAGTGTCAGGGCCGTGTATGTATAGCTCCAGGCTTTGAGTCGAAGCCAAACAAACTTGAATAATGATCTGCCTACACTTTACACCCTGTGTTGTGTTTGTGTACCACCAACAGTAAAAAAAACTCTGCTTATTTGGTTTTTACTTGGAGTCTGATCGTCAGTAAAATGTACTACCTACATGTTATGTTACTGCACACTTCATTGATTAGTCTGTTTACCTGTCAGTAGGAAAACTATGAATGGCGGAGCAATGTGCCATGCACTACAGTGAAGTACTAATGTACTATGATTTGAGGTGATTTCTTTTATCTGGTCATTTCCTAGCATGTGGCCTTGGGATCCATGCAACTGGATCAGGGATTAGGATAACAACCACTGCATTATTAGGTCAAAAATTTTAAAAGGCATTTGCCTAGGAACTCTCCAGAACTGTTGTGATTAATTGTGAACAGGTAATGGGGTTCCACAGTAGTTACCCACTGGTAGTGAGACAGCTGCTCAACTTTAGAAAATTTGGTCAAGAACTTTCCTCTGGTGCATGCACTATGATAAATTCACTTCTTTGGGAAGCTAGCTTTTCTTCCATTGAAGGCTTCGTGTTCCTCTCAGGTGCCAGTTGCTTGACTGTGATTTCCTATTGGATGGCTTGTAGCATTGGGCAAGGCATCTGGAACAGTTGCTTGCTTGCTTGCATTGTGGACAAGCATGATGGGCAAAGGTTCCTCTTTTAGAAGCTTTGATAGAGGATAAAAAAACGGATTTTGATAGTGTACCAACCACATCTTTTGGATAGCATGGCAGCACTATCTTCTTTTCGGTTAATCATAGAGTACTACAGAATCTGAGAAACAGCAACTGAACTTAACAAGGGGCAAATTGCAGTTACATTTACGAATTTGATGCGTCCGTTGGAACATGATCGGATAGATGCCAGACCACAGCCAAATAGCATTTTAACTGTTGGGGATATATCTCAGCCCATTAGGGCCCATATAGGTATATGTGTATACTGGGAGGCAGGTTCATAAAATAGTTCGCGATTTTCGTCCATATCGCCGCGGTCTGGTATCAAATACCGGTCGATAAACCGATCTAATTCAAAAAATTCAAAAATTCAAACAAATTTACGCGTCATAAACCGGTTGAAAATCGGTGGAAATCGCTCGATTTTCACAAAAATTAACGAAAATCGTTCCAAAAAATCGATTGCA
The DNA here is from genome assembly GCA_036346355.1 of Rhipidocladum racemiflorum. Taxonomy (NCBI): domain Eukaryota; kingdom Viridiplantae; phylum Streptophyta; class Magnoliopsida; order Poales; family Poaceae; genus Rhipidocladum; species Rhipidocladum racemiflorum. The sequence continues at coordinate 61,744,663 of CM070586.1, forward strand.
GAAAAGTTCAACAAATCTGTCGATTTTCCACGATAATCGGTTAATTTTCCACGATAATCGACGATTTTTGAATTTTTTTCAATTTGAATTTTGAGTTTATGTAATTTTTAGCGATTTTGGTTCGATGATTTTCAGTGCCAAAGTAGTAACGAAATTCGTGTACTGAACGGTAAGATAACCCTGCTGTGAGGAAAATGAAACGAAAAAAGTTTGTTCAGTGACTTCAGTCCCCAAAATCAATCTACTACATGGTATCAGAGCCCAGGTGACCGGCGAAACCCAGGATGTTCTTCACCGAGGCGGTCATGGCTTGCGGTGGTCCTGAAGGCGGAGGAGCGGGTGAAGTGGGCGGCGCCGGTGGAGGGAGCCGAAGCCGCTCTTGTCGCCGCAGAGGCGGAGGAGCGCGGACGCAGACGGGAATTGGTTGTCGGGGGAGGAGACAAAACTCGTCGTTGTGAGCAGGGTGCCGGTGCGGACCTCGAGCTGCACCAAGGAAGAGGTGGATGCGATCCTGATCTAGTGCGGGCGGCTCAGCCGGAGCTCCTCGTCGTCGGGGAAGGCGGTGTGGACCACCGCAGGTACTTCGGACCAGGTTCTTGTGTGTCTGCTCCCCCAAATAGTTTGTTGAATAGACCCCACTACATTGGTACGACGATTGCGATTGGGAGAGGCAGGGGGCTGTCGTGTCGAGGCCCTCGCCGCGCCAGAGGACGCTGGAGCGGAAGCGGTCGGGGAGCCATGAGAGGAGCACTAGCGGCGGCCGCTGTGCTGTAGTGTCCTTTAGCTTCCCCATTAGAGTGGAATTCTCTGATCTGGGTCTCTTCGGAGCTTTCTGTTAGCCTGCTGATTTCAGATCAAAGGGATGTGTTCTTTGCTTTGATAATCCAGTATGACTTGAAACCATCACACCAGGTGCACATTGCCAACGAATCAGCAATATTAATAGCACTGGGCTTGATTACTGGAGCTGGAGAGCAGTGATTTGGCACAATTGCTGAATTTCCCAGTATATGATTAGGAGTGCTGTGCAGCTTCGTGTGTTGCAGTAGCGGAAGAAGGCTGCGCACGTGGTCGAGCTCGACAGGCGCTTCAAGGTGTTCGACCATTTGATCCAGAGGGCATCTCGGGTGGTTTCCTCCGGTGAAGAAGGGGGCGCCGGTGAGGAGTGTGGGCATGAGGAGAGAGAGAAGCAGAAGAGCGATTGAAGAAAGAAGAGGTGGTGAAGCATCAGATTTAGTAGTGTGAACTCAGAGTTGGGTTGCAGTAGTTGTTGATTAGGAGATGGAGGAGAATCTGGAAATTGAACAAGTGCTTGGTAAATTGGTTCAATTGCTAACGGATAAAAGGAATTAGACTCTAACCTCAAGCAGTGCAATCGTCCCGCATGTAGAACCGGTACAGAAGGTGGAGTTGATGCAAAATGACATCAAGCTGGAGGGTGTCAAGAATTTTTTGAGCTGGTCCAGGAGGGTGCTGTTGATTCTGAAGACAAAGGGATTGGAAGGCTTTGTCCAAGGGGAGTCAGTTGAGCCTGTCAACAAGACAAGCACAGAACGGAGGACCTGGAGTGCGACCAACTCCCTGGTGGTGGCATGGCTGTTGAGTTCGATATCTCCAACCATTTCCGCAACAGTCGAGACCATCTCAAATGCAGTCGAAGTGTGGAAAACCTTGTCCAAGCTATACCCAGGAAAGGGTAATGTGATGTTGATGGTAGAAACATAAGAAAGGATAGCTGATCTGAAACAGGGGGAAAAATCTGTGAAGGAATATGTGGCGAAATTGCAGTGACTGTGGACTGATTTGGATCATTATGATCCTCTTGAGCTGACTCATTCAGATTGTATATCCACGATTAAGAAGTGGATTGAACGCAGGAGGGTGATAGAACTCTTGAAAGGGTTGAACCCTGAATTTGATGGAGGGCAAGTTGCTATGCTTCATCAGCCTTCTCTTGCCTCCTTGGAGGAAGCTATTATAGCAATTGCACAAAAGGAAACTAGATTGAAGGTGTTGTCCAGTTCTAAAGCATTAGAGCCTCTGGTCCGTCCCACCTTTACAGTAGTTTAGACTAGGGAGTGTTTCAACTATGAAAAAAAGGGCACTTGATTCATGATTGCCGTGTCCCAGGTAAGCCTAATCGTGAAAGGGGAAGGGGCAATAATAGAGGTAGACAAAGAGGAGATAGAGGCTATGGATATAGAAGTGATCACAAAGCTAATATGGCAGTGACCGAATTAGAGGATTCAAGAAGTAACGACCAAGGGGTGACAACTACTGTTAGTAGTGTTGCTAATCTTGCTCATTTATATTATCATTCAAACTGGACACTAGATTCAGGTGCATCTCGGCATGTTACGGGTATATCTAGTGAATTTAAATCATACACACCATACCCATATACACACAATGAAACAATTCAAACTGCTGATGGAACATCATGCCACATCAGAGGTGTTGGTACAGTACAATGCACTCCTATCACATTGTCATCAGTTTTACATGTTCCCTCATTTCCGGTTAATTTGATTTCAGTGAATGCTTTAGTTGATAATATGATTGTTAGGTTTCCCTTGACCTTGACGATTGTTTAATCCAGGAGAGACAAACAGGGAAGTGGCTTGGGATTGGAGTCAGGCATGATGGACTCTGGTACTTAGATCGTTGGAAAACAAGTGAAGCAGTGTGTCGTGTATTGATAGCTATGGCAAGAGAGGAGGAAGCTAAGTTAATACTTTTGCATTGTCAATTGGGACATATCTTTGGCGGCCATGGCTAAAATGTTTCCTAATGAGATGAATAAGGTGGATAAATATAAATTAGTATGTGATGTATGCGAATTTAGGAAACATACAAGAACATCATATCTAAGTAGGGGACTCTGAAGTGTGTCACCTTTTTCATTGATTCACCCTGTTGTGTGGAAATCTCTTGTCATTTCTGTGAGTGGAATGAAGTATTTTGTTACCTTTATTGACTGCTATTCTTGTATGACTTGGATATATATGATGAAACATAAGAATGGGGTACTCAAATGCTTTCAAGACTTTATGCTTATGTTAGAAACTGGTTCAACACTGGTGTCCAAATTATTAGGACCGATAATGGGATAGAGTATGTGAATAATAAATTTGGTAGTTTTCTCTCGGTTGAAGGGATACTACATAACGTCTTGCCCTGATATACCTCCTCAAAATGGAGTGGCTGAACGGAAGAATCGTCATCTCTTATAGGTAGCTCGGTCTCTTATGTATACAATGAATGTGCCTAAATTCCTATGGAGTGAAGTAGTTATGACTGTTGTATATCTTATTAATGGCATGCTATCACGTGTTCTTGGGATGAAAGCTCCTTATGAAATGGTATTTAAGAAGAATGAGTTTATTGTCCATTCAAAAGTCTTTGGTTGCACTTATTTTGCTCGAGATCATAGGCCTTCAGTGGGAAAGCCGGATCCCCAAGCTATCAAGTGCATCTTTATAGGCTATTCACCTGGACAAAAGGGATACAAATGTTGGAGTCCATTTGAACGGCGTACATTTGTGAGCATGGATGTAACCTTTAAAGAATCCATTCCATTTTATGGAGAGAAAACATATATGTGTACTCTCTTTGCTGACCTACATCTCCTTGATATGTTTGATGATTGGCAAGAGAATGATGGGACACTAAACACTGAATAGGATAAGCAATCAAGAAAGGTGGTCATTGACTCAATCTCATATCATGTAAGTGAACCTATGTGTGCACAGAAATGGAGAAGACCGAACTAACAAGAAAATTTGCAAGTTTGTACGAGGAGGAAGTCAAATTCTTCAGTGCAGCAACAACAGTTTCAAAATATAATTGAGGTGGAAGATCAACCATCTAACTCTTTGAACCTTGTACAGTTGCCCTCTAATACAGGAGGGGAAGAGTCTGAAATAGGGGGAGAGGAACCTAATTTGCCTTTTGCTGTAAGAAGAGAAAAAAGAAACACTGTAGGAAAACCTCCATCAAGATATGTTTTTGAAGATATTACTATTAAGGATGTTAATGAGAATGACATAGCTAACTATGTCTCATATTTGTCTTTTATCTCCTGACTATAAGGCCTTTATTGTATCATTACAATCAATAGTGATTTCGAAAGATTGGAGGGAAGCAAAGCAGAATCCAAAGTGGTATGAGGCCATGTTGGAGGAGTTGGCGGCTCTTGAGAAAAATAAGACCTGGGATCTTGTACCTTTCCCATCAGGAAAGGTGGTTAGCTGCAAGTGGGTGTACACAATGAAGCAAAATCCTGAGGGGATGGTGGAGAGGTACAAAGCAAGGCTTGTGGCAAAGGTGTACAACTAAACATATGGAATTGACTATGATGAGACCTTCACACCGGTAGCAAAAATGAGCATGGTGAGAACACTATTTTCTTATGCAGCTAACTTTGATTGGCCATTGTATCAGTTAGATGTTAAGAATGCCTTTTTATATAGACCTCGAGGAAGAAGCATATATGGAAATTCCACCTGGGTTTACCACCTCACAAACTAAGGGAAAAGCATTGAGGTTAAAGAAATCTTTGTATGGTCTCAAGCAGTCACCAAGGGCATGGTTTGATCGATCCAGACGTGCAATGTGTGGCTGGGATATAGACAATGTAATGAAGACCATACAGTGTTTTATCGCCCTTTAGAAAATCGTATCACCATTCTTGCTGTGTATGTGGATGATATGATTATTACAGGAGATGATGCTCAGGAGATAGCTCGACTGAAGGAGAATCTAAGCAAGGAGTTAAAAGTCAAGGATATGGGCCAACTCATATATTTTCTGGGGATTGAAGATCGGATAATTCTTTCCCATCGAAGATATGTATTGGATCTACTTAACGATACAAGTATGCTTGGATGTCGCCCAGCTTCAACTCCTATTGAACCGAACCACAAGTTATGCGCTCAGTCAGGGGAACCAGTGGATAAAGAGATATACCAGAGGCTTGTGGAACGGTTAATTTTTTTGTGTCACACAAGGCCATATATAACTTATGATGTGAGTGTGATAAGTCATTACATGCATGATCCTAGAAGTGGTCACTTAGAAGCTGCACTTAGAATAATGAGATACGTGAAAGGAATCCCGGGAAAGGGATTATGGTTGAAAAAGAATGGACAACTAAATGTGGAAGGTTACTGTGATGTAGACTGGGCTAGTTGTCCTGATGATAGGAGATCAACTTCAGGTTACTGTGTGTTTGTAGGTGGTAATTTGGTATCCTGGAGAAGTAAGAAGCAATCGGTGGTATCTCGCTCCACTGTTGAAGTGAAATATATGGCAATGTCAATAAGTTTGAGCGAGTTGTTATGGATAAGGAGTCTTCTATCTGAGTTGAAGCTACTGAGAGATTCCCATGAAGCTATGGTGTGATAACAAGTTAGCTATAAATATTTCTAACAATCCAATCCAACATGATTCTGCCGCCTTCCCCTCCGCCTTTCCCTCCCTATCCGCCTTCCCCACCACCTCTGGCCGCCTCCGGGCGCCTCCCTCGCCTCTCCGTCTTCCCCTCCCCCTCTAGCCTCCTCCCCTCCCTCTCCACCTATCTACCTTCCCCTCCACCTCTGGCCTCCCCTACTTATCTGCCCAGGCCTCCTCCCCCGCCTCTCCCCCTCTGGCCTCCCCATTCGCTTCCCCTACCTCTCCGCCTCCAGCTACCTCCCCAAATGCCTCTAGTTGCCTCCCCCCTTTTCTGCGGCTTGGCGCCGGCACGACGAGTGCGACAACCATGTGTCGTGTGCCCCGTCGTCGGCTGTGTGGGCCGTGCCACGGGTAGGCTGGGCCGTGCCATGGCACGCTTGCCACTGTTTCGAGTCGTGCCGATCTGAGCATGGCCCAGCTAGGTGTGCCGTGTTGTACCGTTCACCGTGCCCAGTTGCCAGGCTTAGCACGGCCCAAACAATAGTACTGTGGACTGTGCTGTCACAGCTTATTTGACCACAGGCTGGGCTAGGCCTTGGGCTGGGTCGTGCCTACTGTGTACGTGCGACCCAAAAATACCTGACCCAATGCCCACATCTATAACACACTTTTATTCTTTCACCAACTCCTTCCTCTATGAAGCAAACAATATTGAACTGCAAATATCTAGCAATAACAAGCTCGTCAAGTAAAAAAAACTACAAAACTACAACGCAATATCCCAACAACAACAAGTTTTCCATGACAATATTGTAGACAAATTGACCATTGGGAAATGAGGTAAATCATTCAAAGCACTGGACTAAATGAGGTAAATCATTCAATGCTTGTGATGGCACCCATGCTCATGCTCGCAACAGGATTCGGAGCACGAGTCCGGCTTGTCGCCAAAGGAGAGGGGCACGTTCTTGATCACCGCGGTGACCGACACGGCGACGGCGGCCGCGAGCGAGATGTAGATGGCCATGTGCACCTGGCTGCAGAAGTTGCTGGTGTCGCTGGTGCAGAAGCTGACGCGCTGGCCGCCGGCCAAGCAGTAGGTCATGTCCCTGACGGCGAAGGCGGCGCCGGTGGAGGAGTATAGCAGCGCCGGCACGGCGGCATCATGGAACGGCAGGAGCACCTTGGACTTGGCGTCCGCGCCCTTCTTCCAGATGCTCAGGAAGATGGCGATCGCCTCCAAGAACGCCGCGGTGGCGTTGCCCCTCACCAGGTACCTGCACGCACGCATCATGCAAAGCCAAAAGCTCAGATACGTATAAATACGTGCACAGTACATGTACATGAGAAGAAGCGTATGTGTGTATGTATATATGTACGTACACGAAGGGGCCGAAGTCGTTGTAGGTGACGGTGTGCGCCGGGGTGCCGTACTGGTTGACGGTGCACTGGCTCGCCGTGGCCATGAGCGCCGCCGACGCCACTGACAGCACCGTGGTGACGATGCGGCAGGCGACGATGACATAGTTCGGGGCCTTCGACTCGCACCTCTCCTCATCACCCATGATCGATCGATCGAGGAGGAAGTGATCGAGAGAGATGAGCTAGCTGTAGCTAGGAAGGAGGTAAGAAGAAGCGATAGAGGCTATGCGAACTAGGATCAGAGGAAGAAATTAATGGAAGTTTAATTTGGAAATGGGAAGAGCTAGCTAGCTCGATTTGTGGACTTGGGAGTTGAGACTTGAGAGTGTATATATACACAAGTGGGTGCATGATGCATCAACGCTCGAATCATGTTTCTTTTTTTTTCCTTCTCTTATTGAATTGTCATCTAATCTCTCTTGTTTCTAGTAATTCCAAACCTTCATTGCCAATATTCTTTCTCACTAGTCTATTGTTTTTCGTTAATTGAGCGTACCATCAATGATTACACATATCGTGGTTTGTAGGTCCCAATCTGCAGCTTGTACATTAGGCCCGTCGGTGTATTTTGCTTCGCTTTTTCTTCTGTTATCTAGTTACCTAGACGTCTTCGGTCTCCTGTTAAGATGGTGTGTGTTGGGTGTTGATCTGAATTTCATTTCAAGAAGTGCTTCTATGCTCTTCTTTTTAAAAGTTGCACAACTATTAAAGCATGAATGAATGGTAGATGGTGATTACTTACCCCTTCGCTTGCTTCAAGATTTTTGCCACTTGTAATAGAAGGAAAAGCATAGAAGCACTGCTCATTTCTTTGGGTTTTAGGGACATATTTGGCCTGTATTTCGGTGTAGCCCGTTTTAGACGAGTCGTTTTGTCCATCTTATAAATACCTCTTGTAATCTGCATGGAAAGATGACGGCTCATTGTAATCCCCTGTTTTTTGTACAAAATCCCTAAAATAGTGAGATCGCCAATTTGGCGCCTGTGGTTTTTTTTTTCCGCAAGGGTTTTTCACGTAAAATCTTTGTTTCGTGTTCTTTTGTTCTATGATTGATCTTACAACAAGTGGTATCAAAGTAGATCAATCACGAGAGAAAAAAACAGATCGTATCTACTGTTCACGGCGATTGATCTTCCTCTATGGCCACGTGTGCCGCCACGCGCCGCCTTCCGACGCGCTACCGCCGTCCATCACCATCCGGCCGAGCTGCTCACCGGCGTGCTCCATCGTCTCGCGCCGGCTGCCTCGAATCTATGTCGCCTCCACTGGATCGACGCCTGTGCTCATCGAAAGTCGCCCATGCCCGTCGATCTCCACCTTCTTCCAGGTCACCGGCTGGTGATGCTAGGCCTTAGGTGCTGGGCTTCCAACGCCTGCTCCGGTGAAGCTCGCCTCTCCTGGCTCTCCGACCGGACCGCATCTGTGCACCAGTCCTCTGCATATCCAAGGATCTTGACTAGCAAGATGCATGCAAAGATGAAATTATTTTCGCACAAGTTGCAAGAGGGTGGTTCCGTGTTGAATCACCTATCGGCCTTCAAGGAGGTCGTTTCTGACCTTGAATTTATGGAGGTAAAATTTGAAGATGAGGATTTAGGTCTTATTCTTTTGTGTTCCCTGCCTCCATCATTTTCAAATTTTAGATACACTATTCTATTTAGCCGTGACACACTAATTGTTGTTGAAGTTTATAAGGCCTTACATGCAAAAGAAAAGATGAAATTGATGGTGTCATCTGAAAGTTCCAATTCACATGGAGAAGCTTTGTCTGTTCGTGGATGGGCAAAGGAAAAGAAATCAAATAATGGATATAAGGGCAGAAGTTCAAGCAGTCACATGGGTCGTTCTAAGTCCAGAGGTAAAGAAAAATTCTGTAGTATTGCAAGAAGAATAATCATGATATATCTGAATGTTACAAGTTAAAGAACAAAGAAAAAAGGAACGACACCTACATGCCATAAGGTAAATTTGATGAGGAAGGTAAAACTTCTGTTGCTATCACTGATAGTAGTTGATATTCTTTTTGCTTTTGCCGGATGTGCAAGTGATGGTGATGAATGGATTATTGATTCAGCTGCTTCTTTTCATATATGCATTAATAGAGACTGGTTCATCACTTATGAGTATGTTAAAGATGTTGGTTCTGTTAGGATGGGTGATGATTCATCACATCCTATTGTTGGCATTGGATCCGTACAAATTAAGATGCATGATGGTATTATTAGAATCTTGACAGCTAAGGCACATTCCAAGTATAATGAGATTCTTTGAGTACTCTTGATTCTAAAGGGTATAAGTATTCCGGTGGCAATGGAATTTTGAAGGTATCAAAAGGTTCTCTTATTGTTATGAAAGGTGATTTAAAATCTGCAAATTTATATCGTCTACAAGGCACTTCAATTACAGGTGATGTTTATATTACTTCACATTCAGTACCTGATATTACTAATCTTTGGCACAAACGCCTTGGGCATATGAGTGAATAGTGTTTGGTAGAATTGAGTAAGAGAGAACTTCTTAATGGATATAATAGAGGAAATTTGGATTTTTGTGAGCATTGCATATTTGGTAAACATAGGAGAGTGAAATTCAACATTTCTGTTTATTCTACAGAAGGTATTCTTGATTATGTGCATTTTGATTTATGGGAGCCATCCCGTGAGCCTTCTTTTGGATGTGCTTGCTATATGTTAAGAATTATTGATGATTATTCTAGAAAAGTGTGGCATTACTTATTGAAGCATAAATCAGAAGCATTTTCAGCATCCAAAGAGTGGAAGGTTATGATGGAAAGGCAAACTGAAAAGAATGTAAAGAAACTTCGCATTGACAATGGGATGGAATTTTTTTCTGATGAATTTAATTCATATTGTAAGTCTGAAGGCATTATGAGACACTACACTGTTCCTTACACTCCACAACAAAGCGGTGTAGCTAAGCATATGAACAGAACTATCATCTCGAAGGCTCGTTGCATGTTGTCTAATGCTGGTTTGCATAGGCAATTTTGGGTTGAAACTTCTTCCACTGCTTGCTATCTTATTAATCGGTCACCTTCCATTGCTATTGATAAGAAAACTCCAATTAGGTATGGTCTCATTCTCCAGCTGATTATTCACAATTGAGGGTTTTTGGTTGCACTGCTTATGCTCACGTTGATAATGATAAATTAGAGCCTAGAGCTATCAAGTGCATCTTTCTTGGTTATAAATCTAGTGTTAAAGATTATAAATTATGAAATCCTCAAACATAAAAGGTTGTTATCAGTAGGAATGTTATCTTTAATGAATCTGTTATGTTAAATGAAAAACTGGATACAAATGTTCCTATTGAGAAACAACAGAAAACTAGTATGCAGGTGGAGCACCTTATTGATTCAGAAAATACACTAGAAAATAATACTGATGTTTAGGATGCATCTATTGTTGATGATTCACATATTGTTGAGCATTCTTCTCCCTCCACAATATTCTATTGCTATTGACAGACCAAGGAGGTCTATTAATCCACCTAAAAGGTTCATTGAAGAATGTAATATTGCTTCTTATGCTTTAAGTGTTGCAGAAGAAATTGAAAATAATACAGAACCTTCTAACTATGTTGAGGTTATTACTTCTGCTAATTGCAAAAAAATTGGATGGCCGCTATGCAAGATGAGATGGAGTCTTTTGAAAAGAATGATACTTGTGATTTATTAAAATTGCATAAAGATAAGAAGACTATCCGTTATAAATGGATTTTCAAAAGAAAGGAAGGAATTACTCATATTGATTCAACAAGGAATAAAGCAAGGTTGGTTGCTAAAGGTTATAGACAGATTTCAGGTATTGATTTTAATGATCTATTTTCTCCTATTGTGAAGCATAGTTTTATTCGCACTCTACTTAGTATTGTTGCCATGCATGATTATGAACTTGAGCAATTAGATGTTAAAATTGTATTCTTGCATGGGGAGTTAGAGGAAGATATTTATATGAACCAACCTAAAGGTTTTGTTATTCCTGAAAAAGAACACCTTGTTTGTAGATTAAAAAAAAAAATCTCTTTTTGGTTTGAAACAATCTCCTGGACAATGGTACAAGAAATTTGACTCATTTATGCTCTCTCGTGGTTTTAAGCGATCTAATTATGATAGCTGTGTTTACCTGAAGACTGTTAATGGTTCAGCTATATACTTGCTTCTTTATGTTGATGATACGTTAATTGCTGCAAAAAAAAACCAGAAATAGCTAAATTAAAGGCACAATTGAGTAAAGAATTTGAGATGAAGGATTTAGGTGTAGCAAAGAAAATTCTTGGTATAGAAATTATTAGAGCAAGGGAATCTGGCAAATTATACCTTAGTCAACAAGGTTATATTGAGAAGGTCCTTCGTCGTTTTAATATGCATGATGCAAAACTAGTGACTACTTCATTAGCTGCACATTTTAGATTATCTTCAGCCTTATGTCCAAAGTCAGATGACGATATTGAGTACATGTCTAGAGTCCCATATTCCAGTGCAGTTGGTTCTCTTATGTATGCCATGGTTTGTTCTTGTATTGATTTATCTTATGCACTAAGTGTTGTTAGTGGATACATGGATAATCCTGGCAAAGAGCATTGGAAAGCTGTTCAGTGGATTTTCAAATATTTGCGTGGTACTTCTAATGCTTGTTTGCAGTTTGGGAAATCTGGAGATGGACTTGTTGGTTATGTTGATTCTGACTATGCTGGTGATTTAGATAAGAGGAGATATCTCACAGGTTATGTTTTCACTATTAGTGGTTGTGCTGTTAGTTGGAAAGCAAATTTGCAGGCCACTGTTGCTTTATCAACTACTGAAGCTGAATATATGGCTATTTCTGAAGCATGTAAAGAAGCTACTTGGTTGAGAGGTTTGTACACTGAGCTTAGCGGGGTTACTGCTTGTGTTACTATATTTTGTGACAATCAAAGTTCTATTTGCCTCACAAAGGATCAGATGTATCATGAAAAAACAAAGCATATTGATGTGAGGTATCATTACATTCGAGATGTTATAGCTTAATGTGACATCAAAATATCCAAAATAAGTACACATGACAATCCCACTGATATGATAACAAAGTCAATTTCTACTACTAAGTTTGAGCTATGCTCAAGCTTAGTTGGAGTTACAGTCTAAGTTCTAGAGACTTTTGGCGCTGGTGATATTTATTATTGAAGGGAGTTCATTGATGATTCTTTTGCTACAAGAGAGAATTCGTTTCAAGGTGGAGTTTGTTGTGTGTTGATCTGAATTCGTTTGGGCTTTGGGGACGCCTTTGGTCCTTGTTTCGGTGTAGCGCGTTTTAGAGGCTAGTCGTTTTGTCCACCTTATAAATACCTTTTGTAAACTCCATGGGAAGATGACGGCTCATTGTAATCCCCTATTTTTGGTACACAATCCCTAAAATAGTGAGATCGCTAATTGACGCCCGTAGTTTTTTTTTCCCGTAAAGGTTTTCCACATAAAATCTATGCCTCGTGTTCTTTTGTTCTGTGATTGATCGTACAACAGTGTGTACTATCTGTTTTTCCTTTTTGAACTACTAGTTCAATGCTTGTGCTTTGCTAATGCACCAAGGGACAGTTCTGCAAACGCAAGCTAGCTAGGTGTGTATTGGGATCCAACAGGGCAATATGGCATTAGAATAGCACTGCAACTGCATGGCTAACCCAGGTAAGAAGATGGTTCGGTGGTGTGGAGAGCCCTGGATTTAGAAAATCCAGGCAGAAGGTGGTGGGAAGGAATGGGATCAAGCAGCGCCGCCGCCCCCCACCCACCCCCCACTCGTTAGAAAACGAAGAGGAAGCGCGAACGGAGGAGGGGCGGTGGCCGGAATATTGTTTGTGTGTGGGCGGTGGCCGGAATTCTGTCGGCTGCATGTACTGTGATGGATTTCATGGGGTTGCTTTTTGTAGTTAGCTTTGGCTGCTGAGTGCTGACAGCAGTGATCGAGCCAGTGACAGTGTAACGGATTTTTCGTTAATCGAGCGTGCGACCAATGATTACATATCGTGGTTTGTGCGACAAATGGCCAGATTGTTTAGTTGTGGGGGGAAGAAAGGTTTGCCGGCTTTTGGTAAGTTCTCTTGGCTGCATGCATTTGCTGTGCTGTCTGCTGGATTTAAGTGTTGGTGGTTCTATTTTTATGGAGTTGTTTTTGATATTAGCTTTGGCTGCTGAGTGTTGACAGCAGTGAGCCAGTGACAGTGTAACTGATTCTTATGGAGCTGTTTTTGTTGCTAGCTTTGGCTGCTGACAGCAGTGTTACAGGGTGTTGGCTGAAAAAGCTATTACTATCTTTTTATGTGCAGGAAGTGTGTTGGTCTTGATAAGTTTGTTTTGGTCTTGATAAGTTTGTTTTATGTTGGCAAAAATGGTTGGATATGAAAAGGCACTACTTTGTAATTGGAATGTTGGATAGTGAGTATAATATGGTATTGAGACTAGACATTATCAGCTTTAGTTTTGTGTCATCACCAATTGAAATTTTGAACTAATAGGATGACTTACTCTTTACTGCTAGTTATCAGTTTCAGGATCGAAGCCATGTATTTGGCTCGAACTTGTTACATGGTAGCTGTTTGAATAATGGCTGTCCACCCACCGCAGCTCCTCCCACGGCGCCGTGACCGCCTCCTAGGCTGCCTTCCCGGCGTCCGCCGTCGTTGTCGAGTTTGCTCGGCCTCTGTCGTTGTTCCCGAGGACGAGGCCCCCGCGAGCACCTGCGCACGGGAGGTCTCCGCCAGGGTTTCACTTTTCGTTTCGAGATTACTTTTCGAGGTCCGAGCGGTACCGAAATTCGCGAAATTCGGTTCGAAATTCGTTAAAAACCGTTAGGTTTGAAAGTCAAATGAATTTGAAATTTAGTCGAAAAGTCTCGAAATCTCCGAGCGAAATTCGCTCGAAACGGCTCGAAATTCGTTCGAAAAGGTTCGAAATTCACTCGAAAAGCTCGACAAACCGCTGGGTTCGAAAACCGCCGAAAAGGCTCGAAATTCGCCGAAAGACTTGAAAACCGATGGTAGTTGAAAAAAGAGGGAAAATGTAGAAAAATTAGGAAAAATTGTAAAAAAAATATTGTAAAACTTGGAAAAAAACCATTAAAGGCCAAAAATAATATTTGAAAAATTATTTCAACAAATATAACTACTAAATATAATTGAATAAATATTGAAACATGCAGTGTGTTGTGAAGGTGTAGTCTAAAATTCTGATTCAAATGTTGCATTTATTTGATCAACAATGTATTTCCATTTATTTTTTATGCACTATAATTGATAGTTTAATACTTGCATTCGTGTTGAATATTTAGTTATGATATGGCTCTTTCTCAAAATAATAGGAAAAAATGATAGACGGTTTATTACTATAGGTCTCATATAATTCTATATTGATTGTTAACAAGTTAAACTGGGGATTTTGATTTAGTATAATGATCTCTTAGCAGTTTATATGTGATTTTAAGAAAAACTCAGATGTACGTTCTAAATACAGGTCATGATTTTATGGATAGTGCTCTTCTTGTCTCATGCTGTTGGTTTTTACAAAAAATATTGGAATTAAATATACTTCAATAAATATGACAACTAAATATACTTCAACAAATATTTATACTAAATATACTTTAACAAATATTGCTACTAAATAAATTCAAGCCTGCAGGCCGAGTTTTTCTTCTTCTTTCTATTATCTACATTTTCAATTGCTCAAATACATCTCTAAAATCCGCATTTTCAAAAAATATTCACACCAATGGTCACAGGGCTATTAATACTAATTATAGAGAAATTTTGGATAAATTTTTCCAAATTTTTTATAATTTTTGAATTCAAATTTAAATTTGAGCGAATTTCAGAACGGTTTCTCTTTTCGGCTTCGAGCGGTACGGGCGGATTTCGCGAAATCCGTTCGGATTTCAACGGAAAGTGAAACCCTGGTCTCCGCTGTTGTCACCGAGGTCGAGAACTGCCTTCCCCAGCCTCCTTCGCTGTCGCCGAGGATGAGCACTAGCCGCAACCGCCCGCTGCTGTTGCCGAGCCTCCCGGAAGAACTGATGGATCGGTTTTGGTTCTGGCTCGGCTCGGCTCCGGCTTTCGGCTCTTGACTCCCTCGGTCGAAAAAAAAAGACCAAATGTTATGTCTTCTGGTTCTTCCTTGAGCATTGTTTCTATCCTTCGCTGCCCTTTTATTTTCAATGCCTCAATTATCGAGACTATGTTCTACATATGTGTCTTCACATGCATGGTTAGCGTTTGTGGGAGTCTCACAGGCGAGCTATCTTGTCCGCCTCGTCCTGCTCCCCCTACTACGCCCGTTATTTCTAAGGAGACTGATGATGCTGCTCGACAGGAGGCCTCTGATGATCATAATGATGTTGTTGAATCTTTTTAGACTCAGTTTGCTGCCTACAAGATGTGGAATGATGAGGATGCTTGTGCCTCTGCTATTTTGGTTGCTAGCATAGAGGTGCATCTCATTGGAGAAGTAATTGCTTTGTCTTCAGCATAGTTGATGTAGGCGCATCTTTGTGATCGCGCTGAGTTTAGACAATAGACCACGTCCTGAAACAACAACTTGAGAAAAGTTTCTTTCAATTCGAACAACTGAAACAATGTAAGTAGTACAAACCTTGAATTCATCTATTCCTTCAATGTATTTTTCAAAAGCTAACATGACTTCCTCACTCATCCAATCTATTTCCATGCTGAATGATTTCTTCCGTAGACCCTTCACACATCCATCAAATAAATTCAAATTGCTGTTGCGTAATCCAGATTGTACAAGAATTAAACTAGCAGTGGAACTTCTGGCCACATATTTACAACTTCGTAGCACTATAAGCTAACAATGTTTTCCCAACTCACGGCTTCTGCCGCGATTGGCTCAAAGTTTACACCAAAACACTAGGCACTGCGACTGGAACAACAACAGCAGTACAGAATACTAATCTCGCAATCCTATAGAAACCGCACTCATTCTGAAATTTCAGTCTGCTGCATGCGTAAAAATAGTTGGGACATCATGTTCAGAAACAAAGGCCGGTGCGGTTTTGCTTGATATGCATAATCTTATCCCCAGATGTTTATAGGCATACTCCAATGACCGATAAGAAGAACAGTACTGAACATGTTTTGCAGTGACAATGCCAGGCTCTGATCAACTATTTTAAAAATAGTTGGGACATCATGTTCACCATCTAACATCGTGCAGACACTTGACAACAGCAAATCGGCAACCAATGTACAAACTTTTAAACAGGAGAAAGAACATCGAAGAACAAGACTGATCGAAATATTATCCAACGCAAACCCTGCAGTTCCTCTGTATTTCTTGAACCTTGCACTGTCCAAAATGCAGCACCAAGCACCAACTAACAGTGCGATCCGTGGCGGCCGTGCTTACAAGCAGGGGCGGATACCCGGCACCCAAAAAATTTGAGAAACCTATAAGAACACCTTTTGAATATGTCAAGTATACCAATTGAATTGGTTTCGATTTCAGTGGTTTAGGATTTTTAAAACCTTAGAACAATTTGTATTATACTTTTAGCAAATTTCAAATATATATGAGAGGTAAATTTATAATGTACAAGATTATAGAGTTATATATATATATGAAATATACGCTCCCGTATAATTTTTTTTTTCTATTTTGCTAGCTTCACTGCGCTCCCGCGCGCGTCCTTTGTCAACACCGCGGCGGAGACCCGCGCAGCCGCACATGGCCGCCCCGGTGCTCACCTTCCCGCAGAACTCACCGGCGACGTCGTGCACGCTTATTCCAAACAGCGGGCCAGCGCCATCCGCTCCGTCCTCGGCGCGTCAGCTCCAGGCGGCCACGCCTAGCAAGGCGAACGCCGAGAAGAGGAGGCCCTGGGTGAGCTCGTCGAGGAGGGAGACCAGCGAGGAGGTGGCCTTGTACTGTTGTAGACGATGGACAGGTAGAGCGCCACCGCCGAGCAGACGGCCACTGACAACACCGCGATGCGGAAAAGGAGGCTCACCGCCTTCGCCCCCTCCACCTCGGTCATTTGGCAGAGAAGACTAAGAGAATAAAAACCAACAGCAAGGAACAAGATCATACGGGAAGTAAGCGACATATCAGAGTTCAGATGCTTGTTATGACAGTAAGCTGTGCATGCATTTAGGCGAGCAAAGCAACCATCGTTACCTCATGCCAAGGATTATAAATTGCCTCTTGCAGTTAAATCATTAGCTTTGAAGCACTCCATGGAAAGCTTCAGATGGCTAGGCTGGTGATATTTTTTTAGTTTTTAAGGGATTTGGAGAACGTACATTGGGAATAAGAGAACAAGTCCGTTGATCGTTGATGAGCAAAACACACAACAGCTGCCGAGACTTGTGTGCCTCATTAACTTCAATAGCTTTTAAGTTCTTTGGTGTCATTTGTAAGTCGAAGAGTTGCTTAGTTAGTTTGACAGTGAAAGTGACATCCACAAGGAATCCAGGAATAATTGTAAGTAGTGCTTCAAAAACAAGTTCACAAGTCTTGAAGTAAGCGAAGTGGTAAGTAATTATCATCTATCTTTTATTCATGTTTTAATGCCTGTGCAACTTTTAAATAGTGACAAGCACATCCCATAAGTTTTTATTTATTTCGAGTTGTCCAACGGCCGATGCACGACATTGATCTTGAGCTTTTGGTCATCATTAACTCAAAATGAGCATTGAACCGTGATGTTTCCTCTGAAATTGATTTCTTCCAAAAGGAACAGATGCAGTGGATTTGAGACAATATGTTAAGTTCATAGGCAGAAAAATTAGCATGTAACGCCAAGAAAAAACAATCGAACTTCGAATCAACAATTGTGCCAAATCGAAAATTTTTAATTCAGGTCAACGCTGACAATTGCACCCATGCCCACAGCTTGCTTCGCCTTTGACGGCTTTGATCATTCACACTTCTTGAACAGATTCAGGGATATTGTTACTACCTGAATGCGGTCTGAAAATGTGCTGGCAATTACGAATTACCTGCGTATTTGATCAAGTTTTCCGAAGGTTGTACATGACTACCACTTAGGTTTCATAATTCTACAAGATGTTTGATAATTCCACGAGTTTAGTTTCAGAAAAGTCAATCGAGCTGCATCTCGATGTAAATCAAGCTGAAACTGTCATGGCATCATTGTTTTGTATGTATCCTGTCTGTCTCTTGTCCCTTGTCAAACCAAGGCAAAATATTACACTGCGACGCATCAAACTCGAATCAATTCTGAAAGATCCTATATTCTTTTACTGTCATATACTAAACGAGCTATTTTCGTAATTGAACCTGCCACCAGACTCACCATCTATGGAAAGCAAGAGCACGCTTATTAAGAACAAAAAACAATGTGAGAAATGGATCTGAGAATAAGAAACAAGAAAGAATAGATTAGGCGAGTTAGCTCTTATTACCGAGAAGTAAAATGATTTGTGAGAATCTCTGTAGAAATTGAGTGTTCCAAGCAGGCAAACATGCGAGTATTAATTTATTTTTTTAAGGCTCAACAAGTAACGATGAAGAGGTTATAAATTACTTCAAGTTAATACTACTTTTTGTATGAGAAAGTACATAACGTGTAAAGCATGTTTGAATACAAAAACATCCAAGCCTTGTTTGTTTGTATGGTAGTTAGCTTTGTTAAGTACTAACATAAAAAATTGTTGATGATCACTCAACATAAAAAATTGCAATAGGTGCAGCACTAATGACTATGCAACAAGTATACCTCCTGCTCCCTTTTTTCAGTGCAAATGCTTGAGTCAATTTTTGCACAAGAACAGTCAAGGCAGACTAATATTCTTCTCTGAAAATTTCAATAGAAAAACTAAGAAACGGTATACCGTAGGAATGGTATACCTCTGAAACTCATGAAACTTATGAATTTTTACACTAAAACTCATGAAACTTAGCACTAAAAACTGATGAAACATGAAACTGGTGAAACTAAACACTGAAACTCACGAAACCAGCACTGAAACTGATAAATTTTATAAGTTTCACGGCTATACCGTTGGAACGGTATACCGTTCCCTAGTCTCCCTCAAATTTCAATTGTGGACATTCAAAGGAACATGTACTGCAACAGCTGAAAAACAAACATGAAAAGCCAGAAACAGAAGCCCTTGATGCATACGTTCTCTCTAAAATTTCTTCTTAACATCACGTTCAGTATTATTTCCATATTCACAATCTTAATGGAAGATGTATACATATTCTTGACAAGAACTAGAACTCTCTACTTCATTACTTCAACTTCAGATCAACTAATGGTGGAACAAGACTGCAATGAGTAGTTAGCTCAACAACACAGCCTCGAATTAATTAATAAGTGTTTTGTTTTTAATCTTTTTGCCAATGATATACTATGTTGGTAGTTAGACGACAGTTAGACTAGTTAAAATCTGTCCACGAATGAGATGAAGGCTACATGGTAATCGCTAATCGATGGTTAACTTATACAAGCTCAAGATGCATGCGCAACGACGAGGAGTGAGTTACTCCCTCCGTCCAAGTTTACACGACGTGTTTTTTTTTAATATATAGATTATAAAGATATTAAAAATAGTGCTCTTTTATAGTACACTAAATTAAATATGAACCATTTATTTTTTTCAATCCAATGAATCAGATTAACTAAAGTTTACTTATACTTCATCTGGTATTAGAGTAGTAGAAACACCCTTAACAAATCAACGGTTAGATGCGATTTCTACTACACATTATATACTTTTCAGTATAGTGCATCGTAAAATTTCTCTAAAAATAACTATATTAGCTCTAATTATTATCACTAAGCACTATAATCAATATCTAGAGAAAATAAAGTAAAAAAAGATATTTATTAGGGGTATAGAGGGAACATCGAACTAATTTTACACTAAAATATGAAATATCCTATATTTATGCGCTTTTGTTAGTTTACGGTAGCCCGTTCTGATACCTCCTTGCGCTCTGGCCGCAAAATGCTCTTCGTGTGACACGTGTTGCTCGTGGGGGAGAGAAGAGCGTCTATGTGCGCGTTGTACGCAGTAATGTCTGTGTGGACGGTGAAGAAGTATGGTAAAAAAGCTTAAATATACAATATATAAATCAAAATTTCAGAAATATACAACAAAAAAAAAAAATTTCAAAAATACCCACCGCTCCCGCCGCGCCACGTGGCGGCCGCCACGCCGCACTGGCCGCCACACCCCATGGCGGCCACGGCGGCCGCCACCCCCCACGGCGGCAGCCAGGTGGCTCCGTCTCGCGCCGCCACGTGTCCCCATTTTTTTTTTTTTTGATTTTTATTTGATTATTTCGCGTTGAATTTTTTTAGTTTTCAGTAGTTATTCGACCGGACATTGAAATGCAAATAACTTTCGCTAGACAACTCCAAATTTGATAAGAAAAGTTTATAAGTTTTAGCCAAATCATCTGGATTAAGAATATGCTTTGAATTGTATTTTTAAATATTATTTGTGTACCTTTGTACCGATAATTTTGTAATACCTTTTTAATTTCGTATTCTTGTTTGAGTCTATTTTACCTTTGTGGAATAGTAGTATCTTTGTTGTATTTTAATGCTAATACAACACACATTGAATAGATTATCTATAATACTGTCTCATATGGCGGTTATTTTTAGTATATTATTATATTATGTAAAAATAACTCATACAATAGATTATCTATAATACCGTCTCATTCTCTTTTTTCCTTCTTTGGTTTATTCCGTATCACTTAAAATTTAGTGGAATGTTAGACTTGACCCTTTGTATAGGACATTACTGATTTGTCATTCAGCGTCCATATTCGACGGTTGGCTCTGTTAGTCGATGGGGAAAGCGGTTTTATATACAACATGTAAATAAAAATCAGAGAAATCTACAACAAGAAATAAAAATATAAAAAATAGCGGCGGTTCCCGCCCACGACCTTTATTTATTTTTGTCTCATTATTTCACGAATTTTTTTAGTTTTCTCTGGTTATTCGGCGGATCCGATTGAAATGCAAATACCGATAATTGTGTAATATTTTATTTGTACCTTTGTCTGCAGATAGTTGTGTAATAATTTTTTTGAGACTTCCTGTACTTTTGGTCAAAGATGTGCAGATAAATTACGAACGGCTTACGAATTTTAAAAAACAGTGGCATACACCGGACTAAACCTAACATGCCTTAGGAAAGGGAACAACAAGAAGGGCCCCTTGTCGTACATTTCTTGAGAAGCGGCGAGGATATTTTCCCTTACGCAATCCTTCACTCCTGCCGCCACGGCCTAGCTGCCCTCTCACGCTTTCTCTCGCACTTCAGCCTCCCTCTCCGCGGCATGGCGGCTGCCGTTCGGCCTCCTCTGTGCAAGCATACATTTCCCAAACGCTGCTTGCGCTTCTCCTCGATCCTGCTCACACCACTTTCTGCTCCACCATAGCTCTCCGATTCGAGTAATCACGATTGCTGATCCTTTCCATCTCGAGAGTTTGTTCCGCGTCGTAGAATCGGATGAACTCGCATGATGGAAGGCTGCAATTGGTCACATCACATGGTGTTAGACACATGCAGGTTCGATGCAACACAAAATGCGAGTATGAACATACCGGGCTTCTCACTTGCAGCCGCATCCCCACTTTGGCTCGGAGTCGTGGTTGCGGCAACTCCGATACCTCATACCGTGACGTGTATGAGTTGTCTATGGACTGCCGGAGCGGCAAGGATCTCCGTGATAGGCACATGGGGACCTCCGTGCCGTCGGGGATGGTTTGGACAACGCTGTGCCTTGGGGCGAGGAAACTCCATTGGTCTTTGCTCGTTTGGTTTTGCGGGGATGGTTCTCTTTGTTGTATTGGAGGCGATCGTTCGGTTGATGCAATCTTTGGGAAGCCAGGAAGGGGTTAAATAGCCTGAATTGATAAAGCAGCGGACTTGAAGCAAGAACGAATCGCGAGAATCGGATTCCTTTGCAGCTCTGCTGTGCTTAGGCGACAAATGCATGCGGCTTTGTAGTCGCTAGGGAGGTGCGATCGGGCTTTGGCGGCTATGCTTTGACATGACGACTAAGGCATTCTACGCCACGCATGCATTTGATGACATGATATATCCTGCCAGGCTTTGCGGCGGTGCTTTGACAGACGTCTCGAGGCCAATGCAACGAAAGTTTGGATGATGACAACTTAATGGATAATTATAATAGTCGCGGAAAAATATGACAACTTAAGCATATTCGGCGGGCCGTGAAATATCACGTGTGAGTCCATTTTTTCGGAAGAATGCAGCCCATTTGGTCTTGTGTATACCGACTACGATATTATGGAAAAATATTATAATTACGACTTCCTTTGTATGTACTTTCGTATAGTTCAAAAGGGCTAAATATAATAGTCGCGGAAAAATATGACGACTTAAGCATATTCAGCCCGCTGTGAAATATCACGTGTGAGTCTATTTAGGAATAATGCAGCTGATTTGCTCTTACGGTAATCGACTACGATATTATGGAAAAATATTGTAATTACACCTGCCGTTGTATGTACTTTCGTGATAGTTCAAAAGGGCTAAATATAACGATCGCGGAAAATTGCATGTACTACGTCTTTACGAGTATTAAAATGGAATGAAGTTGTTAAATTAACTCTTCGTATGTTGTGTTGGTGTATCCGGTGTTGTGCCGTTTCGTATGGCTTGTAACGACAAAAGATATTAAAGGCGGAAAATACAACGTTGAAATATATAAGTTCACGACATAACATCACAACACGGGAGAAACAACGTTGGAATACCGTACATCGAGCAACGTACATGGCGTACATGACTACTACATATTATTTGAACAACTCACGCAATTCTGGATTAGAACTTTCCGAGAATCATCACTATCTGCATCAATACCCTCCTCTTCTAAAAGCGCGTGATCGCGTTTGCCCTCGTCATCGATCCTCGTAGTCACATGGAAGACAACGATGCAGGTCTACACCTTGGTGTCCTCCTCTTTGGCAACGAGCTTAGTGTCCTCTTGTGGTGGCTGTGGGGGTTTGACTGCAGCAATTGCTAGATTGTATGGCGACATGTTCGAGGCTACTAGCAATAGCTTCGATGTCGGTAACAAAGTCGTTGAATTCGTTGGCGCTTGAATATTGCGGTGGATGAAGTTGTCTTTAGCAATTTTATTCAGGTCACCGCGATGCCATCTATTTCTTTGATTGTCCAGGCCCGGCCTTTCTTGAGCCGCTCAGGATCCTTGTCCATCTACACATTGGAAGCAATTATATTTCAGCCTAGAAGAGTAGGATTCAAGCATAATCGAAATGTACTTGATCAAAAACATAAAAGGAACAGATGGCCTGAAAGCCCCAAGAAGCCATCAATATCCATCGTGCTTGACCCAACAACACAACAATGTGATCGACCAGTCGAAAATAAATTTCATAAATAATACCTTTGAAACACTCGCGTTGTGGGTTGAACTCGATCGCAACTCATCGAACTCACTCACGATTGCCCGATAGAAATGCATGCGGCGTTGTAATTCATAGGGAGGGCACAAGGGACAAACAAGACCAAGCAAGACAAAGCAGCGCTGGAGCGAGGGTCCAAGACAGGCATGTATTTACGTGGGAGGCGTTTGCAATGCGCGGTGGGGGCCTGGTCGTAGTTTCGTATAGTTGAAAATGGCTAATTATAACGGTCGGCGCAAAAATATGACAACTTAAGCATATTCGGCGTAGTGAAATATCACGTGTGAGTCCATTTTTTCGGAAGAATGCAGCTGATTTGGTCTTCTCTATACTGACTACGATGTTATGGAAAAACATTGTAATTACACATTCCGTTGTATGTATTTTCGTATAGTTGAAAATGGCTAATTATAACGGTCGCGCAAAAATATGACAACTTAAGCATATTCGGCCGGCCGTGAAATATCACGTATGAGTCCATTTTTTCGGAAGAATGCAGTTGATTTGGTCTTCTCTATACTGACTACGATATTATGGAAAAATATTGTAATTACATATTCCGTTGTATGTATTTTCGTATAGTTGAAAATGGCTAATTATAACGGTCGCGCAAAAATATGACAACTTAAGCATATTCGGCCGGCCGTGAAATATCACGTCTGAGTCTATTTTTTCGGAAGAATGCAGCTGATTTGCTCTTCTCTATACTGACTACGATGTTATGGAAAAACATTGTAATTACATATTCCGTAGTATGTATTTTCGTATAGTTGAAAATGGCTAATTATAACGGTCGCGCAAAAATATGACAACTTAAGCATATTCGGCCGGCCGTGAAATATCACGTATGAGTCCATTTTTTCGGAAGAATGCAGCTGATTTGCTCTTCTCTATACTGACTACGATGTTATGGAAAAACATTGTAATTACACATTCCGTTGTATGTATTTTCGTATAGTTGAAAAGGGCTAATTATAACGGACGCGCAAAAATATGACAACTTAAGCACATTCGGCTGGCCGTGAAATATCACGTCTGAGTCTATTTTTTCGGAAGAATGCAGCTGATTTGGTCTTCTCTATACTGACTACGATATTATGGAAAAATATTGTAATTACATATTCCGTTGTATGTATTTTCGTGATAGTTGAAAATGGCTAATTATAACAGTCGGCGCCAAAAATATGACAACTTAAGCATATTCGGTAGGCCGTTAAATATCACGTATGAGTCCATTTTTCAGAAGAATGCAGCTGATTTGCTCTTCTCTATACTGACTACGATGTTATGGAAAAAAATTGTAATTACACATTCCGTTGTATGTATTTTCGTATAGTTGAAAATGGCTAATTATAACAGTCGCGCAAAAATATGACAACTTAAGCACATTCGGCCGTAGTGAAATATCACGTATGAGTCCATTTTTGGAAGAATGCAGTTGATTTGGTCTTCTCTATACTGACTACGATATTATGGAAAAATATTGTAATTACATATTCCGTTGTATGTATTTTCGTGATAGTTGAAAATGGCTAATTATAACGGTCGGCGCCAAAAATATGACAACTTAAGCATATTCGGCCGGCCGTGAAATATCACGTATGAGTCCATTTTTCAGAAGAATGCAGCTAATTTGCTCTTCTCTATACTGACTACGATGTTATGGAAAAATATTGTAATTACATATTCCGTTGTATGTATTTTCGTGATAGTTGAAAATGGCTAATTATAACGATCGCGCCAAAAATATGACAACTTAAGCATATTCGGCCGGCCGTGAAATATCACGTATGAGTCCATTTTTTCTAAGAATGCAGCTGATTTGCTCTTCTCTATACTGACTACGATGTTATGGAAAAACATTGTAATTACACATTCCGTTGTATGTATTTTCGTATAGTTGAAAATGGCTAATTATAGCAGTCGGCGCAAAAATATGACAACTTAAGCACATTCGGCCTACCGTGAAATATCACGTATGAGTCCATTTTTTGGAAGAATGCAGTTGATTTGGTCTTCTCTATACTGACTACGATATTATGGAAAAATATTGTAATTACATATTCCGTTGTATGTATTTTCGTATAGTTGAAAATGGCTAATTATAACGGTCGGCGCAAAAATATGACAACTTAAGCATATTCGGCCGGCCGTGAAATATCACGTCTGAGTCTATTTTTCGGAAGAATGCAGCTGATTTGCTCTTCTCTATACTGACTACGATGTTATGGAAAAACATTGTAATTACACATTCCGTTGTATGTATTTTCGTGATAGTTGAAAAGGGCTAATTATAACGGATGGCGCAAAAATATGACAAGTTAAGCACATTCGGCCGGCCGTGAAATATCACGCCTGAGTCTATTTTTCTGAAGAATGCAGCTGATTTGCTCTTTAGTCCGTTACGCACATACGCTTGACGAAATTAAAACCTATACATTTCATGTTTACCACGGACCAAATATCAACTTTGTCACGTATGTCACGGACCAAATTGAATGGTCTGCAGTAACTCGCATTTTTGGAGGTCTTCATGTGCTGCAATCATTTTTTGGTCTACATGAAAGTTGTAGAGAATTCCAAGACGCAACTTTTTCATGTCGACAAGTTTTTCATTTGAGCTACAGAAAAAATCAAAGAAAATCGGAAAGGTAAATGCATTTGCGTCGGACCAAAAATTTTTCGCGACGGACCCTTCTGTAATTCTCGATTTTGGAGATTTTCCAGTGCTCTAATCATTTTTTGGTGTACACGAAAGTTGTAGATAATTCCAAGATTAAACTTTTTCATGTTGACAAGTTTTTCATTTGAGCAATATAAAAAATCATAGATAATCGGAAAGGTAAGTGCATTTGCGCCGGACACCAAAAACTGTTCGCGACGGACCCTTCTGTAATTCACGATTTTGGAGGTCTTCCTGTGCTCGAATAATTCTTTGATCTACATGAAAGTTGTAGAGAATTCCAAGACGCAACTTTTTCATGTTGACAAGTTTTTCATTTGAGCAACATAAAAATCAAAAGAAATTTGACAAGTTTGAATGACATAGATTAAAGAAGTTAACATAAGTCTCATACAACACGATCTAGTTCCCCCTTCCTCTTCCCCTGCGCGTCCCCCTACCACGACGTTCTTGGTTATCGTAGTCCGACGGTGTGAAATTTCTGGGCGCTTGGGGGACACGTAGTCCAGCCGCCTGCGCTGGACCTAACCGTGCATCTCGCGTTCCAGCGTCGAATCGCCTGGTGGACCCGCGTCTGACGACGCGCTTGTGGATGCCCCATGCAGCCATCGATCGTCTCGCATGGTACCTCGATGCGCGCGTAGTACGTCCGGCTGCTGCTCCTGCCAGTTCGATCCACCGGCCTCCTCGGGGTTACTGGGACGCGATTCCAACCCTAGGGATTGCAAACACGTCGTCGCGAGCAAATCAGTGAATGTAGCCCCGGATCCCATAAGATCATCGTACGCCCTCGACACGTCCTCCCATGTTTGTTGATCTTTGGACGGGGTACTAAAAGACTCTGCGGCAATGATGGGGACGGTGACATGTTGATGTGTACTCCTCCTGAACGCTTGCCCCAAAGACCTATTTCAACGTACCGCCTCCATGGCCCCGGCCGCTCTCATGGCTCGGGACCGGGAGGAAGTCGATGCTCTGGGTGGGTCTTGCCGCCGAGGAGCCACAGGCGTTACGCCTATCCATGGACATGCTCCTCATCGAGGCTCGGTGCGGGCGGCGCCAGATGCAGTACATCCTCGTGAATCACGTTGGGTAGACGGTCTATGGCCACCAACATCTCGACCGCATTTCTTATGCGGTGGCCCGTCTTGGCGAAGAAGGTTCCGTAAAGCGATTGCTTGATTGACGTTGCTGCTCCTGTGGATCGCGTGAGGATCTCGCCCGCTGGTCATGCATGTACTCCGCCTCACGCCCGCAAATTAATACGTGTCGAATGTTTAATTGGGTATATCCCCTGCTTTTAATATGTGATAGGTGCGATCCGTACCGGTGTGTGCATGCGCTCTGCGTACTCCTCGGCATAGCCATGTTGCAATCGGGCATCGCCACACCCTGTCTAGGAGCACCGCCTGCGTGTGCGAGGTCTGTACCGCCGAGGTACCCAAGTGTGTCCGTCTCGTGGGCTGCGCTGATGGGTTCCAGACGTCCTCGGTGGCCATCGAGTTCCACCTCTCAATATGCCGGCTATTCCGTGCGACCCGATTGTAGTTGTGCCCGATGTACTCCTCCTGCGGATCAATCCAACACGTTATTAATGGTTTCCACAAAGAAGCGTGAAAGTAATGTGACATGTAGAGACATACCCATGGGAGCTTTGAGTCCTGTCGGAGGCGGTGGAGGAAAGACTGCCGGTACCCAAATTGGCGTTGAACGCGCTCCGAGAGTATGGCTCAACGGCACTCATGCACAGGAGGAAGCATTTCGTCATCCAATACGGAGGCTCCCCCGTGCACCGATTGGCGATACGGCCTCCCGACGCAACCTCCGGCGCGGCCTGGGTGGAAAAGGGAGCCCACGTGACTGTGGCCCGATGTCGAAGTCTAGGTCCCCACGAGACGAGGGTAGGAGCCGCGGTCTGATTCTGGGCCCATCGGAGTCGCCATGCATCCATTTGTAACCCAAGGTTGGCCTTGCGAGTGGATGCCGCGTTAGCTTCATCGGCAGACCTGGGTAGTACCGCGTTGACACTCTTGGTCGCTATGGGCAGTACGACCAGGACCACAATCAGAGAAGCCAGGGCACCCTCCCATTATTGAAGTTGGTCAGGATCCCGTGGCAGGCCGCACACATCTCGCGATATGTGTCTCATGCGAACCGCCGAGCCCTACCAGTAGAAGTCCGGTCGTCGCATCTTCTCGCACCGCTTCGGCTAATTCCCGAGCGACCCAAACGAGGTGGGGGCAGCGGAATCACCATTTCCGCTTGTAAATAAAATTCCTGCAAGGAGGAAATAGAGGTACACCTCGAAATGCCTATTTATCCGACTCAGGGTCGGCGTTTTGCCAGACATGGTCCAGCCTCCGGGAGACTGTCGAGCCATGTGAAAGAGACTCCCTGATCACAGTTCCCCGTGTACGTTGTGCCAAACCTGCATCGAAGAAAATCACATGTTAGGAAATCACGTTAGCTCCCAGATAAGTGCGGTCGGTGTGCTTTCACATTTATTACCTTTCCTCTACATAGTTCTTCCATGCCTCTTTGGAGGGCTTGCGCACTACGAGGGGTTTACCGGAAAGTGGAAGGCCAAATAACATGGCGACATCTCTGAGGGTCACCGTCATCTCGCCGAAGGGGAGGTGGAAAGTATGCGTCTCCGGACGCCATCTGTCGACCAACGCGGTGATAAGGGCCCCGTCCAGTCTAGGCATCGGGGTCCACTGCTCCCTTCCTTCGTAGGTTCCTTCGTAGGCTCCACGCACCATAAATGCGAAGCTAACAGCCCGCCGTCCGTCCCCAGCCGTATATGAACTGAGGGTCCAATCTCTTGATGTTACGGGAGCCACGCATGCGGAGAGTGTTAAGCTGCAAGGACAAAGCAAGTAAACGTACTTAGCATAACGAAAGGTGCGTACGCTTGCGATACGTTACGACAAAGGTAGTAATGACGTTACCGTCGCCGGGAGGCCCACTTCCGCCCCGTGGTCGCTCATCATACGCCGATCGCATAGCGACTCGGCAACTCCATAACAAGCCTGCATAATCCCCAGGGAATGAAACAATGAAATACGAAAAAATAACATCAGAAGAAATTTCAAAACCACTGTACATACCCAAAGAAATTTAGGTTCATAAATTACATAACTGAAATTTCACGAAGAGAATGCAAAAGGAAGGTATTAGGAAGATGTTGCATGTCTAAGCGTATAGTTGAAATATTACATTGGACAACATCACCCTCTCGCTTGGGCAGCTTCTACGGTCATGCCCTGCACTGCGAGATGCGATGTGCGAAGGCCATCGTCTCGTTGAGACGCATCCATGTCACCCTCAAACCGCGGGAACGCTGGTCTACGGCGTGTCGCGCCTTAGTGTGGGGTACGGGAGCCACGTAGGGGTTCGGAGGTCTTGTAGTTGTTGCCGGCGTTGAACGGTTCGAAATGCCCGTCCATGTTGCTCTAACGGCATCCATACGGTAGTACGGTGTGACATATTGTGTGCCGTCGTTGCCCCCATGTCACGGCACGCTAGCACGCGTGCGGCGGATGTGCTCTAAGCGAGGCTTGTTGCATGAGCAGTCGCCTCATACGGGCCGAGCTGGCATCTACGGTTTGTGTCCCCGCGGAGTATCGAACGGTGCTTGCGCTTGCACTCGACGAGAAAAATGTTCTGCGCAGGGTCCATCATGCGCGTCGCGGTGGAATTGAGCTTTACGCCTCGACGGCGTAACAAAGCCTCGACACGGAGCGAAGGTTGAGCGCGGTTGTACGCCGCCCTTTGCCGATCAACAAAGTATTTCGCGGTCCTAAAAAATGTGAGCTCAATGATTGAGCAAATGGGTAGGCAACGAGCCCCGCAAGACACATTGTTGTACGACTCGGCGAAGTTAAATCCGTCATGATGGAGTATCTGCAGAAGAGAAGCATACCGCTTAGGTGGAAAAGAGTGTCAAATGATGTGCTACCGTACTAGAGAGGGCATTATCTTACCGAGCACCATTTGTATCGTGCGCCAGGCCCATCTCTCGGCGGGTTTACGAGCTATCCATTGAGCGAATGTCATCTTGCGCCAGACGGAGACCTCCCGAGCCACCAATTACCTGTGGTGCCCTCCGTGGTCTCTTCCGCCACCAGTTCCTTTGAGCGCTCGTTAATTTGGTTAAATATCGATGTCGAACTTTGTGCAGCTTGGTTTTGCATGCATAGGGTTTTGAATAGCTTCACCATGTTCTTGTTCCTGCACATGGTGTACTGTGTTCGCCCCAAGGTGACGCATGCACCATCTACGCTGAACGTCTCTCCACCGGCAATGGCAATCTTCATCCTCCGCCATTCTATCGAGGGCGTTCAGCGACTGCATTACGGTCGAGATACGACAAGACACACCGGGCCTATCCCGCACCACACGGGTCTTCACCAGGATAGGAACGAGAACCGGTATCGTTGCTTTACGCCCTCAACCACGCGAAAGCCAGCGGTAGTAGCTGGTTGTTTGCATCGGCGACTAGGGCGGTGAGTAGGGTGCCATTATCTTGGCCGGACAGAAATGTCCCATCCACGCATATAACGGGGCGGCGATTCTTTGAATGCCGTGATGCACGGACGAACGCCCGAGAACACCCTGAGGAGGTAGTAGTGTTCGAGCAATCGTTCCATCGGAAGTCGCGGGTTCGACAAAGAATAGCATATTCGAGCCGGGTTTGTTGCGGCTATCCGCCTTAGTAGTCGTGGAGCCCAATTGAATGACTCCATAAAACTACCAAACATCATTTTCAAAGCCATCCGCTTTGCTCGCCAAGCTTGCAAGTAGTTTATGGACATCCCTCGCCCTGCTACGCATCTCGGCAATTATGGTTGCGGGCACGAGGCTAATGTCGGCCTTGGCCGTCCTAACGAGGATTTGGCGCGATGAATCTTGATTTCACCACACCGCTTGTGTTCGAACAAGCGCCTCTGGCATGTGTGCGGTGTGTACCGAGTTATAACGAAATGGTGCCGATGTTTAGGGCGGTTCGCGACGAACATAGTATTCGCCTTGCTGCCCTTTCTTACATCTAAGCTCGGCAGTGCAGTCCGAAGCCGAGTCACCTGATGGTCACGCAGGTCGGCACCTGCGTAATTAGTGCAGAAGTGCATCGCTTCCTCCTTTGTGGCAAACTCCTGGCCGAAGTTCTATATCGCTATAGTCTTGCCCACGCCTAGAAATATCCTCCAAGCGGGCCGTAACACGATCGGCCGGGTTAAATAAGTGCAAAAATGCGATTGCGGCCGGAGTCCTCATCTTCGCCAGGACCGTCACCATAAGTAGGGTGAGGGTCATCCGCTAGGGCATCCGCATCAACCTCGGGGACGGGCGCATCCATCTCGCCAGTCCTCGCCAAGCCCCTTGAGCGGGGACTTGCCGCGAGCTCATCGCAATTTCCTCTTCGAGTCGGGTTGTTCGTCCGCATTGACCCCCACGCCCTCCTCACAGGCTCGGCTCGTCCTGCCTCCCGGTAGTGCGAGGACCAGCTTCACGTGAACACCTAGTGCGAACCCTTCTGTGCGGCCTTCTCCATGTAGAACTGCCAGGCACTCGTTCTCTGAGCTCGAATAGGTTTGTACACGTAAAGCAAGCTATTTGGCACTACATGGGGCCTAACCCCATCTACCACGAGCTTGTACAACGTACGGTCAACACTAAGAGCGCGTGCAACCGCTCTTGCTACTGTACGCAACTCTATCGGTGGATTTACAGTTGTCTCTATGTGTGCACAATTATGCATGCTGACAAATGGGCCCTGCAATTTTTCGGGCTCCCCCCCATGCCATATATGAAGCGGGATCGCCATCGAGGACTGTAGAATTACATAATTGTAGTCATCAATAAATGCACACACGCACCGCTAACATCTTTAAACATATTGGCATTACTCAAATTTTAATTACGAAAGAATTAATGTTATGGTTACTGTCGACGATTGGAGAACGGGCTCCCGCCGAGCTTACTTGTTGAACGAGGGATCAACCAAAGCCCCTTTCTGCCAAAGGTTGTAGCATCGAAGACGCGGAAGATGGTCCGTTAGAACAGACAGGAACACAAGGATTTTATCCTGGTTCAGGCCTCTCATGATCGAGATAATAGCCCTACATCCGATCGCTTTGGTGGCGTTTTCTCTATTGAAATGATGGATACAAGTACATGGATCTCACCGGGATCCCCTTTCACGTGTGTTTTCGGGGGGATTAAATACAGAGCCTCACGCTGTACACAAGGTAACCACCCCCTAGATTTACGCCACGTTTCCATAACCGTAGTGCCCACGATCCGGGGCCCTTGATCTGCGCAATTAATTTGAATTTGTGGTGGATTGATTGCCATCTTCCACCCTAGTGGCATGACCGGGTCCCCGACCATCCACCCGGGTAACGGCGTGGCCTTCACGAGCATGGTTGCTCGTGATCGTCCGGTATGGTCATAGGCGAATGGGTAGACACACATGCTCGGGAGTTATGTTGCTCGGATGGTTTTCCGAGCATCTTCTCTAGTCTTTGTATGGTCGGTAGCTTCAGGATCTTCCGGGGTACAACGATCTTTATCGAGATAGTCAATCCCGGCTGACTTGAGAATGCTTGGGGCTGGCTCAGGATATCGCATCCGAGCTCATGGTTGGGAGTTGCTCGGCCGTCGGGGCAGAATGGTCCTTATAGAAAATAGTCCAATCCCCGACAGCTAGTCCCCGAGGCTCAAGTGAGATGGGTTATCTCCTTGAGACTGAGAAGTCCAAGGAGGGATTGAATTCTTGATGGTGAAGCACCTACCTCAGCATCTGGGCATGAAATGACCAGGAAAAAGATTTGACAGATGAGGCAGGCCCACGCTATCACATCCCGAGCGAATCATGCTCGGGGAAAAAGGTCGGCACAAGCTGCACCGAGAGGGAAAATAAAACGCGATCGAACCTCGTCCCGAGTATGGATCAGATGCCCAGGGAAAAGGTAACTAGCAGACTGTGAAAAAACACATGCTGCCGCATCCCATGCATGGATAAGATGCACAGGGGAAAGGTAACTAGCAGACTGTGAAAAAACACATGCTGCCGCATCCCATGCATGGATCAGATGCACAAGGGAACTAGGCATGGATCAGACGCCTAGGCTACTAGCAGATTGCGAGCGGACTCACATTGCCACATCCCGAGCATGGGTCTAATGCTCGAGGAACTGACAGACGAGCCAGGCTCGAGCCGCGCATCCTGGACATGGACCAGGCGCCCAGGGAAATGTAACTAGCGCATCGTGAAAAACACATGCCGCCGCATCCCATGCATGGATAAGATGCACAGGGGAAAGGTAACTAGCAGACTGTGAAAAAACACATGCTGCCGCATCCCATGCATGGATCAGATGCACAAGGGAACTAGGCATGGATCAGACGCCTAGGCTACTAGCAGATTGCGAGCGGACTCACATTGCCACATCCCGAGCATGGGTCTAATGCTCGAGGAACTGACAGACGAGCCAGGCTCGAGCCGCCAGATCCTGGACATGGACCAGGCGTCCAGGGAAATGTAACTAGCGGTGTGAAAAAACACATCTTGCCGCATCCCATGCATGGATCGGATGCACAGGAAACTAGGCATGGATCAGGCGCCTAGGCTACTAGCGGTGCGGCGGACTCACATTGCCACATCCCGAGCATGGGTCTAATGCTCGAGGAAGCCAGCGAGGCGAGCCAGGCTCGGCTGCGCATCCTGGACATGGACCAGGCGTCCAGGGAAATAAAGCTGAGGAGACTGTGCTCAGACGCCGAGCATGCTCGGCGCAGAACACAAACCGCCTCCGAGCGTAACGCTGCTCGGAGGAACAGATTCGCGCCCGGCGCGATGCGTGCTCGGCGCGGAATAGAAACGATCCCGAGCGAAACGCAGCGTGCTCGGAAGGAGAGACTCGCGCGGCGAAATGCGTGCTCGGCGGGGAACATGAATAATCACGAACATTCCCCGAGCGAAACGCGTGCTCGGAGAGGAGAGACTCGCGCCTGAGCGGAAATGCGTGCTCGGGCGCTGAACACGACTAGTCCCCGAGCGAAACGCATGCTCGGAGGGAGAGACTCGCGCCGAGCCGGGCACGCGTCTCCTGCCGAACAGAGAACAGTCCCGAGCCGAAACGCTGCTCGGAGGGAGAGACTTCGCGCCCGGCGAAATGCGTGCTTTCGGCGCGAACACGACTAGTCCTCGAGCGAAAGCAGCGTGCTCGGAGGAGAGACTCGCGCCGAGCCGGCGCACGTGCTCGGCGCGGAACACGAACAATCACGAACAGTCCTCGAGCGAAACGCGTGCTCGGAGGGAGAGACTCGCGCCCGAGCCGGCACGTGCTCGGGCCGCGAACACGACTAGTCCCCGAGCGAACGCTGCGTGCTCGGAGGGAGAGACTTCGCGCCCGAGCCGGCACGTGCCCGGGCGCGAACAGAATGCAGCCTCGAGCGAAACGCTGCGTGCTGGGAGGAGAGACTCGCGCCAGCCGGCACGTGCTTTCGGCGCGAACACGACTTAGTCCCCGAGCGAAACGCGTGCTCGGAGGGAGAGACTCGCGCCCGAGCCGGCACGTGCTCGGCGCGAACATGAATAATCACGAACACCCCTCGAGCCGAAACGCTGCGTGCTCGAGGGAGAGAGACTCGCGCCCGGCCGGCACGTGCTCGGCGCTGAACACGACTAGTCCCAGCGAAAGCGCGTGCTCGGAGGGAGAGACTCGCGCCCGAGCGGGCACGTGTTTCTGCAGCGGAACAGAACAACCACCAAGCGAACGCTGCGTTTCTGAGGAGGAGAGACTCGCTCGAGCCGGCACGTGCCCGGCCGCTGAACAGAAGTCCCCCGAGCCGAACGCTGCTCTGAGAGGAGAGACTCGCGCTACCGAGCCGGCGCACGTGCTCGGGCGCGAACATGAATAATCACGAACATTCCCGAGCGAAACGCAGCGTGCTCGGAGGAGAGACTCGCGCCCGGCGAAATGCGTGCTCGGCGCGGAACATGAATAATCACGAACAGTCCCGAGCTAAACGCTGCGTGCTCGGAGGGAGAGACTCGCGCCCGAGCGAAGTACGTGCCCGGCGCGGAACACGACCAGTCCCCGAGCGAATCAGCTGCTCGGAGGGAGAGACTCGCGCCCGAGCGGCACGTGTCTGCGCGAACAGAACACCCCGAGCGAAACGCTGCTCGGAGGGGAGAGACTCGCGCCGAGCCGGCAGTACGTGCTCGGGCGCGAACACGACTAGTCCCTCGAGCCGAAACGCTGCTCGGAGGGAGAGACTCGCCGCGAGCCGGCACGTGTCTTGCGCGAACAGAACACCCCGAGCCAAAACGCTGCTCTGAGGGAGAGACTCGCGCCCGAGCCGGCACGTGCCCTGCCGCGAACAGAACAGTCCCCGAGCGTAAACGCGCTTTCGAGGGAGAGAGACTCGCGCTCGAGCCGGCACGTGCTCTGCCGCGAACACGACTAGTCCCCGAGCGAAACGCTGCGTGCTCGGAGGAGAGACTCGCGCCCGAGCCGGCAAATGCGTGCCAGCGGAGCGAAACGATCCCGAGCGAAGCAGCGTGCTCGGAGGAGGAGACTCGCGCCCGGCGAAATGCGTGCTCGGGCGAACACGACTAGTCCTCGAGCGAAAGCAGCGTGCTCTGAGGGGAGAGACTCGCGCCTCGAGCCGGCACGTGCCCGGGCGCTGAACAGAACAGTCCCCCCCGAGCGAAACGCTGTTTCGAGGGAGAGACTCGCGCCTCGAAATGGCACGTGCTCGGGCGCTGAACACGACTAGTCCCCGAGCCAAACGCTGCGGCTCGAGGGAGAGACTCGCGCCCGGCCGAAATGCACGTGCCCGGCGCGAACAGAACAGTCCCGAGCCGAAACGCTGCTCGGAGGGAGAGACTCGCGCCGAGCCGGCACGTGCCCGGCGCGAACAGAACAGTCCCGAGCCGAAACGCTGCGTGCTCGGAGGGGAGAGACTCGCGCCCGAGCCGGCACGTGCTCGGGCGCGGAACACGACTAGTCCCCGAGCGAAACGCGTGCTCGGAGGGAGAGACTCGCGCCCGAGCCGGGCACGTGCCAGCGCTGAACAGAAACGATCCCCGAGCGAACGCGTGCTCGAGGGAGAGACTCGCGCCGAGCGGCGGCACGTGCTCGGGCGCGAACACGACTAGTCCCCGAGCGAAAGCGCGTGCTCGGAGGGAGAGACTTCGCGCCGAGCCGGCACGTGCCCGGCGCGGAACAGAATACCCCGAGCGAAACGCGTGCTCGGAGGAGAGACTTCGCGCCCGAGCCGGGCACGTGCTCGGCGCGGAACACGACTAGTCCCCGAGCGAAACGTGTGCTCGGAGGGAGAGACTCGCGCCCGAGCGAAGTACGTGCTCGGCGCGGAACATGAATAATCACGAACAGTCCCCGAGCGAAACGCGTGCTCGGAGGGAGACTTCGCGCCCGGCGAAATGCGTGCTCGGCGCGAACACGACTAGTCCCCGAGCCGAACGCAGCGTGCTCGGAGGAGAGACTCGCGCCCGAGCCGAAATGCGTGCCAGCGCGGAACGAGAACGATCCCCGAGCGAAACGCAGCGTGCTCGGAGGGAGAGACTCGCGCCCGGCGGCACGTGCTTTCGGCGCGAACACGACTAGTCCCCGAGCGAAACGCGTGCTCGGAGGGAGAGACTCGCGCCCGAGCGAAGTGCGTGCTCGGCACGGAACATGAATAATCACGAACAATCCCCGAGTGAAACGCGTGCTCGGAGGGAGAGACTCGCGCCCGAGCGAAGTACGTGCTCGGCGCGGAACACGACTAGTCCCCGAGCGAAACGCGTGCTCGGAGGGAGAGACTCGCGCCCGAGCGAAGTACGTGCTCGGCGCGGAACAGGAACAGCCACCGAGCGAAACGCGTGCTCGGAGGGAGAGACTCGCGCCCGAGCGTGCTGCCTGCTCGGCGCGGAACACCGGCCGTCTCCGAGCGAAACACGTGCTCGGAGGAATAAGAGCGATTTTCGAGATATAACAAGATCAATTCCCGAGTGCAATGCCCGTCCGTTGTGAAGAAACACACGTCCGAGCTAAAAATTTACTCAGTACAGATTCGAGCGAAAAGCCTGCTCGGGCAAGAGGATGAAATTTGCGCCCGAGCGAAGAACTTGCTCGGCACAAAACAGAAACGACTCGCCTAAGCACTATTTGCTTGAGGTAACGAACTTTTCTTTTTTACGCATCTTACCTTATCATAAGTTGTGCAGTATCGGTCATCAGATGTGGAAGATGATGTCTTCGGGATTCCTTTGGCAAAGAATACGTCGATCCCCACGGACGGCGCCAGCTGTCGACGATTGGAGAACGGGCTCCCGCCGAGCTTACTTGTTGAACGAGGGATCAACCAAAGCCCCTTTCTGCCAAAGGTTGTAGCATCGAAGACGCGGAAGATGGTCCGTTAGAACAGACAGGAACACAAGGATTTTATCCTGGTTCAGGCCTCTCATGATCGAGATAATAGCCCTACATCCAGTCGCCTGGTGGCGTTTTTCTCTATTGAAATGATGGATACAAGTACATGGATCTCACCCCGGGATCCCCCTTTCACGTGTGTTTTCGGGGGGATTAAATACAGAGCCTCACGCTGTACACAAGGTAACCACCCCCTAGATTTACGCCACGTTTCCATAACCGTAGTGCCCACGATCCGGGGCCCTTGATCTGCGCAATTAATTTGAATTTGTGGTGGATTGATTGCCATCTTCCTTTCTAGTGGCATGACCGGGTCCCCGACCATCCACCCGGGTAACGGCGTGGCCTTCACGAGCATGGTTGCTCGTGATCGTCCGGTATGGTCATAGGCGAATGGGTAGACACACATGCTCGGGAGTTATGTTGCTCGGATGGTTTTCCGAGCATCTTCTCAGTCTTTGTATGGTCGGTAGCTTCAGGATCTTCTGGGGGTACAACGATCTTTTATCAGATAGTCAATCCCCGACAGCTTGAGAATGCTTGGGGCTCGCGCTCGGATATCGCATCCGAGCTCATGGTTGGGAGTTGCTCGGCCGTCGGGGCAGAATGGTCCTTATAGAAAATAGTCCAATCCCCGACAGTTACGTACAGTTAAAATGTATGGCAACATATAGTTATATATATGTTACATAACATACTATCACAAGACATATGTAGTTTACGAAATCCTAAAACCACATTCCACACTCGTAATATCATGTAAAATACTACTACACAGAAAGACATTGTATACTTTACATTTCAGGTTCGTACGAACTAAGTCAAACAAACATACGTAGCTAACAAATTAATTGGTTGTTTTTTCGATCTTTTTGTGCGCATGTATTTCTAGGTGATACGATTAATTCACAATTTTTATGGATTGCGGGGATTTATCTACTGAGTTCGCAATATATGGTGTTCACTTTCGGAGAAACGCATGCATACATACATTTCATCGTAACAACATAAGTTTGGTTAAAGTGTGCTAGCAAAGATGATATAAGGGGAGATGCTTGCCTTGCTCTGAGTTCTGAGTTTTCTGGAACAGCGTCGAGGTCAACGTGTGCGGTCTCTGCAGTGTCGGTACCTACACGAAGCAAAAACAACAATACGAAGTCCAATAAGTAATAAGGCAAAATAGCTTACAATGGTGCGGAACTTCGGCCCTCCAATATTTAAGTCGGATTAAGTGGATACTTTGGTTCGAGTTGTAAAGTTCAGAAAGGAGGTCAACTCCTTTCGGGTCCAAGTAGATATTACGTCCAAAAAAACAGTCCTTCGCTTCAGCGAATCATCATGCGAAATAAATACAGTGCAACGTTCGAGCAGAAGCTCGGCAGAGGGTCCTGACCTTTGCAGAGACTCCTTTCGGGTCAAAAAATTAACTCAGTTAAGCTACTACTTTGGTTCGAGTTGTTAGGTTCGAGAAAGGAGGTCAACTCCTTTCGGTCCAAGTAATGATTACGTCCAAAAATAAGTACTGACAATACAAAGTCGAATAAGTGATAAGGCACAATGAA
Source organism: Rhipidocladum racemiflorum (assembly GCA_036346355.1). Classification (NCBI taxonomy): domain Eukaryota; kingdom Viridiplantae; phylum Streptophyta; class Magnoliopsida; order Poales; family Poaceae; genus Rhipidocladum; species Rhipidocladum racemiflorum. The sequence continues at coordinate 61,783,626 of CM070586.1, forward strand.
TTAACTTAGTCTACAACCCGTGCAACCAATATTTAAGTCAGATTAAGCAGCAGCTTTGGTTCGAGTTATTAGGTTCAGAAAGGAGGTCAACTCCTTTCGGGTCCAAGTTGTGATTACGTCCAAAAGTAAGTACAACAATACGAACTCGAATAAGTAAAAAGGCAAAATGAATTAACAGTCCGTAACTTCGTGCAACGATATTTAAGTCGATTAAGCAGCAACTTTGGTTCGAGTTATTAGGTTCATAAAGGATGTCAACTCCTTTGGGGTCCAAGTAATGATTACGTCCAAAAATAAGTACAACAATACGAAGTCGAATAAGTAATAAGGCAAAATGTATTAACACAGTCCGTAACTTCGTGCAGCGATTTAAGTCGATTAAGTAGCAACTTTGGTTCGAGTTATTATGTTCGAAAGGAGGTCAACTCCTTTCGGGTCCAAGTAATGATTACGCCCAAAAATAAGTACAACAATACGAAGTCGAATAAGTAATAAGGCAAAATGAATTAACACAGTCGTAACTTCGTGCAACCAGTATTTAAGTCAGATTAAGCAGCAACTTTGGTTCGAGTTATTAGGTGTCACGGTTAATTCACATTCTTCGCACATAATATCACATAGATTATCGCTACACACATAATATCATAATAGCATTGTACTAATGTTTCCTAATACCGTCGTAACATTTCACTATAGCATAACACTACACTTTATCGTCAACAATAATAAATTGCACAAACGTAAATACGACAATCTAACCTAACAAGTTGGTCACTCAAACTGCACTGACCAAAACATACTACTATTTATGAAGACTTGTAACTAACCTTCTCCAAGTAGTACAGAAGATCAAAAAAACTCGAGCTTTGACCCAATAAATGTTCGTCAAAAATACCTGCAAGATACAAATCATGTATGAAATAAAAAAAAATTTAAAACTTTGTGAAAAAATAAACAAACCACAGAGTATTAAAGTAGGTCACCACCATATATAGGGTGTTAATTGAATGTAACACATGCGTACATACATTTCTTCATAACAACTTAATCTGGCTAAGATAGTGGTATGAACATGATTGAAGGAGGTGCTTGCCTTGTTATGAGTTTTCTGGTCCGGCGTAGAGGTCAGCGTGTGCGCTATCTGCAAGGTCGGTATCTACGAAGCAAAAACCACAATAAGAAGCGAAATATGTAATAAGGCAAAATAACTTACCAATGTCCAGAAGCCCGCGCCACCCATATTTAAGTCGGATTATGCGGCTACTTTCGTTCGAGTTGTAAAGTTCAGAAAGGAGCTCAACTCCTTTCGGGTCCAAGTAGTGCTTACGTCCAAAAATAATATGATCCTTCGCTCAAGCGAATAATCGTTGGAGTGGAAGCTCGCCAGAGGGTCCTGACCTCTGGGGATACTCATACACCCATCTTTATGCAAGAATATTTAATTCAACTTTTTACTCCGTTTGAATATTTCTACGAACATAGATATTTCTAGTTGCTACGATTAATTACTAGTTTATATGGAATGTGGGTATATATCTACCAGATTCAAAATATACGGTGAGCATACATAAATTGCTAGTTTATATGAAATGTGGTATGAACATGACTAAAGGAGGTGCTTGCCTTCCTTCCCGAATAGCGTCGAGGTCGCCGTGTGCACTCTCTACAATGTCGGTATCTACACGAAGCAAAAACAACAATATGAAGTCAAAGAAGTAGTAAGGGAAAATAAATATCACGAATGGATTCCAACAAACTATAACCACCGACTAATTAATCTACTGTTTTTGCGCTCTCGGTTTGTTGGCCTTGCCTTCAAGCTCTCAAAGCAAGCACCGCAAAAAGAGTCGCTATGCTCTCAAACTCTTCTTTCACACTCTGCTCTGTAAGGAGAGCGACGCACCCCCCCGGTTTTTATAGGCACAAAGCTCATCACTGTGACGTTTACATAAATGACAATTATTACGGATTAAGCGCGTTACTTAGCTCTATTATTAGCCGTAATCTTGATTTTATGCGGCATTGGATTCCAACACGGTAGAAATTGACGTGACACATCGTGCTATTTCAACCACCGGTCGCTGTTTCAACCACATGCATGCACCTTTCGGCGTCCAAAGTATCCAGCAAAATAAATTGGCGCATTAAAAAAATGAAAGTGCTGTCCTTCACGACCAAGCAACGGGTGGGAGGGAGACACCTGCGCGCGGAGGGGAGCCGTGCGAGAGGGGGTCGGGAGGGCTCGGGCGGGAGGCCACTGCCGCCGCTGCCCCTCGTGGCGGCAGCCAGGGCCGTGGGACCGGGTGCAGGGGCGGGGAGGGCCGTGGGACCGGGGACAGGGGAGGAGTCTTTGCCGCGCTGCCACTGGCTGCCGTCCCCTGTGGGCGGCAGGTCGACGCCGTGCCGTATGGCGACGCCGCCACATGGCGGCCCCACTGTCACTTTTGCAATTTTTTAAAAATATTGTATAGTTTTGAAATTTTGTAATATATGTTGTATATTTAGGCTTTTTTTCCGAAGAAGTATAGCATCGATTTAGTTAGATTTCAACAGATTAATGGCTTAGACTTCAACAGATTAATAGCTAGATACTTTGCTTTTTATGAGAATTTATAGTCTTTTTTTTTTTCTTAGCAACTCTCCGTAAAGTTTTAATATATAATAGATAGATTTTGACGAAATCACGGAGGGCTCGTCTTCATTTGAGCTCAGCTCCAGGCTTGCTGCAGAGCCATCCGAACAAGCAGCTCTTCACTTTCACAAAGCGACTTGAACGAATTTCTTCTGGTTCCATTTGCCAAAGACGAAGACGATTAGATGCATATATTTCACGATTACTATTCGCGAATCCATCATGTAGGCGTAGGTATCGAAACAAACTTGGTGTTAGGTGCTGCACGAATTTAGTAGTCCAAGCTCCGGATTCCATGATCTCCAGAACTTCAGTTCCAACCATATTCAGTAAAGAATCTTCTTCTCTGCCTATTATACCGAGAATGCACCATCATCGAAGATGAAAGTATTGTACTTTTAAGTTTTAAAGGTATGAATGGCTGCACCTAGCGAACGATCGATTCAAACTACGTGTTCCTCATTAACCCCTTACGCAGTGGCAATTATCGCATTGTTAGACTTATAACAGAAGTTCGTTGAAGACCAGAGCATTATATAAACATGTATTGTTTAGTAGCCAGTACTAAACAGATCAGGTAGAACATGTTACATGTTGATTTGTAATTTTTGTGTTGAGTGATTTGCCAAGTAATAATAGTTGTGATGATTACAAGTGATTTGCCAAGTAATAATAGGTATTCGGCGCATATTCCAGAAAGAAGCGAGGGTTTTCAGAGAAAGGCAGAACAGGCAGCGCAAGGCTTGAAGATCAGATTGAGAGAGTAGAGAAACACAGGAAGCAGCAGGACCTTCAACGCAGGAGAGCTGCAGCGACGGTGCACAGGAGGTCGGCTCGGCGATGGCGTTGGAAAGATCGATCTAGGCGACGGGATCCTTCAAGACGGGAAGAAAGATCAGAGTTCAAACGCAGCAGAGAAAGAGAAGGAAAGACAGAGATTAGAGATGATCAGGTGAGTATTTGTGCTTATACGTAAAGGAACGTCAACGTGCAATAAAGATTGATGATTTTGGTATATGATCTCTCTCATATTGTGATTGATTCTTTTGTTTTAATCTCTGGTTGAGTACTGTTTTAATTATTTCTTCTGCTGCTTAGTATCGATTAGCGTATCTAGACTCTGATCAGGGGTATTTACCGCCAACGATCCTTCATTACATTAAAATCCAAGTACTATTAGAGTAGGGAATAAAATCTAAGCAAAATTTTGCGAGATCTCGGATCTCGACTGTGGACGTGAGATAAGCCAGTTGTTATTGTTGAACTCATGTTGCACCATGTTGTTCTTCCTTCGGACGAGTTGAAAACAAAGGGGGGCAATGAGCTTTGGCGAAGATCCATGAAGCCAGTTCAACATCTAGAATTTGGCCGTTGCCCTCTTACCTATAGTGATTTTTCGTACTTGCATTAAAGAGGGCATTGTCAGTATCATTGCAGGGCAAAGTCATCCCCACCCAAGGCGTAGACTGATCTTTCCATTGGAACCATAGTCAACACAACCTGAGTGCCCTCCCAAAAGTATCAAAGTAATTAATTCCCAATCCACCCATTGATTTTGGCTTGCAGACCTTTCTCCAGTTGACCAAGCAATGTCCTCCTTTGTAGTCCATATCTCCTCTCCAAAGGAAATTCCTATGGAGCTTCTCGATCTTTTTAAAGGCCCACCCAGAAATTGGGAAGACCGTTAAGTGGTATATCGCTTAGGACGTAAGTACCGAATCTACCAAAACGAGCCTGGCCTTTTTGACAGCAGAGCACCTTCCAGCCTGCGAGCCTGCTTGCGACCCTAATAATTAGGGCTGCACATCCGACCTTTTAAGTTTTGTTGGGCGAAGAGGTAGACCGAGGTACCTAGAGGGGAAATCCTTCAGCTTCGCTGGGAATCCCTACAAGATGGTTGGCAGGCCTAGCCTAGCGCAACAAATAGGGTATATTTTAGTTTTCTGCGCATTGACCTTTAGCCCTGTTGCCTCCCCAAACACTGCTAGTGCAACCTGTAGAACCTGTAGCTTTGGAGTAACCTAGTTCACAAATATTGCTACATCATCTTCATACATGGACATGCACAAATGAGGTGGTCTATGGAGAATGTGCTTGATGAGGTCCTATTGTGCCGCATAGGACATCAAAAGCTGCAAAGGTTCGAGGGCTTGGATAAACAACATCGACAAAATTGGGTCACCGTGTCGGAGCCTCGGAGGCCCCTCTTGTGATAGATGGGCTTTCCTGACAGTCCATTTAGTAAAATTCTAGACGAGGAGGTTGCCAGGATGATGGAGATCCAGTTTCTCCATCACTGCCCAAAGCCGTAGTGGGTCAATAATTCGAGCAAGTACTCCCAGCTTATTGAATCGAAAGCTTTGGCTAAATCTAGTTTAATTAAAAGCAAAGGTACTCCTTTCCTGTGTAGCTCCGAAATTAGGTTTTTTGTCAGGAGGAAACTATCATGTATTGATCTATGCTTGATGAAAGCAGTTTGATCTCTGGACACCAAGGTATGCAGGAGTGGTGCCAACCTGTTCGCCGACACTTTACATAAGATCTTACCAACACTATGAATGAGGCCGATTGGCCTGTAATCTGAGACAGTGGTGGAGTCTTGTTTCTTAGGTAGGAGCACAATGTTTGTCGAGTTTAGAAGGTGAAAATTACTCCCATTCTAGTTGAACATTTGCGCAATAACAGCCATGAGGTAGTCCTTTATTATGTTCCAGCAACTTGTGTAAAAAAGACCTATAAAACCGTTTAGCCTAGGTGCCTTCTCGGAAGGAATTGAGAAAATCGCCTCTTTGATTTCATCCACCTGGAATGGCTATTCCAGGTCTGCCAAGTCGACCTAGGGGGTGGGTAGAATGGACCAATTCAGTGTGTATCCTCTTCCTTTCTTGGCACCTATCAGCTGGCTAAAGAAATTGAAGAGCTCATCTTGTTTCTCTTGCTTACTCCGAATCATTCCACGGTCAGTGAGGATAGAGGTTATATGGTGTTTTCGCCTGCGAGCATTTATTTTAATGTGGAAGAATTTAGTATTGGCATCTCATCCCCTAATGAAAGTAAGGCGTGATCTTTGTATTAAGTGGACTCTTTGGACTGCAGCCAAACCCAAGAGTCTGTACTTGAGGCTTTTACGAAGAATCTATTTCATCCTTTGAGAGGATTCTACTCTCCTGCGCTCTATCTAGCTGTAAAACAATTTCCGTAGCAATCGCCATCTGGAGCCGGAGGTCATCAATGTGTCGATGTCTCCATAGCCTAAGGGCCTTAGCTGTTCGGGAAAGATTTGTATGAAACCAACGAACCACGTTAAGTGAATTTACTGGCCTACTAAAGGCCGTTTGCACAACCCGAGAGAAGTTCGGCAACCTAGGCCAAAAAGCTTCAAATCGAAAGCATGTACAACATTCGTTTTCCATGGTGTAAAAAGAATGGGACAATGGTCCGATACCAAGGAGGACAGAGCCTGTAGGTTACAGTTAGAGTAAAGCACATCCCATTCTTTTGAAGTGAAGAACATGTCTGTTCTTGTTTGTGTGGGGTTAGCTGTTTTTTTTTTTTTTTGAAAATTACGACAGGAGCTCTGTCAATTTATTAAGAAGGAAGAAAGCCTCCCAAGAGGATAATACAAAAATTAACGAACTAAGATGGGAACAAACGCAACCCTCGGCCATTGCTACCGAGCTGGCCCACCAACGCGGCTTACAACCCTTACAGCAAGCTGCGCCGCCGTCAGCCGCAGTCGAACCACCCCACCACCCTGAGCTCTGGCAATACCAAGCTCCACAACCCGCAGCTGGTAGCTGTCCCTGCTGCGGGCAAACCGTAACAACCATGGAGATGCTCGAAGAGCTGCTGCGCCTCCTCTAGCTTTGTCGCCTCCCCCCCCCCCGGCCGTGCACGCCTTTAGTAGATCCCCGAATTCCACCGAACGCGCAGCCGTCGCTGGATCTCGCCTCCATCTCCGACGACCTCCTGTCCTCCTCCTGCTCAGCTCGCCAACGCACTGAACCCCACCGTAGATCGTGGGTCTTGGAGCCATCAACCGGCGGCTTCCGGCGCCGTCCTTCCCATGCGCCAACCACGGCTGCCACTCTCAGGGCCCGCCGCTGGCTGCGACCGCCTCACCACCAGCGCCGTCCTTACCTCGCTGTCGAAAGCGGGGAGCCTCATCGTGGACGCCACGCACCGTCCTCGGAGCAGAGGAGTCTCACCTTCGCCCTTAGCCCAAAAGCCCCTCCCGTCGCTGGGGAGGGCGGAGCCTTGTCCATCGCCCAACTCGCCCTAGATCCAGCGAGGACCAACGCCCAACTCACCGCACGACCGCATCTCCCCCAAAAGGGGAAACCTTGAGGGAAAATTGCCCTAGATCTGGAATCGTCGCTGCGACCGAGCAAATCCCGCACCACTGCGCTACCTCCACTTCGCTGAGGTCGCCGTGTCGTCTTCACCAGGCCTGCAGTAGCGAAGACGGCCGGTCTCCCCCTCCTACCCCATCGCCGACGAAGAGACCGAGAGGAAGAGCGCCGGGGAAAAAAGGAAAAAAGAAACGAAGAGGGAGGTCTCCTGCCGCCGCCGCCGATGAGCCGGAGGCCACAAGCGGCGACGGCGAGGGGGAAGGTGAGTGCGGGGGCCGGGGGGTTCCTCGACTGAGAAAGTGGTGTAGGCTCCGTAGTCGCCTAGGGGCGACTGCGGAGACGATCTTTTTCGGGGGCTAGCTGTATTACTAGCCCAAATAAATTCCCCCCCTCAGCCCGATTTCCTTCAACTGAGTTGCGTTAAGCAATGTCCTAAAGAGTTGCATGAGACGTTTGTTGAGGTTATCATTGTTTTTATCCGCTGCTTGGTAGATCATGTTAAAATCCCCTAACACAAGCCGTTCAGGAAGCATTGTTTCCAGTAGCACTGCAATCTCCTGCAGGAAAAAGCATATTGTCGCTCTCCGTCTGCGGACCGTAGACCCCGGTGCAGGACAAGGTGGTGTCAACGGTGGTGCAAGTAATTTTCGATGACAACGTGTTTGCAGTGAGGTACACCTAGGTCAGCTCGAAAAACTATTTTGAACAGGCTAAGAGGATCTCTCCTCTTGCACCGTTCGCCGGTAGGTAACAAAAATTGTTCTTAAAAGCCAAGCCCAAAGTCTCCTAACAGAAGTTGGTTGGGAGGTCTTCGACCAGAGCATTATACAAACATGCATGTATTGTTTAGTAGCCATGCAGTATACGCCAGGTCAGGTAGAACATGTTACATTAAAATCCAAAGAGTACGTACATTAACTGATGACAATACACTGCTAGCTTATATATTCACTGACACTTTTATTCTTCCACTAACTCCTTCCTCTATATATGAAGCAAACAACATTGAACTGCAAATCTCTAGCAATAACAAGCTCGTCAATAAAGTAAAAAAAAAAAATAACTACAAAACAACAGCGCACGATCCCAACAACAACAAGTTTTCCATGCCAATATTGTAGACAAATTGGCCATTGAGAAATGAGGTAAATCATTCAAAGCACTGGACTAATGTTCGTGTTCTCAGGGAAAAAAAAGAAAGAAACCTAATGCTTGTGATGGCACCCATGCTCGCAACCGGACTCGGAGCCCGAGTCCGACCCGTGCTCGCCCAGGGAGAGGGACAGCGGCAGGTTCTTGACCAATTCGGCGACCAACACGGCGACGGCGGCGGCGAGCGAGATGTAGATGGCCGTGTGCACCTGGCTGCAGAAGTTGCTGGCGTCGCCGGTGCAGACGCTGACGCGCCGGCCGTAGGCCGTGCAGTAGGTCATGTCCCCAGTGGCGAAGGCGGCGCCGGTGGAGGAGTAGAGCAGCGCCGGCACGGCGGCATCAAGGAACGGCAGGAGCACCTTGGACTTGGCGTCCGCGCCCTTCTTCCAGACGCTCAGGAAGATGGCTATCGCCTCCAAGAACGCCGCGATGGCGTTGCCCACCACCAGGTACCTGCACGCACGCATCATGCAAAACCAAAAGAACAGATACGTATAAATACGTGTACATGCACATGAGAAGAAGCGTATGTGTGTATGTCTGTACGTACACGAAGGGGCCGAAGTCGCTGTAGGTGACGGTGTGCGCCGGGGCGCCATACCGGTAGACTGTGCACTGGCTCGCCGTGGCCATAAGCGCCGCCGACGCCACCGCCAGCGCCATGGCGGCGATGCGAAAAAAGACGTTGACCGAGTTCGGGGCCTTCGACTTGGACTTCTCCTCGTCACTCATGATCGATCGATCGATCGATCGATGAGGAAGTGATCGAGAGAGACGAGCAAGCTAGGAAGAAGAAGGTAAGAAGAAAGCGAACAGAGGCTATGCGAACTAGGATCAGTGGAAGAAAATGGAAGTTTAATTTGGAAATGGGAAGAGCTAGCTAGCTCGATTTGTTGACTTGGGAGTTGGGACTTGCGATTGTATATATACACATAGATTCATTACAAGTGGGTGCTGAGGAGACGGTCAAACGTGCATGTGTTTGGATGATGCATCAACTAACGTTAGCTAGCTCGCCTCTTGTTTCTTTTTTCTTTACCTTATTGAATTGCCATCTAATCTCATCACTCGTTTCTAGTAGTTCCAAACCTTGATTGCCAATGTTCTCTCACTGGCCCTATTGTTTTTCGTTAATTGAGCGTATGATCAATGATTACATATCCTGGTTTGTCGGTCTAAAAAAATGTCGTGGTTTTGTAATTAGCAGATCAGATCTGCAGCTTGTACACATTAGTCACGTCGGTGTATTTTGCTTCGCCTTTTCTTCTGTTATCCTGTTACCTTGACGTCTTCGGTCTTCTGTTGAGATGGTGTGTAACTGTGTACCATCTGTTTTTCCTTTTTTAACTACTAGTTTAATGCTCGTGATTTACTACAGATAAAAAAAATATCATCCTAACATTTTAAGTCGTGATTTACTACAGATAAAAAAAATATCATCCTAACATTTTAAGTTAACGCCAGTGAGCCTGGTTAGCTCATACTCTCGACTCTATCACTTTTGCTCGGTCGAGCTCTTTCCTGTCCAGCATCACTCCTTATTGAGAGTGAGAAGAAGGTTATTAGGATAAGAATAAAAGAAACCAACTCGTTTGTTGAGAGGTGTTTTTTTTTTCTATTTTTGTTAGAGAATTTTTTGAGGCGCAAAAAGAGAGGCAAGAGGGTGAATGAACAACCAAATCAACGAAGCCTCTGCCATCACTTTCTAGTCAACATTGGAAAGTGCTTTATGCTTTGCAATAGTATCCTAAATCTCGCTAATGATGATATACTGATAAACGTTTTTCATCGCATGTTTTATATAAGAGGATGGCAAGTTCAGAGTTGCAGATGTGATGTGCAATAATTTTTGAACAATTTGTTACATGATGCGGTTCTCTTTTACAAGAATTTCCTTGGAAAGGTCATAGCCTCTTTGTTCGAGGGAAAAGATAAGCTTACACAATACTACATATAGATATTAGATTTTTTCCCCTCTGCCATCACTTTCTAGTCAACATTGGAGAGTGCTTTATGCTTTGCAATAGTATCCTAAATCTCGCTAATGATGATATACTGATAAACGTTTTTCATCGCATGTTTTATATAAGAGGATGGCAAGTTCAGAGTTGCAGATGTGATGTGCAATAATTTTTGAACAATTTGTTACATGATGCGGTTCTCTTTTACAAGAATTTCCTTGGAAAAGTCATAGCCTCTTTGTTCGAGGGAAAAGCTAAGCTTACACAATACTACATATAGATATTAGATTCCCCCCCCCACCCCAGTACATTGTAACTCTAATTTCTTAAACAACAAACGCCACTTGAATTAAGACTTTGCTATTTTTATCCTCCAGGCTGGTCGTCGATCAACAACGTACATGTAAACTTTAATATACTCCTAATACATAGTTCCACACAACTAATATCAGCCAACTCGTTATGAAGATAGGAAGCTTTGGTCCATGTTCCGTGCACAGTTTATTAAGAGGTTAGCAAGTTTTACCCTATGTTCTCCCCAATTACTACACCTCCTATAGACCTGTAGGCTAGACCCCACATGTCGGTCCCTATTGCCTTATGAGAGAAGGTGGTGGTGGGATGGCAGATGAACCACCAATACTATATTTTTTTATAATAGTAAAGATACAGTGTATCTCTAATTTTTTAAACAACAAAAGCCATTTAAATTGAGACTTTGCTATTTTTATCCTCAATGCTGGTCTTCAATCAACAATTTACATGTTCCGTGCACAGTTTGTTAAGAGGTTAGCAAGTTTACCCTATGTTCTCCCCAATTACTTCACCTCCTATTGTCGGGACCCCGAATTTGCAAATCCGGACCCTCTGTGTATTCAGCACTAGTCCAGGAACGCGCTAGTGCACACAGTCTTAACATCGGTATATATCACAATCATACCAAACGATACTATCAAAGTACTTTATTTAAATAATCAAAGGGTTACTCGACCTTATGGCCAAGTTACAAATATATGCCTTGCAAGGCAAAACTTATTGAAAGAGAAATAACAAAGAAATGAAAAATCAAATAAACTTAGTGGCGCCATCCAAAGATACCACAGGCAGCATCGGGCTCGCATCCTAAGTAGACGGGTCCTCTTGGAACTCCTCTTCCGAAACTGGCGTAGTCTCCTCTTCAACTGGTATTGTGTTGAGGCAAGGGTGAGTACTTGGTACTCAGCAAGTCATGCACAGAATGCAAGCTAATATACTATATGCATGGCTTGGTACAAAGGAATAGCTCAGGGTATATTTGCGAAATGCTTGACTTTGACAAGTAATAAAAGTAGATTCGAAAGCAGTAGAAACAAGTAAAGCATAAATAACTTTTCAGGAAATTTAATAAACATTTGCCCCATCCTAAACCACATTTCCATCATCTTCATTATTAAACCAACCCAACTTTTCAAATCCAAGTTATTTTCAGAAAGTCTAACCCTTGACTGTAATTCCCGAGCATTGTCCAGTACCGTGGACTCGGCTATTCAAATAGATTCTACACTCTGCAGAGGTTATGCACTTTACCCACAAGATACAATCCACTCACCACGTCAGCCGTGAATCGCCATACAAAAAGTATGCGAATGAGCGATCATAACAAAGCCTTTCGGAAGCCTCAAACAACACAGGTGGTCCTCTCCGGTTCGTGCTCTACACCATCCCTTCCCTTAGCCAAGGCGAAGTATGGGACCAACACACCGTTAGATGGGTATCTGGCCACGACCACGACACGCTCCCCGTACAATCACACAAACGGTGTAATCGACACTCGAGGCTCCACAAGTGAGTCCTTAGCGACTTAGTCAACTAGGGCCGTCCCATTCCGACCATGTGGTTGCAAGTATGACCTGGTTCAAAGGCTTGCAAGGTTAAGTCCTTAGAGTGACCAGGGCAAGACTACGAAAAACCAAATCAACATTCCCAATGCCACAACTGGCCCACCTGATTACTCTTGCCACATGCCCCGGCCGAAATCAGCTTTTATCAAACCCCGCTTGATTACCATGCACCACGTGCGTCAACATCACATGATACTTTTCCAAAACAGGTTCAATATATCATTAAGTCCATATTATCATTTGATTGTCCAAAAATCATGTCATGAGCACGTAGCGTGTCTAAGCAAAGATACTACAACGGTCTAAACCCATGTTGGCAATTTAATAATGTCCAACTAGTAAACCACAACTAGGGTGACGAGGATCATGGCACATACTTAGATAATCAAGGTGTCATAAAGCAAATTGGTATTTATCTAACCCCCATGTTTAAACAAAGTATCTTTCTAATTAAACTAGCATGCAATAGTTTAAATCAAAATAGATTTGAAATAGGATCAACATGGTCAAAGCACAACTTGCCTTCAAAAAGCACTTGCTCTTGGTCTTGGGTTGGATCTGAGTCAACACTTCTCCTCGAATCCTTCCGGCACTTCAACGCGTCTACTCGTAAAGCGTGCAAATAGCAAATACCCAATAAACAATCGGCAAAAACATCCCAAAACTCCAAATAAAATCCATAAACAGAGAGAACGTACTTTTGTGGATTTTTTGAAGCTGAATAAATCAAATTTGGAGTTAAAATGCAAAAGTTATGATTTATTAAAGCTTAAATAATCAATTAAATAATATTACAGAGAAAAACTTTAGTCCAAAAATTAAATAAAATTCATATTTAGGTAGATCTCAATTTTATACAAATTTAGAAATTTGAATCACTCAAATCGGAGTTGAAACGCAAAAGTTATAAGCGTTTGAAGTTTGAATCTAAATTTGAAATCGTTATTCGAATTAATAAATCATTTTCTTTTTTTCGGAAATTAATTATTGCGTCAGCATGGACACGTGTCAGCCTCTGATTGGCTGGCTGACGTCAGCCGGTCCATGGACTCGGTCCACGCTTGGCTCGGGTCTACGGTGGACACGGTCCACGGCTCAAGTCTCTGACACGCGGGACCCAACACAATGACTCGCCCGTGCGTGTGTGCACGGTGCGTGTGGCCGTGCCACGCTGCAAGACGTCGGCGTGTGACACATGGGTGCATCACGGCCCTTGATTCCCGATCGAACGGATATGATCCACCCGAATTCAATCTACGCGATATAGCCCTGGCCGTTGGATCTAAATCCAAGTGAGAATAGATCTAACCTAGGTCGCACGATTTCCATCTAACGGTTTAGATCTAATCTGGTTTTTCTGATGTGATGTGGGCTAACCTGGACCGTTCGATGAAGATCGCACGGCGAGAAGCTTTGCGAGTCGGCGGTGGCGGCGGGCGCAGTGCTGCCGAGCGGAGGGGGACGACCACGGCACAACGATTTGATGCCCCTCCGACGAGGTGAGTGCGCCCCTCGGTTGCGCTTGGCTTGAGCGGGCTCGAATCGCCACGGACGGCGGAGGAGCTCCGGACGGCGAACGCAACAATGACCGAGGTGAAGCCCTAAGCAACTACTGGCGAGGATTGCGGCCTCGGCCAGGCGCTCTGGCGGAGAGCTAGGGAAAAAGCGGCGCGGGGTCATGGCGATCCTCGCGGGGTCTCGGTCATTAAATAGGCCACGGATTCCGCGGAATCCTCGAACCCTAACGGAGTTCGGCCATGGCGCTGATGGCGAGTCCGCCGGACACGGAAGACGACGGCGCGCCCGGCCCACGTGTTCGAGAACCAACGGCTAGGATCGAACCGGCATGACCGGCCCGACCGGACACGCGATGCAGCGACGCGTGGCAAGCTCTTAAGCCGTTGGATCGAAATCCGACGGCCCACGTGCCCTGGTCCGCCCGACTTCGTTGCGGCTCGAACGTGGTTCGGTCGGACTCGGACTCGAGTCCGACTCGGGCTCGATCGGATGAACAAGATACAAACCCACTCGTATTTTCCAGCGATTTAATATTTAAAATAATTCGATAATTCATTTAATTCATTAAAAATAGCAAAAGACTGAGAAAAATTCGAGAAAAATTACGGAAAATATTTTAGATCATTTTGGACTCAAATAAAATATTTCCAGCAAAATTTTATTTGCAAAATTAAATTCTTTAATTATTTCAAAATGGAATAAATTCAAATAAATTCCAAATAAATCCAAATAAATTCCAGAAAATTCCAAAAATTCACCAAAGTGCCAAATCACACATGAATTTAAGAAAAGCAAAATTTTGGGGTGTTACAAACCTCCCCTTAATAGAATCTCGTCCAGAGATTAGGGGCTTACTAAAGGAATAGGTTTGGAAACTCTTTCTTCAAATCCTCTTCGCTCCCAAGTCGCTTCGCTTTCTTCATGGTTGCTCCTTGAACTCTACAGAAACGAGTTGACTTGTTTCTAGTTTCTCGATCCATTGTGTCCAGAATCCTCACAGGATGTTCCTTATAAGTCAAGTCCTCTTGCAACTCGATTGACTCTAGCGATGTCTGTTACTCAGGAACTCGGAGACATTTCTTCAACTGGGACACATGGAATAAGTCGTGTACTCCTCGCTTAACGATCGTGGCAACTCCGGTGGTAAGCAACCGCCTCTGCGGCTCAAAATCTTAAATGGTCCAACATAACGGGTGCGAGTTTCCCTTTGGCATGGAACCTCTTAACTCCCGAGAGGCGTAACTCGAGGTATACAAAGTCTTACGGTTCAAAACTCAAATCTCGCGACGATTGTCAAGATAACTCTTTTGTCGAGATTGGGCTATCTTCAACCTTTCCTAATCATAGCGACCGCTCTTCACCTCTTGAAGAATATCAGGCCCAAAGACACGCTCGCCGGTCTCATTCCAATTCAATGGCGTCCGAAGCGGGTCGACCATACGATGCCTCGAAGGTGACATCGTAAACTAGCACGATAACTATTGTTGTAATCGAACTCGGCATACGGCAAACTCTTATCCCAAGAGGTAGCATAAGCCAATGCACAAGCTCTCAACATATCCTCCGAATCTGGTTGACTCTTTCTGCCTGTCCATCCGTGCGTGGATGATAAGGTACATCTTGAAGTTTAAACGGGTTCCCATGGCTTCATGCAACTTATTCCGTAACCTTGAGGTAAATTGGGTACCTCTGTCCGATACAATCCTCTTTGGCACTCCGTGCAAACAGACAATCCTCGATCATGTACAACTCTGCTAACTTATCTCCCGAGTAGGTGGTCTTCACGGGATAAAATGGGCTACTTTGGTCAAGCGATCCACTATAACCCATATGGAGTCATAACCTCCTTGAGTCTTGACAAACCGGTAATGAAATCCATTCCGATTTCCTCCCACTTCCACTCAGGTATCTTGGTAATGTAGCAATCCTCGCTGGTCTACGATGCATTGCCTTGACTCTACGGCATACGTC
Organism: Rhipidocladum racemiflorum; assembly: GCA_036346355.1. Classification (NCBI taxonomy): domain Eukaryota; kingdom Viridiplantae; phylum Streptophyta; class Magnoliopsida; order Poales; family Poaceae; genus Rhipidocladum; species Rhipidocladum racemiflorum. The sequence continues at coordinate 61,799,092 of CM070586.1, forward strand.
GCACAATGCAACATGCTCGGCAACTTCACGTTTCATGCTCGGCCACGAGAATCTCTCCTTGAGATCTGATACATCTTGGCGCTTCAGTGATGAATTGAATACTTAGAGTCATGGGCTTCTTCCGTAATCGATTGCTTTAACTCCTTTTGTTAGGCACACAAATACGATCCTTCATCCACAACGTGCCTTGCTCATCCAACTTGAAGTCCTCTGCCTTGCCCTCCTCCTTGACGGACTTAATCCTGCGGATCTTGTCATCATCCTTCATCCTTCTCGGATCGATTCTCTAGGGTAGGCTTTACTTCTAATGCGGCCAAGAATCCGCTAGGTACAACCTCAATCTTCATTTTCTGAAATCCTCGCACAACTCATCCTCGACTGTGGCTAGCAACGCGTACTCACGGTATGGCTTTTCCGACTCGAGCATCGGCTACTACGTTGGCCTTCAGGGATGGTAATGGATTCCAACATTATAGTCCTTGATCAACTCTAGCCATCTCCTTTGCCTCATATTCAGATCCGATCGGGTGAATATGTACTTAAGGCTCTTATGATCCGTATATACTTCACATCTGTTACCAATCAGATAGTGAAGCCATATCTTAAAAGCATGAACTACGGCGGCTAACACTAGGTCATGTGTCTGATAATTTTCCTCATGCGGCCTCAATCGCCTTGATGCATAAGCGGCGACCTTTCCATTCTCAGACAAAGACACATCCAAGTCCTTGGCGCGTCGTCACAATAAATATCGAAGCTTTGAGCAACATCCTAGAACTAACACCGGTCTTGATGTCAATCGCTTTTTCAGCTCTGAAATCCTTTCTCACAGTCGCGCGTCCATGCAAACTTCTTTTACTTCTTCAGAAATTTGGTAATTTGTTTCGATATGGTCGATAAACCTTCGATGACACGTCGGTACTATCCTGCCATTCCAAGGAAACTCCGAATCTGGGTCACCGTCTTTGGTTGTTCCCAATGTAACACGGCTTCTACTTTGCTTGGATCTACTGGCGACTCCCTCTGCGGTCATTACATGTCCAAGAAACTCCACCTTGTCCTTCCGTAAATCACACTTGCTGAACTTGGCGAAAAGTTGCTTTGTTCCTTGACTTTTCCAAAACTCGCCTTAAGTGTTCGGCATGTTCGCTTCTCTGTCTTGGAGTAGATTAGGATATCGTCTATGAACACGACGACAAACTTGTCCAAATATTCCATGAACACCTTATTCATCATATTCATGAAATAATTTGGCGCGATTCGTTACCCAAAGGACATAATTGTAAACTCGTAATGTCCATATCTTGACGAGAATGCAGTCTTGAATATCCGCTGATCGGATCTTCAATCGATGGTATCGATCTCAGATCAATCTTGGAGAAAACTCCGGCTCCTCTTAATCGATCAAACAAATCATCAATCCTGGGTAGCGGATACTTATTCTTCACGGTGACTTCATTGAGTGCACGGTAGTCAATGCACATCCTGAAACTCCGTCCTTCTTCTTGACAAACAAAGCGGTGCTCCCCACGGCGACACTAACTTGGTCCGATAAATCCTTTCTCCATTAACTCTTCTAGCTGTTTCTTCATCTCTACCAACTCCTCGGTAGACATCCGATAGGGTCTCTTTGCTATCGGTCTTGCATGATACAAGCTCTATCACAAACTCTATGTCCTGCTGGCGGCATACCGAGGTAGATCTTCGGGAAAAACATCGGGTACTCATTCACTCTTTGGGACATCCTCTATGCTGATTGCCTTGGTACTTGTTAACCATCAACTGTCCATCTCTAGCTGCGGTGGCTTGAAATTCCACTTTCTTCCCACACGGGCTCTCCATCGAGATAGTCCTTCGCCCACAATCCAATACAGCCTTTTGCTTGGATAACCAATCCATTCCCAATATAACATCTAAGGTCCGGTCTCCAAAATTATAAGGTATGCTAGGAACTATATTCAATCTATTAGTATTATCACCACGGAACATCCTACTTCCGTTCGGAGTTCGGAACCAGGGGTTTGAACTAAAAGCATGCACTTAAGTATTGAAATTCTCAAGTCATTTCTAGCAGCAAAGCATTGCGAAACAAACGAATCACGAAGCTCCAGAGTCAAACAAAATCAAGTGTGCATCGAGTTAACAAGTAACTTACCCAAGACGACGTCAGTAGCATTTTGCGGTGCATCTGCGGTGACATGGTTGACTCGGCCTCTCACCACGATGCAGGGTGTGGCTCTGATCTTTGGCGTCCTAGCTGGGTGGTTCCTAGGTTGAAGCGAATCGGGTCGCTCTGCTGTCTTCTTTGGACAAGCTGTTGGCAAAGTGTCTGGCTCGTTGCGGCTTGTAACAGTCTCACTTTGTTCCTTCTTTATTGCCTGGGGTAGCGTTTCTAGCGAAGTGGGGTTTGGTAGTTACGATTGGCAGGTCTTGGTCTTGAGGATGGTGTCCTTGTCGACTCGTGGTTGGAATCAAGAATTGATTTGGTGCAACTCTCAAGCGTTATTGCGCTCCCGACGTGATCCTTCTTTGTTGCATCCTGCGCTTCCTGTTCTCATCCAGTTCCTTGCGCTTGTCCTCAAGAATAAGCGCCTTATTCACCAATTCTTGGAAATCTGGAAAGGTGTGGGTGATCAACCCTACTTGCAATCCCGAGTTAAGTCCCTTCATAAAACGAGACTGTCTGGATTTATCTGTCGCTACATCCTCAAAAAGCGTAGCGTGCTAGCTGTGTGAACTTGTTCAGGTAGTCGACCACTGGCTGATTACCTTGCTTCAGTGCTCTGAACTCCTCCTTCTTAAGGTCCATGATTCCTTCAGGCACGTGATACTGTCGGAATGCAGCTGTGAACTCTTCCCAAGTGATATCTTGAGGGTTCTCCTGCGTGGCACAGAAGTTCTCCCACCATTCGGCGGCTGTTCCTTCCAACTGATGAGAAGCGTAGAGTACCTTCTCATTTCCTATGCATTGAGCTATGTGTAACTTCCTCTCGATTGATCTTAACCAATCATCGGCCTCCAATGGATTGGCATTCCCCGAGAAAGTGGGTGGGTGAGTCCTCATGAACTCGATGACCTTGTATTACGGCGTGGTCCCTGATTAACTTGATTAGCAAAGTGGCCTGAGCAAAGGACGTGCTGCATTTGTTGCATCATAGCATGCATCAACCGAGTCTGGGCAGCAAGAAAGGCTCCAAAACTCGCATATCAACTGGTGGTGCTGGTGCTCCATCATTGGGGTTTTCTCTGGCGAGATCCACTCCCATTGCTTCCCAAGTTTCCACGGGTGTTCACCATCTGTCGATTTGCTCTAGGTTTAGAGATGAGAGGGAAACAAGAATAGACAAGTAATATGGAACTTATGCGGGCGAAAGGGGTAACTTTAAGGTCCAACTTTATTATTAATAACTTGGTATGGCTGCTTACAATGCCTAAGGGCCTTGCAACACATCTTGCACACTCAAAGAAACAATGAAAATCCAAATCGAGCTAACTCGAGTCTAACGCCTAAAGGGTGACTCTTTCTTCTATGACGCGACTCGGCGAAGGAGTCTCACTATAGAACCTATGCTCACTCATCGAGAAAACCTCCACGGCCTGGTGCGGGTCTTTGTGGCATAGGCGTAAACGATCGCCATGTCCAAAGAATCTGTGTCCTCTGTGGTAGTCGAAGAAGCGATGTCCTCATCGAGATCCGACTCCTCCGGATCTGGCTCGTGTAGCTCAAATCTTGGCTCTGGGTCCGGTCCGCATACAAAGTCATCTCCAACTCGTCAATCCTTCGTAGAAGGTGTGCCACATACTCTTGAGCTTCCCGCCATCTATTCTTCTCTGTCGTGATCTCCTTGCGGGCCTTCTGTAGCTCCTTGCTTGTATTATCTAGTACATCCTCCTGGGCGACGACAAATCGTGCCAACTGTGTAACCGTGGCATCCTCATCCTGAATCTCCTTCGGGTCAAGAAGGTTATCGCTGCACGGATGGTAACGGAACACCGTACTCTCCAATTCTCTGGCGTAGATACGGGTAATGTGCCGCATTGCTCGTCGTGATACTTCTTGGATACCCATCTGCATTGTAGATCTCCTGGCAAAGGTCGGTGTATCGAGCGATTGCACTGGCCCTTTTTCCTAGCAGGTACCTCAATCCTCACGTCACAAGCCTTGATCAATCCCGCTTGTCCGATCACTTCTACTTGGTATTGGGGCTTCTCAAAATCTCCAAGAGTCTCAGAGCATATGCCAAAGTTCCGCGGCGTGACCAACTCCCAGATCAACGTAGTTGAACTCTTCCTCCATCTGTCACAAGAGTGCTTTACGTAAGAACCCGGAATTTTTAAATTGTGACAAGGTAAGGGAAAATTTCAGCAAGAGACAAGAAAAGAGAGAAGGGGATAAGTCGAGATGTCATTTCTTGTCTTCACAAATTTTTAGCTTTTAGAAAATAGGTTTTATCCTCACTACGACCATTCTAACTTAGGGTTGAGCCTACAAATAACCTGGCTCGATACCACCTCTCGGGACCCCGAATTTGCAAATCCGGACCCTCTGTGTATTCAGCACTAGTCCAGGAGCAGCGCTTAGTGCACACAGTCTTAACATCGGTATATATCACAATCATACCAAACGATACTATCAAAGTACTTTATTTAAATAATCAAAGGGTTACTCGACCTTATGGCCAAGTTACAAATATATGCCTTGCAAGGCAAAACTTATTGAAAGAGAAATAACGGCGGAAAAATCAAATAAACCGTGGCGCCATCCAAGATACCACAGTGCAACCGATCGGGCTCACATCCCTAAGTAGACGGGTCCTCTTGGAACTCCTCTTCCGAACCCGGCGTAGTCTCCTCTTCAAGCGGTATTGTGTTGAGGCAAGGGTGAGTACTTGGTACTCGACAAGTCATGCACGAGAATGCAAGCTAATATACTATATGCATGGCTTGGTACAAAGGAATAGCTCAGGGTATATTTGCAGTAAACAGCTTTTGACAAGTAATAAAAGTAGATTCGAAAGCAGTAGAAATAAGTAAAGCATAAATAACTTTTCAGGAAATTTAATAAACATTTGCCCCATCCTAAACCACATTTCCATCATCTTCATTATTAAACCAACCCAACTTTTCAAATCCAAGTTATTTTCAGAAAGTCTAACCCTTGACTGTAATTCCCGAGCATTGTCCAGTACCGTGGACTCGGCTATGCACTTTACCCACAAGATACAATCCACTCACCACGTCAGCCGTGAATCGCCATACAAAAAGTATGCGAATGAGCGATCATAACAAAGCCTTTCGGAAGCCTCAAACAACACAGGTGGTCCTCTCCGGTTCGTGCTCTACACCATCCCTTCCCTTAGCCAAGGCGAAGTATGGGACCAACACACCGTTAGATGGGTATCGGCCACGACCACGATACGCTCCCCGCACAATCACACAAACGGTGTAATCGACACCCTGAGGCTCCACAAGTGAGTCCTTAGCGACTTAGTCAACTAGGGCCGTCCCATTCCAGCCATGTGGTTGCAAGTATGACCCAGTTCAAAGGCTTGCAAGGTTAAGTCCTTAGAGTGACCAGGGCAAGACTACCCGAAAAACCAAATCAACATTCCCAATGCCACAAGCGGCCCACTGATTACTCTTGCCACATGCCCTGGCCGAAAAGCTGTTTATCAAACCCCGCTTGATTACCATGCACCACGTCCGTCAACATCACATGATACTTTTCCAAAACAGGTTCAATATATCATTAAGTCCATATTATCATTTGATTGTCCAAAATCATGTCATGAGCACGTAGCAGGTCTAAGCAGCATACTACAACGGTCTAAACCCATGTTGGCAATTTAATAATGTCCAACTAGTAAACCACAACTAGGGTGACGAGGGATCATGGCACATACTTAGATAATCAAGGTGTCATAAAGCAAATTGGTATTTATCTAACCCCCATGTTTAAACAAAGTATCTTTCTAATTAAACTAGCATGCAATAGTTTAAATCAAAATAGATTTCGAAATAGGATCAACATGGTCAAAGCACAACTTGCCTTCAAAAAGCACTTGCTCTTGGTCTTGGGTTGGATCCTGAGTCAACACTTCTCCCTCGAATCCTTCCGGCACTTCAACGTCTACTCGTAAAGCGTGCAAATAGCAAATACCCAATAAACAATAGGCAAAAACATCCCAAAACTCCAAATAAAATCCATAAACAGAGAGAACGTAATTTTCTGGATTTTTAGAAACTGGAATAAATCAAATTTGGAGTTAAAATGCAAAAGTTATGATTTATTAAAGCTTAAATAATCAATTAAATAATATTACAGAGAAAAACTTTAGTCCAAAAATTAAATAAAATTCATATTTAGGTAGATCTCAATTTTATACAAATTTAGAAATTTGAATCACTCAAATCGGAGTTGAAACGCATAAAAGTTATAAGCGTTTGAAGTTTGAATCTAAATTTGAAATCGTTATTCGAATTAATAAATCATTTTCTTTTTTCGAAATTAATTATTGCGTCGGCATGGACACGTGTCGACCTCGATTGGCTGGTGGCGTCGGCCGGTCCATGGACTCGGTCCACGCTGGCTCGGGTCTCACGGTGGACACGGTCCACGGCTCAAGTCTCGACACGGGACCGGTATCGGCGACCCGTGCGTGTGTGCACGGTGCGGTCTTGGCCGTGCCACGCTAAGACGCGTCGGCGTGTGACACATGGGTGCATCACAGCCCTTGATTCCCGATCGAGCGGATATGATCCACCCGAATTCAATCTACGCGATATAGCCCTGGCCGTTGGATCTAAATCCAAGGGTGAGAATAGATCTAACCTAGGTCGCACGATTTCCATCTAACGGTTTAGATCTAATCTGGTTTTTCTGATGTGATGTGGGCTAACCTGGACCGTTCGATGAAGATCGCGGCGGAGAAGCTTTGCGAAGTCGGCGGTGGCGGCGGCGTGCAGGCTGCCGGAGCGGAGGGGCGACCACGGGCACAACGATTTGATGCCCCTCCGACGAGGTGAGTCGCCCCTCGGTTGCGGCTTGGCAGACGGGCTCGGAGCTGGCCACGCAGGGGCGGAGGAGCTCCGTGACGGCGAACGCAACAATGACCGAGGTGAAGCCCTAAGCAACTACGGCGAGGATTGCGGCCTCGGCCAGGGCGCCACTGGGCGAGACAGCTAGGGAAAAAGCGGCGCGGGGTCATGGCGATCCTCGTGCGGGGTCTCGGTCATTAAATAGGCCACGGATTCCGCGGAATCCTCGAACCCTAACGGAGTTCGGTCATGGCGCGCATGGCGAGTCCGCCGGACACGGAAGACGACGCGCGCGCCCGGCCCACGTGTTCAGAACCAACGGCTAGGATCGAACCGGCATGACCCAGTCCGACCCGGACACGGTACGGCGACGTGGCAAGCTCTTAGCCGTTGGATCGAAATCCGACGGTCCACGTGCCCTGGGTCTGGCCCGACTCGTTGCGGCTCGAACGTGGTTCGGGTCGGACTCGGACTCGAGTCCGACTCGGGCTCGGTCGGATGAACAGTACAAACCCACTCGTATTTTCCAGCGATTTAATATTTAAAATAATTCCCAGTAATTCATTTAATTCATTAAAAATAGCAAAAGACTCAGAAAAATTCCAGAAAAATTCTGGAAAATATTTTAGATCATTTTGGACTCAAATAAAATATTTCCAGCAAAATTTTATTTGCAAAATTAAATTCTTTAATTATTTCAAAATGGAATAAATTCAAATAAATTCCAAATAAATCCAAATAAATTCCAGAAAATTCCAAAAATTCACCAAAGTGCCAAATCACACATGAATTTAAGAAAAGCAAAATTTTGGGGTGTTACACCTATAAACCTGTAGGCTAGACCCACATGTCGGTCCCTGTTGCCTTATGAGAGAAGGTGGTGGTGGGATGGCAGATGAACCACCAATACTATCTTCTTTTGTAATAGTAAAGATACAGTGTATCTATAATTTCTTAAACAACAAACACCATTTAAATTGAGATTTTGCTATTTTTATTCTCTATGCTGGTCTTCAATCAACAATTTACATGTAAAATTTAATAAATTCACGATATATTGTTCCATACAACTAACATCAACCAATTAATTCGGAATGTAGCAAGCTTTACTTCATGTTTTGTGCACAGTTTATTAGGAGGCTAGCAAGTTTTGATCCGCATTCTCCCTTTACATCTGCAAATCTGTAGGCTGGACCTATATGTTGGCACCTGTTATCTTACGAGAGGGGGTGATGAATGATGATAGGATCTTTTATAATAGTATAGATTGGGCAGGGCTATCTGATGGTTCTAATTTCCCACGTGAGTGGCATGGGGGCATTTAGGTAAAATGCCTTATATTATTTTTTCCCCACCCTTTTTCCTATCCCTCTCCACCCAGCTCATTTCCCTCACCCCACTCTTTTACTTTTGCTTCCACCGCCCGACACTCCACCTGGGGGACGCCGCCGACGCCGCCTCTTGCTCCTGCGCCAGGCTCGGCCGGCTCTCGCTGACGCCTCCACCCGCCCCCTGCTGTCTTCCTCGGCTAGCGCCCCTGCGTCGCTGGCGCCTTCCCCTCGCTGGTCGCTGTCGCCCGGCCAGCTCGCCTCGCTGGCCGGGCGCCACCGGGCTTCCCGACGCCGTCGCCCCCGGCCGGCCCCCACTGCTCGGTGAGCTCCTCCCCCCTTCACTCTTCCTCTATCTCTCTCTCTCTCTGGCCGAATGGGGGCCTAGGTAGTCAGCCATGGCTAGGGTGGTGTGCATTTGGGGATTTTGTCCAATTGATGCTTGTATATTCTTGTGGTGTGCATGAAGGTGGTGCTATGAGGTTGTACTTTGTGGATTGCACTGAGATTTGAGCTTTGGCCTAGAATATGCTTAAGGTTTCGATTAGAACTCCCTTGCACTGAGTTGTCGTTGGATGGGTATAGTAACCGATGAATGGGTTGCTACTAGGCTGCATTGAATAACCTGCGAATTGCTGGAGTTGAGCATGATGACAGTGATGTTATCTAGATTCAATACATGGTAGCTAGTTTTTGGTTAATGCTAAGCAATATCGAAAGTTTGGAATGCTCATGAATTAGTATCCTGTTAGTGTGGTTAATGAATTCCTTGCATGGTAAGTGTTGAGGTTGTTGCTATGACCTATAGATTAGCTACTGTCCTTTGATCTGTGCTGCGAAGATTTTGTTAAAATGTCATCCAAGCTAGGTGGTGTAGTATGTTCCCAAATTTAATGCTTGTACGTGCGGCTAATTGAATACATGATGCAACCCTAACATTCTCAAGCTCGGAGACCCAATCCCTATTCCCTTCATTCAACCCGTATCGCTTGTGTTCTATTCTAGTTCATTTTCTACTATTGTGCCTGTAATGATCGACTGGGATGGATGGAGCACTATGCTTCGATGCAATCTGAGTGTTGTGCTAGGTTGGTGTCCTGGTTTCTATTTCATATGGCCGAAGCCTCTTGTCTATGATAAATGAATTCATTGGGACGCTTATGATCCGAGACTTGTGAGGTTCATGAGGGATGAGTCTGAGTTACGTTGGGGTCTTTGTTCTCGGATGCATGTCGTGCCTTAAGGGTTCCTTCGGAGGTTGTTGACCCTGGAATTGATACCAATTAGGAAACTTAGTGGATAATAAACAACTAGTTCTCTAGGTGGGAAGATATGCCCATTTAGCTTCATTAGAACTTGAAAACACATGATTTCGTTGAACCGTATGAAAGTCACGATCGATTTAGTGAGATCCGTCCTAAAGTGTTGCAATTATGCGTAATGTTGTTCTCTTCCAATTTTGGGCAAGTTAAGGCAACGGGTGGTCGTTTTGGGGTAAAGGCATGTGTAGGTGTGGTTTTTGTGTTTAATTATAAAGTAGAGTCACTAATTTGGTTGGAGTAGGGTCGGGCCTCTTAAGATATTGCTTGGCTGTGGTTGTGGAGTTGTAAACCGCGTGTTTCCGTTTGGCTTGTTGAATCTTGCATTTTTACCTTCAATGTTCATTCCATTTCAATGGCATTACATGCATCTCATGTTCATATGCATGGTTAACGTGTAGAGAGCGAACCCGCGAAGAGTGAAGCGGCTGTGGTCGAGGGTGATCACGGTGAACAAGTTGTTGTTGAGGATCCGGCAGAAGCATCAGGCAAGCACCTAAGCATGTTCAACCCTTTATATATGTCTATTTTGGTGAATAAAATGCTTATTGAATGATTAGGTTTTGCATTAGGAGTCAAATGGTGGTAAGGGTAGTAGAACCTAATTGCTGCACACTCACTTCTTGACACTTGTTGAACCTTTCCTTTGGAGCTAGCTTATGGGTAAATACAATGTGTCCATGCTTAGTTTGCTTAGAGGTCGGGTTTGGGCCAAGTGGTGGACGGTTCCATCACTTGAGAGTACTCAATACTACACATGTGAACTATGTTGGAAATGGGTTCGGTCATGTTACTTGGATGGATATTAATAATTGGCGACCGGGCGGGAGAGTAGGATCAATTGGGTATGGAGACTCAATTGGCGTAGTCCCGCCTGTGTCAATCAAGGACCGATCCGTTTGTGTGCCATGTTGATCGAGCACCATTAGGTTGATCGCATGCCTGATTATGGTTGGGTAAGCCACTCTTTCATCACATGCCGTTCGATGGATCATGCCCTCATGCGGTTGGACGTGGTTGAGGGCGAGGCTTAGGCCGACCCTCGAGGGCCAAGTCGGGCTTGGGCCGCTCGAGGGGGTGCTAGGTGCTCGGACCGCATGAAGATGGTTCATCGAATGGGTATGGATGGGAGGTGGGTTGACATGAGGTACTTTGTGGCACATGTCGTGCGATCAACGCTTCCCTGCAGGGTTAATTAAGCGATTCGAATTGCCGCGCTCTCGGATATGAGCACGCTCGCGTCATCCGACACTCAGCATAGTAATAACTTAAACTCTTGGCTCGTCGTGGTACTTGAGCCTTAAAATGGTAGTAATTGCTTTGCTTTAGTGTTGTTACCTTTCAACTTCATGTTAGAAGTAGGTGCGGTCAATAACTGCTTTAAATTTGTAATTGGTTTAGCTGTCATACTCATACTACAAATGTTAATGCTTTTCCGCACTATTACCTTCAGCTTTACTCCTTTCTGTACCCAAATGCATAATCCTTTGGAGTCGGTCATATATGGACCACGGGTAAGTCTTGCGAGTACTTTCGTACTCATGCTTCTGCTTTGTGGTTTTCAGGTGAGGATCAGGAGGGCTGCGAGTTCTGTCCCTACTGCCTCTCGGTGCCCGGGCGGGGCACCGAGTAGAGGTTACTTGCGATAAACACGCACGCCGGAAGTGTTCGAGCGTAACACTTCCGGAGATGCCGTATTTTGCTTGTGTGTCGGTTGAATCCACTTTTGTTGTATAGCTAGCTTTATATTCCCTGTTCTGTGAGGTTTGAAGACTTGGTATTCCTCTTGTCGATCGTTGGTGTGTTGTGATGTCTTTATCATGCTTGTATGTTGTTTTTATCCATGCCATATTATCATGCTATATCAACTGCTTTTCTTGTCTGCTGAGTGGATGTCCTAGAATCTAGGAAGGTCATGCCGAAATTTCGAATTTTTGTGCTACCTTGGTTTAGGTTGCATCATCTTATTTACCTAGTATGTTAGTTGAGTTGTTTTAGTTGTGTGGTTGTCGGGTTTGTCTTTGTGCTTTGGTTTTTTTGTCTTGTTGTGCTTCCGCGTTGCGTGTCCGGTTGTGGGGTTTTGAGTTCGTTGCCCCCTTTATGCAAATTGAGTTGTGATAACGGTGGAAACCGGTATGCGGGGCGATCCTGGGCGAGTTCGGGTCGCATACCGGGGGAATACCGGGGCTGTTGTCGAGTTATTCGAAGGGTCCCACTGTTATCTCATTTGGGCTTGGATGCTAGCATCGCGAGCGCCATCGGCGAATCGTTGCTAGCCTCCAAATCCAATGAGGTCAACTGGGTGTTCCAATAGCTCGAGGACAGTCTGGGCGGCTCCTCACAAAGCTGGTATCAGAGCAAGGTGCATAAAGACGAACTCTAAACTTGACAACCACTTAGGTGATTGATTGTGGTTTACTAGCCTTCTAGTAGTAATTAACGCTATATTACCCGCCCTATGTTTATAATTCGGGTTGCGTGGGTTGAATAATGAGTGTGGGAGAAGCGATCACGTTGGAATCGTGCATTTCATGTCATACCATGCATGCATATGCCTTGCCATGTCATTTTGCATCTTGATCTATGCTTTTATGTATGTTAGATTGTGCTACTGTCTAGCTCATGTTTAAATTAGATTTTTGGCCTAGTGAAAGAGCTTATTCCTTCCTTGTGGTGTCTAACTCGTGTCGTCTACTTTTGGTTGACGACAGAATGAGGACCCACGGGGATATGGGAGGTGATGAGGGTGCGGGGCGATCGCAGCCTCACGATGGCGATCCGCCTCCTCCTCCCAACCTCTTGGATGTGCTGCTGAGGTCGGAACAAAATCAGCAGACAACCAACCGAATTCTGGAGATGCTTGTCCAGAATCAAGCTCCTCGAGGTGGCCGTGATGGGCGAGACCGCCCCAATGGCTATCTGGATTTCTTGCATACACAGCCACCCACCTTCTCTCGCGCCAGCGAGCCGCTTGAGGCAGATGATTGGTTGCGCACAATTGAGCAGAAGTTTGCTCTCATTCGATGCGAAGATCATGAAAAGGCACTGTTTGCTGCTCAACAACTTCAGGGCCCTGCTGGTGCTTGGTGGGCCAATTTCCTTGTCATGCAGCCTGCCGGTCACCAGGTGTCATGGGCTGAGTTCCGTGAGGCCTTTCGGGCGTATCACATCCCGAAGGGGCTCATGGACATTAAGAGGCAGGAGTTCCTCTCTCTCAAGCAGTGGAACAAGTCTGTGATGGACTATTCTCGAGAGTTCAACTATTTGGCCCAATATGCGCCAGAAGAAGTGAACACTGATCAGAAGAAGCAGGACCGCTTCATGGGTGGGCTGTCAGCAAAGATGCAAGACAAGCTCTGTGTGTGATTTCCCGGACTTCAATAACTTGGTGAGTCGGGCGATCACTGTTGAGCATAAGATGAAGAATCACCAGGAAGAGAAGAAACGGAAGAGGACGACACATTTTCCACCAAGGCGGCGTTCGCTGTTTCTGATCAGTTTTTCTCTACCGAGGGCACCTGCTCCTACACTTCCACTACTACCTGGGATGCCCTGGCCCCGCTCCCGTTGCTGCTCCCCGGCCTCCACCGCCACCGCCGGGAGTGAGAGCGGGGGCAAGTTCAGGTTCCGGCCCATGCTACAACTGTGGGCGCGCGTGACACTTCATCAGAGATTGCCCTTTTCTCAAGCGGGGCAACAACTCTGATGCTCCAAGGCCTCAGGGCGCACCGCCTCCACGTCCCTACGGGAAGGCACCTCAAGCGCCGAAGCATGGTCGGGTCAACTACACCGACGCCGAGGCGATTCCAGAAGGCAACCATGTGTTGACGGGTATGTTATGCATTGATGGGCATGCTGCTAGAGTTCTGTTTGATTCAGGGGCTTCTCATTCATTTATTCGCAAGGATTTTGCTATGCATCATCAAATGAGAGTGAGTTACAGTAACACCCCCTTCCTCATTGAAGCACCGGGTTCAAAGATTGTTGCTAATCAAGTAGTCCAAGAAGCAACTGTTCTGATCCAAGGGGTTCCATTCCTGGTCAACTTGTTACTCCTTGACCTTCGTGGGATAGATGTTATCTTAGGCATGAATTGGCTAACACGACAGCAGGCCATTCTGTATTGTTCTCGTCGCTCCATCTCGCTCAAGGGGCCGAAGGGCGACCAGTTGACTCTACTTCTCGATGGTGGCAATGCCACTCTTTGCTCCTTGAATGGTGCTGAAATTGAGGAGTTAGAGTCCATTCCCGTGGTTTCGGAGTACCCGGATGTGTTCCCAGCGGAACTGCCAGGGATGCCGCCTGATCGTGACATTGAGTTCGTGGTTGAACTCCAACCCGGGACTGCTCCCGTGTCCAAGCGGCCATATAGGATGCCGCCAAATGAATTGGCGGAATTGAAGAAGCAGTTAAAGGAACTGATGGACAAGGGGTTCATTCGCCCAAGCTCCTCACCTTGGGGCTGCTCGGCTCTCTTCGTGACTAAGAAGGACGGTTCTCTTCGTCTATGTGTGGATTATCGTCCTTTGAATGCAGTTACTATCAAGAACAAATACCCTCTGCCGCGGATTGATATCCTGTTCGATCGACTTCTTTGGTGCACGGGTATTCTCCAAGATTGACCTGAGGCTCGGTACCATCGATTAAGATCTGGTGAGGATATTCAAGACGACCTTCTCCACTCGGTATGGGCTATGACGAGTACACCGTCATGTCGCTTCAGGTTGACGAATGCACCGGCATACTTCATGTACATGATGAATTCCATCTTCATGGAAGAGCTTGATTCCTTTGTGGTCATCTTCATTGATGACATCCTTATCTATTCGGCGAATGAAGAAGACCATGCCAAGCATCTTCACATTGTTCTCAGGAGGCTTCGAGAACATCGCCTTTATGCCAAGTTCAGCAAGTGCGAATTTTGGCTGAAGGAGGTATCATTCTTGGGGCACGTCCTCTCCGAGCAAGGTGTCGCTGTCGACCCAAGCAAGGTACAGGATGTGCTCAAATGGGAACAACCCAAGTGCATCACCGAGATCCTTGATTTCCTTGGGCTGGCTGGCTATTATCGCCGTTTCATTCAGGACTTCTCCAAGATAGCCAAGCCTATGACGGAGTTGCTGAAGAAGGGCATCGAGTTCAAGTGGTCCGTGGTGGCGAGCAGCATTTCGGACTAAGCGGCGCCTCACTACAGCTCGATCCTCACGACCCAATATTCACGAGCCGCTCGACGCTCATCGCGATGCATCGGCATCGGACTTGGTCGTGTGCTTATGCAGATACCGAGTTGTCGCTATGCGTCTCGGCAGCCTAAAATGTCATGAAGAGCACTACCCCACCCATGATTTGGAGCTTGCGTGATGGTCCATGCATTGAAGATTTGGCGCCACTATCTCTTGGGGAACAAGTGCAATATCTACACCGATCACAAAAGCCTCAAGTACATCTTCACGCAGGCAGACCTGAATATGAGGCAAAGACGGTGGCTTGAATTGATAAAGGACTACAATTTGGAAGTCCATTACCACCCTGGGAAGGCCAATGTAGTGGCTGACGCATTGAGCCGCAAGGTACAATGCCATTGCCTTGCTCTTCCACCACAGAGTGCCACCCTTTGTGCTGAGTTCCAGAAGCTCAACCTGGAAATGATAGAAGAAGGGACCTTGTCTAACGTGGAATTGAAGTCCACATTGCTTGATCAGATTCGGGAGGCACAAGGCGGAGATGCGGGTGTTACCTCGTGATTCGCAATAACTTGGGTTAGTCGGGCTCCTGGTTTTCGCCTGGATGAGCAAGGAACCTTGTGGTTCGGCCAGCGCATAGTTGTCCCGGATATCCAAGAGTTGAAGCGGGCGATCCTTGATGAAGCCCATAACTCGTTGCTCACCATTCATCCGGGTAGCAATAAGATGTACCAAGACTTGAAACGGCAGTTTTGGTGGACCCGCATGAAGCACGAGATTGCTCGTTATGTGTCCGAATGTGATGTTTGCAAAAGGGTGAAAGCAGAACATCTCAAGCCAGCTGGCACTCTTCAGCCATTGCCCGTCCCAAACTGGAAATGGGAGGATATTAGCATGGATTTCATTACCGGCCTACCCCTGACTTCTTCGGGTCATGATTCAATTTGGGTTATTGTCGACCGGTTGACCAAGTCAGCACATTTCCTAGCCGTTCGCACCGCTTATCAATTCAAGAGGTATGCAGAGTTATACATCTCTCGGATTGTATGTCTCCATGGAGTGCCAAAGCGGATAGTTTCAGATCGAGGCTCTCAGTTTGTTTCTGTTGGAAAAGCTTGCATGAAGCGTTGGGCACTAAGTTACTTCACAGCTCAGCATATCACCCACAAACTGACGGCCAAACTGAGAGGGTCAATCAGATACTTGAGGATATGTTGAGGTCTTGTGTTCTATCCTATGGGAAGAAATGGGATGAGTGTCTTCCGTATGCCGAGTTTGCCTACAACAACAGCTACCAAACCAGCATCAAAATGTCTCCTTTCGAAGCACTCTATGGTCGTAGTTGTCGAGCACCTTTGAACTGGTCTGAGAGTGGGGAACGTCCATTCCTTGGGCCTGAACTAGTCATGGAGGCAGATGATAAGGTGAAGACCATCCAAGAGAATCTGAGGGTAGCACAATCGCGACAGAAGAGTTATGCTGATCACCGTAGGAGACCTCTCTTCTTCGACATTGGCGACTTTGTCTATTTGAAGGTATCTCCTCTCCGGGGCACCCGTCGTTTTGGAGTTAAGGGAAAGTTGGCGCCTCGCTACATAGGTCCATTCCGGATCCTTGGTAGGCGTGGTCAGGTGGCATATCAGTTGGAGCTTCCTCCCTCACTCGAGATGGTCCACAATGTCTTCCATGTCTCACAATTGAAGAAGTGCCTCCGTACTCCCTTTGAATCTCTGGAGGTGGATGAACTCGGGGTTCAGCCTGAACCTGATCTATCTTACCAAGAGCATCCTATTCGAGTTTTAGATGAAGCCGAACGCAAGACTCGTAGAAAGACTCTCAAGTTCTATAAGATTCAGTGGAGCAATCACACTGAAGATGAAGCCACTTGGGAGCGGGAGGATCATTTGAAGGGCGAGTATCCTGAATTTTTCCAAACTATGTAAGTACTTCAACCCCATCCCTTCGCGGTTTTGTCCGTGTAAAGTTCCTTTCCAACTATGTGCTTGTTTTGAATCTCGGGGCGAGATTCCCCTAAGGGGGAAGGATTTGTCATGGTTCTAATTTCCCACGTGAGTGGCATGGGGGCATTTAGGTAAAATGCCTTATATTATTTTTTCCACACCCTTTTTCCTATCCCTCTCCACCCAGCTCATTTCCCTCACCCCACTCTTTTCCTTTTGCTTCCACCGCCCGACACTCCACCTGGGGGACGCCGCCGACGCCGCCTCTTGCTCCTGCGCCAGGCTCGGCCGGCCGGCTCCCCGCTCGACGCCGCCTCCACCCGGCCCCCCCTGCTGTCTTCCCCCCTGAAGCCAGCGCCCCCTGGCCCTGCGTCGCTGGCGCCTTCCCCCTGCTGGTCGCCGTCGCCCCGGCCAGCTCCCCGCCTCCTACGCCGGCCGTGGCAGTCCGTCGATTCAGCCGTTGCCCCGGCCCCCACTGCTCGGTGAGCTCCTCCCCCCCTTCACTCTTCCTCTATCTCTCTCTCTCTCTCTCTCTGGCCGAATGGGGGCCTAGGTAGTCAGCCATGGCTAGGGTGGTGTGCATTTGGGGATTTTGTCCAATTGATGCTTGTATATTCTTGTGGTGTGCATGAAGGTGGTGCTATGAGGTTGTACTTTGTGGATTGCACTGAGATTTGAGCTTTGGCCTAGAATATGCTTAAGGTTTCGATTAGAACTCCCTTGCACTGAGTTGTCGTTGGATGGGTATAGTAACCGATGAATGGGTTGCTACTAGGCTGCATTGAATAACCTGCGAATTGCTGGAGTTGAGCATGATGACAAAGGATGTTATCTAGATTCAATACATGGTAGCTAGTTTTTGGTTAATGCTAAGCAATATCGAAAGTTTGGAATGCTCATGAATTAGTATCCTGTTAGTGTGGTTAATGAATTCCTTGCATGGTAAGTGTTGAGGTTGTTGCTATGACCTATAGATTAGCTACTGTCCTTTGATCTGTGCTGCGAAGATTTTGTTAAAATGTCATCCAAGCTAGGTGGTGTAGTATGTTCCCAAATTTAATGCTTGTAATGCGGCGGGCTAATTGAATACATGATGCAACCCTAACATTCTCAAGCTCGGAGACCCAATCCCTATTCCCTTCATTCAACCCAGACGCTTGTGTTCTATTCTAGTTCATTTTCTACTATTGTGCCTGTAATGATCGACTGGGATGGATGGAGCACTATGCTTCGATGCAATCTGAGTGTTGTGCTAGGTTGGTGTCCTGGTTTCTATTTCATATGGCCGAAGCCTCTTGTCTATGATAAATGAATTCATTGGGACGCTTATGATCCGAGACTTGTGAGGTTCATGAGGGATGAGTCTGAGTTACGTTGGGGTCTTTGTTCTCGGATGCATGTCGTGCCTTAAGGGTTCCTTCGGAGGTTGTTGACCCTGGAATTGATACCAATTAGGAAACTTAGTGGATAATAAACAACTAGTTCTCTAGGTGGGAAGATATGCCCATTTAGCTTCATTAGAACTTGAAAACACATGATTTCGTTGAACCGTATGAAAGTCACGATCGATTTAGTGAGATCCGTCCTAAAGTGTTGCAATTATGCGTAATGTTGTTCTCTTCCAATTTTGGGCAAGTTAAGGCAACGGGTGGTCGTTTTGGGGTAAAGGCATGTGTAGGTGTGGTTTTTGTGTTTAATTATAAAGTAGAGTCACTAATTTGGTTGGAGTAGGGTCGGGCCTCTTAAGATATTGCTTGGCTGTGGTTGTGGAGTTGTAAACCGCGTGTTTCCGTTTGGCTTGTTGAATCTTGCATTTTTACCTTCAATGTTCATTCCATTTCAATGGCATTACATGCATCTCATGTTCATATGCATGGTTAACGTGTAGAGAGCGAACCCGCGAAGAGTGAAGCGGCTGTGGTCGAGGGTGATCACGGTGAACAAGTTGTTGTTGAGGATCCGGCAGAAGCATCAGGCAAGCACCTAAGCATGTTCAACCCTTTATATATGTCTATTTTGGTGAATAAAATGCTTATTGAATGATTAGGTTTTGCATTAGGAGTCAAATGGTGGTAAGGGTAGTAGAACCTAATTGCTGCACACTCACTTCTTGACACTTGTTGAACCTTTCCTTTGGAGCTAGCTTATGGGTAAATACAATGTGTCCATGCTTAGTTTGCTTAGAGGTCGGGTTTGGGCCAAGTGGTGGACGGTTCCATCACTTGAGAGTACTCAATACTACACATGTGAACTATGTTGGAAATGGGTTCGGTCATGTTACTTGGATGGATATTAATAATTGGCGACCGGGCGGGAGAGTAGGATCAATTGGGTATGGAGACTCAATTGGCATAGTCCCGCCTGTGTCAATTAAGGACCGATCCGTTTGTGTGCCATGTTGATCGAGCACCATTAGGTTGATCGCATGCCTGATTATGGTTGGGTAAGCCACTCTTTCATCACATGCCGTTCGATGGATCATGCCCTCATGCGGTTGGACGTGGTTGAGGGCGAGGCTTAGGCCGACCCTCGAGGGCCAAGTCGGGCTTGGGCCGCTCGAGGGGGTGCTAGGTGCTCGGACCGCATGAAGATGGTTCAACGAATGGGTATGGATGGGAAGGGGGTTGGCATGAGGTACTTTGTGGCACATGTCGTGCGATCAACGCTTCCCTGCAGGGTTAATTAAGCGATTCGAATTGCCGCGCTCTCGGATATGAGCACGCTCGCGTCATCCGACACTCAGCGTAGTAATAACTTAAACTCTTGGCTCGTCGTGGTACTTGAGCCTTAAAATGGTAGTAATTGCTTTGCTTTAGTGTTGTTACCTTTCAACTTCATGTTAGAAGTAGGTGCGGTCAATAACTGCTTTAAATTTGTAATTGGTTTAGCTGTCATACTCATACTACAAATGTTAATGCTTTTCCGCACTATTACCTTCAGCTTTACTCCTTTCTGTACCCAAATGCATAATCCTTTGGAGTCGGTCATATATGGACCACGGGTAAGTCTTGCGAGTACTTTCGTACTCATGCTTCGCTTTGTGGTTTTCGGTGAGGATCGGGAGGGCTGCGAGTTCTGTCCATGCTTCTCGGTGCCAAGGGGCACCGAGTAGAGGTTACTTATGAGCAAACACAGACGCCCGGGAAGTGTTCAGGCGTAACACTTCCGGAGATGCCGTATTTTGCTTGTGTGTCGGTTGAATCCACTTTTGTTGTATAGCTAGCTTTATATTCCCTGTTCTGTGAGGTTTGAAGACTTGGTATTCCTCTTGTCGATCGTTGGTGTGTTGTGATGTCTTTATCATGCTTGTATGTTGTTTTTATCCATGCCATATTATCATGCTATATCAACTGCTTTTCTTGTCTGCTGAGTGGATGTCCTAGAATCTAGGAAGGTCATGCCGAAATTTCGAATTTTTGTGCTACCTTGGTTTAGGTTGCATCATCTTATTTACCTAGTATGTTAGTTGAGTTGTTTTAGTTGTATGGTTGTCGGGTTTGTCTTTGTGCTTTGTTTTTTTTGTCTTGTTGTGCTTCCGCGTTGCGTGTCCGGTTGTGGGGTTTTGAGTTCGTTGCCCCCTTTATGCAAATTGAGTTGTGATAACGGTGGAAACCGGTATGCGGGGCGATCCTGGTCGAGTTCGGGTCGCATACCGGGGGAATACCGGGGCTGTTGTCGAGTTATTCAAAGGGTCCCACTGTTATCTCATTTGGGCTTGGATGCTAGCATCGCGAGCGCCATCGGCGAATCGTTGCTAGCCTCCAAATCCAATGAGGTCAACTGGGTGTTCTAATAGCTCGAGGACAGTCTGGGCGGCTCCTCACACAGAAAGATAACATCAAGGAAGCAGTGTTGAAGGGCGCGTCGGCCGGCGATTATACGGGGGCGAAGAAAGAGGAAGCAGAATTGTCCGGCGCAGGCGGACCACGTTCACTGCGGCTTCTGGACGATGGAGGAGGAACAGCGGCAGATCGAGGAAGCGGATGATCCAAAGACCTTGTAATAATCAAATACTTGACAGAGGAGGCAGTGCTCTGGATGGCTGGATCTGGCAACCGTCTAGGCAGCGACGGATGGCAGTGCGGAGGGAGCAGAGGAGGCGGTGCGGCGGGAGCAGAGTAGTTGGTGTGGCGGATCCTGCGCCGAAGCATATGGGAACGGGGCGGTGGGTGGCACACTGGCACCGGGCAGCGCTAGCTTTCCCGTCCAGTCTCCCTCCCCTCTCGCGTTATCTTCAATTTAGCGGTGGTAAGTCCCGGCCCGCTCTCTATTACCCTGAATCAGGGTTTACATTTTATATTTAATCTTGTAAATCGTCCCCTGGTCGGTACTGATTTTCATCGATAATCTAAGTTTCAAAATCATATTTTTTGAAATTTTTTGAAAAAAAAAATCGATTTTCACCGATTAAGCGACGCTGAAGCAAGACCGCTAGCTCCAGTGAGGCAAGCCCGCTTAAGCGACGCTGACGCTTCAGACGCTTTGATAACCATGCTGAGAAGATATCTCTTCAAAATATGCCATATCTTGGTATAGCGTTGAGAGATATACTGCATGAACCTTTTGAGAATGCCACTATCCAGCTGCATTTATTCAGAGACCTGCACATATGGGCCAGACATCAAACAAGTACGTACGTCTGATCAACAGAGATCACATCTTAGAGACATGTGAGAAAATATCAAACTACATGCTCAATTGCTCATGCTCTGCATGCCTTGTTATTTTCTACTACCTCCTTCTGTGTCGCCAGTGAGCGGCTATGCACAAGGCGCATTAGAAGCAGCAAATGATGCACTAGAATTATTCCCTAAAGAACATAGCCTAAGCTGTGTCTGACTGTCTGGGTTGGTTAGAAAATTATCCTAGTTATGTACCCAATCATATATCATTGGACAGAATTTAGACGCAAAGTGAAGGAGCTGACTATACATATATTTTTTCTCACTCTTCCACAATCCTTACATTTTGCTACCATATATTCTCTTCCCAACTCATGTCTTCTCATCTGCTACATTTGTCGCGCACTCTTCTCCTTTGCTGTCACCACCGCCGGTGCCAACCGACCGCCACCGCTAGCATCACATTAATTAAAACAATGGAAGGGAGAAAGCGCAACAGGGTAATGCCTGTACGTTGACCTCCGTTACTCTTCTTTCCTATCCCTAGTCTAACCCGCGCTGGGTACAATCCATTTACTCCATGTTAAGCACAGTCCATTTTTTTTAAAAATTCAGATAGAATACTAATCCTGTACCAAGATCAAACGCTAACTCCTCTAAATCACCATCCTACAGGTACAACATCTCAACCAAAATGCATGCATATCAAACATGACGTATGCCGGTAATTCATCATTTAACTTATTAGACCAAGATGTACATCGGTACCACGCTACTACAGCCAGGAATTACGGCACATCAAATGCAAGAGGAAAGAAAAGAAAAGAGTAGCATCTTCTAATGTCTATGACAAAAAGAGCTTACCAGCTCAGAAGGCGGCGGCGGCGATGGCAGCGAAGGAAGAAGTGCAACCGACGGCGGCCGTGGTCAGCTCCGCGAGGAAGAAGTGCTGCGTATTGGAGGAAGTATTAGTGGGGGTTCACGCGGAGGCGGGCTACGACATCGGCCCGGAGACCGCGCGTTCGGCGGGTTGGAGGGAGGAGGCAGGCAAGCAGGGCAGGGTGCGCGCGCGTCCTCGCCGGGAGCAGCGGCGGTGGGGCGGCGGCGTGCGGAGTGGATCGTACGGCGCTTTTCGGCCCCTCTCGCCTGTGTGGGCTTAGCGAGTAAGTGGAGTGGGCCGGTGAAAGTCATTTGCGGTAAAGATGTAAGAATCTATTTTTATTTAATATTTATTTTAAATCATTTTTTCAAATCTAATCGATGGAAACACAAAATTGCAAAAATAGGCACCCGTCGCCCCAATATGGGGCGATAGGTACCTGGATGTAAAAAAAGCACTTGTAAAAATGAACACATGAAGGAGTAGATTTACCAACATATTTTGCATCCAGGTACCTATCGCCCCATATTGGGGCGACGGGTGCCTATTTTTGCAATTTTGTGTTTCCATCGATTAGATTTGAAAAAAATATTTAAAATAAATATTAAATAACAAAAAATTCAAAGATGTAACGGTAACTAAGTGTATATATGGACACAATATCATGATTCACTCTAACTGAAGTGAATGTATACAAGTTAAATAACCACTACCTGTGAAGTGCATGCATGTGTGGGGCAGAGATCCTCTGCAGTTCCGTGGGATTGCAATTTAAGCGGTTCACACGAGACCGTCTGATTCAAAATGGATAGTTTGAATCGGCAAAAAAAATACTGTGCAGTTTTTACTGTTCAAAAATATTGTTTTTGGTATGCAGTAAAACACTGTTTATCAAATTTTTAATCCATTTGGGCCGTTCGTGGGGTGTATCGGATGATTCCCACAAAAAACTACACCAAATCTCTGTCCGCATGTGTGTTCTGCTCTAGTGCTCTCTAGTAACGTCCTGCGGGTAGATTTGGGTGTCTTCTTCCGTACTATAGATCTACAATGGCTGCTGCATATTCGTTGATAACTAAAGATAACATGGATTGGACTGCCCGTTAAAGGCCGAATTTTTTATGATGGTATCACTGCCTCTGCAGTTGGGTTACTACACATGGGCCCTACAACATGTGAGTCCCACCGTGTCAGTGACCCAACTGCAGAGGATCTCAATTCATGCATGCTATCGAGTTCATAACTTGTCTTGCTTCTTGACAAGCATTTTTTTAATAAATGAGGTTCTCTTTCAAATATAATTATAAAAATAGTCCTATCTCTAACCGTGAAAACGATGGCAGACGATATGTATCATCTACCATGTTTCTACACTACAGAAGAAGCTACCGAGCTACGGAACCTGATAGCTTCAAGCTTTTCTTTCCTTGCCTTCTTCTTTTCTGAAACTTGTCTAGTAGTACTCGAACCAGGGCTTTGTTCTTTGCTTACCTCAGTACTCGTATCGTATGCCAACCAAGCACGAGGAACTGACTAACGATATGCCCATTCGTTCACTAATGATGATCAGTTGATCACTTTGCCTTTCCATTCGAAGGACAGGCGAGCAAATCAGTGTACCTTTCCAGCTTCATCCTGGCTAGTTAACCAAACCGAAATCGACCGAAATCGAAAAAACCGATGAAAAAATGAAATTGAAAATTCGAAAATATCAAGCCAAAAATCGCTGAAAAGTCGTTAAAAACCGAAGAGTTTCAAAACCGAGCATTTGAACAAAAAACATTTAAAACAAATTAAAAAAACGAAAATCATTCGGTTTTCTCGAAAAACCGCTCGGCGAGTGGAACCTTTTGGGCGATCGATTTCTTGAGCGGTTTTCGTCGGTTTTCTCGAAAAACCGTTCGGTTTACATCGTATAAATTCTTTTAAATTTTTTTAATTTTTTTTAATTGAATCGGTTTACCGGTCGGTTTCATATTTTGATAGGACTCGAAATCTCAAAAACCGATCGAAATTCTCGATTTTCGTTCGGCTTTGTTAACCCTGATCCTAGCTAATCGTCAGGGAAGGGAAACGTTCGATGAAAACTTGATGCTTTGCTCTCTGATCACCTTATTCTCATCTATCGACATAAATATTCCAAGAGAAGTAGGGATGGAGCAAAGTACTCTCGATCGACAATAAAGATGCAAGGCATCGAAAGTGGCATAAATGTTGGACCCGTGAGCCGATAGCTATCTATCTTCTCGTGCATGTATGTCTTGCATATTGGACCCGAAATTAATCACCCTAAAAACTATCAAATTTTGGGTGGCAACAAGCACATACTTATCCTCTCAAGAAACAAGCAAGAGAAATACTACGTGCGGTCCAAAATAGCCGATGTTTTATCTAGGAAGTTGTCTTTAATTACTCCCTATTAGGGTAAAAACGGGCCGAATGTTTCGCGTTTGATTCGGACCGAATCCTTGGTGATTGGATTTGACTATCCGGTCGGATTTGAGACGGGATCTCGATACTTGAATCTAGATTTGGGATCAAATTCGAAGCAACCAATATCCAGTAAATACGGGACGAGATCCAGATATCTGAATTTTTTATATTCAAATATCTGAATTTTTCCTATTCTGATATCAGTAAGGCTCAACCTATTTCATCATCTTTTGCCATGGGAGCCATTTATATTGACCATTAGTTGATTCTATTGATCCTCAAGTAGCATATTATTTATATGACGTTTATTGTGTTTGACTGATATATAACTTGCTACTATGGTCATATACTTGTATGGTTTTAATTCAACATATATTATTCTATATATGCATACATTATCCATATATCTTTATCCATTTACGATTCGAATATGTCACATATCCGTATCCTAGTAACCTGGATTTGTATCCATACCTAGCTAGCCCATGTCCGATTCTGAATCTAAAAAAAATATTAGTTAGGATACGAGAAAAACAATATCTATCCGTATTGGACCCGTTTTCACCCCTACTCCCTGTGATTCCCTAGATAAATGGATGAAATAATCAATTCTATGTTACTTTCCTTTTGTTAATTTGCAATTAATACTTTTGACTCACACTTCCTCTCGGCTCTCTCTCCTCTCACATGGAAATAGAGGTCAGGGAAAAGAGCTCGTTTACTCATAAAATTAAGGAAGGGTATAATAGGTAAAAACTAAACAAAAGGGCCTAGGAGTTCTAAAACGACTTATATTTAGAGAGAACTTAGGAAGTCTAAAATGATCTGCATTTGGAATTGGACGGGGTAACATTTTCCAATACATGACCCTATGAAATATTGTTTATTGATAGCAGTGTGCTCCTTTCTTTTCTGAATATGTCACTCCAGCTTTTAAATTTTATTCCTAAATATATGCCATTATACAATTTTGAGGCAGCTTTAATTTTTTTTTTTTACTTTGCTTATCCCTAACATTCCTTATTCCTAATGTTAATTATTATTATGTAATAGACTAACATACACCGTCAAAAACGATAAGTGAGCTAACGAAAGAGATGAATTGTGTCATGTCTATATGAGCCTTGGTTAAAGCGCAAAAGTGACGGTCCAGATCTCCAGAGTAATAATGTAGCAAACCTCTGTACCAACTTTCCGCTGTAGAAGGTGATGTACCAAAACGCACAGTACTGTTGAAAGTTCCGGACCGTTCGTTCGGTCCTGACATACGGGGCCGTAAGGACTACGTAGGCACTCTGTCCCGGCTATAAATATCACCACGAGCCTTGATCTGATTTATAGCATCAATCAACCAAACGCATTTGGTACTGTGGTAGCTTGAATATATACCCGTCGGACCAGCTACAGATGGCTCAGGTAACTTTGTTTTTTCTCTTGGTACTTCTAAGTTAGCAATGGGTTCTAGCTAGTTACTTGTAATATATAGTTTCCATCATCCCATGCAAAATGAGTATAGTTAAAATGTTATTCAATCAAAGAATAAAACAAACTAAATTTGATTCTATAATTTGTACATGTTTCTCTCTTACTTTTATACACCTAATTCGACCGACAATAAGGTGCAACTGAAAGCCTACGGGAAGGTCGACGCCATCAATAGATGGCCAAAGAAGCACTGCGGCCTACCTGTGCTGGTGCATGTGGTGGCTCCGGAAATGGGGGACCGTGCCCCCATCGACCTCGTCGCCGTGCTCGACGTCAGCTGCGACTTCTGCGATGCCAAGGCGCCGATGAACAAACAATGTATGCTCGAGCAGGCCATGAAGGTCGTCATCGGGAAGCTCAGCGGCAAGGACCACCTCGCCATCGTCCACGTCGGGTCGGAACAAACCGACCTCATGGAGATGTCCTCCGATGGCCGGAGCAAAGCCTTCTCGAAGTTGAAGTGTCGAGCAGTCAACGGCGCCGACAAGAAGCTAGACAAGGCCTTGGCCAATGCCGAGAAGGTACGTAGGTGTTTACAATGGTTTAGGCATTAGAGCTGTGTAATAAATACCCGGGGGTGTGTATGGAGAATTTAAGCGTTTTTTTAACTAAAAAACATTTCAATTTTAAGCCTTATAATTTAGATCCAATGGATAAAATCAATTTGCATTTGCCTCCTTCCCTCCCATTCGAGTATTATTTTATCAAGAAGTACTCAAACTGTTTAGGTATTGGATATGAACATTATTATTTCCTGCATAGCCTTTTTTACATCAATTATATAATAGTTTTACACTATTAAATTATGTAAAAAAATGATTTGGCGATTTATAAAAAAAAACATTATTCTTTTCCGTATGGCCATTTTTATATCAATTATATAGTAGTTTTACACATTAAATTATATAAAAAATAATATGACAATTTGTAATAAAAAAGAGGAACAAAACATGTATAAGTGCTCACAAAGTAAAAAACACACTAAGTACTAAATACTCCCTCAATTGATTTTTATAAGATTTAAAATTTGTAAAATTTGACCAACAAATAGTCTAACAATATATAATTAATTATGTGACACAAAAGTGATACCATTACATTCGTACTAGAAAGCACTTTTTTATGATTATAATTTTATAGATACGAATAAAATATTGTAAAAAAACGTAATAGTAAAAGTTTAACTTCGAAGATCACACCAAATTAAACTGCGTCTTAAAAAAATCAACGGAGGGAGTACATGTCTAACTTCAAATATAGCAATATCTTGTCACACAATTAATTCTGTGTGCTAGTCAGCTAGTTCGGATGTACTTGTATGTGCGTGTAGATATTGGACAAGCGGCCGGAAGAAGATAAAAAGGGACAAGCGGGATTCGTCATCCTCATCTCCGGCGACGACGCTTCCATCTTCCGGGAAACAATCAAAATCAGCTACCCCGTCCACACTTTTGGCTTCCGCGACGCGCACAACGTCAGGGCCATGCACCGAATCGCCGAAAACCACACCGGCACGTACGGCATCCTCAACGACGAGCAAGACCGGATCACCGAGGCCTTCGAGGCAAGCATCACAAAAATCACCTCCGTCGTCGCCGTGGGAACGAAGATTGACATCGCCCGCAGCACAACGGCCCCAACCTCCATGGCGACGCTGTCGACCATTGAGTCCGGCATATTCAGCTCGAAAATCGAAGACGATAAGAAGAGTGGCTACATCGAGGTCCCCGCCCTCCAAGCCGGCGCGGTCAGGAACTTCATCGTCTACGTGGACAATGTCCATCAGGACGAGTACAACGACTTGGCGAAGCATTTCACTGTCCGTTGCACGTACAGCCATGGGTTGGACAGTTCAAAGGTGGGGCCGCCGATCCAGATCGACGGGCAGGTGGTCGTCGTCAGGAAGGGCGTGGACGGATCCAAGGAGGTGGCGGCGGAGATCGTGCGCGTCGAGGCGGGCAACATCGTCGATGACATCCTGCGCAAGTACGACGACAAGGGAAAGGGCCTCGTTGAGGCCGCGGACGAGCTGCGCGACCAGTGGCTCGCCCTCAAGGACTCCGAGTACGGCACGGAGGCCAGCGCGGCGTGCCTGATCTCGGGCCTCGCCGCCGAGATGGAGGAGATGGAGGCCAGCATGCGCCGGTGCTCTGGCCTGTCGTACATGCTCTCGTGGAGGACATGCCACACGCTGCAGCACCACAAGTGGGCCTCGAAGGTCTCGCAGCAGGCACCGGCGCCGCCGCAGCTGTCGCTCCCGTCTATGGGCACGACGGGCAAGGTGGCGCTGGACACGTTCCTGGCGGCCGGCGCGCATGCAAAGGCCGGCGCCGATCACTTCGGCGGTGGCAGCAGGAAGCGCAAGTACCAGCGCTACACAGAGCTGGACATGATCAAGCAGCGGCTGTCGTACTGGTCCAAGGTGACATACGATCTGCCGCCCATGCTCCCCGACGGCGCCGGCGACTACCCCGACCAGATCACCATGGTCTTCCAGCAGGCCTCCCGCGAGTCCGTCGAGAAGGCCATGTTCCACGACGTCTTCCTGGTACGTACGTAAAATGCATGCATGCATACATTGCTCTGTATGTTTATTAATTCCTTTTCGTTTGGACAGACCGCCGTCCATGCGACAGGCCGGATCAGCTCCAAATCCGCTGAGTGTTCTTGCGGCTCTGCAACGGAGAACCGGCGCCATCTCGAGTGACCTTTCTGTCTGATAAAGATAGATCGACGTCCATGTATCTGCAAATGTTTCTACAAGTACGTATAATATACCGAATAGATAAGGACCAAGCATTAATGCATAGGATGATATATAGGAGCGAGAGCATATAGGCTACAGCTAGCTCAATGCCTCGATCGCTGTATATGCTAGTGCTACTCATGCATTCCCTCATGCATGCATGCATGCATGCCGCCATATCTCGTAATACGTGTTTCGCTCGGTGTTGTTCTCCATGTACAATATAATTGCATGTGCAGTTAACGTACGTGTGTCGATGTGCTACTCGTGTAATTGACTCCATTGCTAATTACTTGTACTGTTCTGTTCACCCAGCGTGAGTAATGCTAAAAAGAAAAGAAAAGAAAAGGATATGATCGTGTGAAGTGCATACCTAGCGAGCCTAAGACCGTACCAGCGCTAGATTTGTAATTGCACCTACCAAAAAAACCAATAAACCAATAAGATATTAAAAATGACTAGACTACCCTTAATTATTATCTTTAAGTACTATATTTAATGCATGCAGATAGAGAATACTCTCTTCAATCACAAATAGTAGCTATTTTGGATAAATGTATTGTCAAACTTTTAAATTTTAACTGTCAATATATTTGTAATATTTAAATTAGATACACAAAAACCATACGTATAGATTTGTCTCAAATAGTTCCTTTCATATTATTACAATTTTATTGTATTTATAAATATATTGTAATAGAAATTAATGCTGGTTTTGAAAACTATATCAACATTCAAAACGATAAATATAGATATTTATTATGATCGAACAAAGTATCAACTAAATATAGATATTTATTAAAAGTATACAAAAAAATATATTTTATATTTACGGATAAAACTATTGAAAATGCTTCCTATCACTCGGACGAAGAGAGCTTTGCAGCTTTGTCGTCACGCGATCGACAGATGTGGTTATCCTTAATTGCCAGCACGACTTTTGAGGGATGACAGTGCAGGGACCATGCAGACATGCAGGTTGGCCGCACTCGAGCGTGTGATGCGAAGCAACGGTGTCCATCGTCCGTACGTTTACATCGTGGTAGGCAAAGTGAACAAACCAACGGTCTGGAAGATCTGCGCCGTTCGTTTCTGATCCGGCGGCCACGTGGCGACCTTTTCTTTGTTTTTCCGTATTCTTTTCAAATCTTTTCCCTGTCGAGATCGAGAGCAATACAACTTTGTTCTTTGCTTATATGCTTGTTATTCCGTCATGTGCCTTGTAAGTATGCCTGCATCCGTGATGATGAGCTTAATCCACATGATCATTATCAAAGCTGTCGGGACATGTATGTGTATGTCTGATAAATCTAAAGGTAATCTACTGCAGACAATGTAGCGTATGTCTTCCTGTTTTAATCATGTGAAAGATAGTTGTGCAACGTGCATAGGTGTGGCATATATTATCTATTATGTAATAAAAGCTCGTCATACATGATTAACAACAACAGAAATTCAAAATATTCTTAGAAATAATGGAAAACATTCCACCCTTAATTTTCTTAATTAAAGTCGAACCATATCGACGATTGGACGTAATTAGAAAAAAGAGACAATTTTAGAATACTAAAGAAAAACAAAATATACAGTCCTCGATCCGGTGATCCCTAAATAAAACAGAACTATAATGGTTATTAAATGGTATTAGTTGAAGGTATATATTACTTTGTAATTTAACATAGAGAGAAGATGTTCCTTATACTCGTGTATGATAATTAATTTTGTTGAGGGACTTGTACATGTACAAGTATATTACTTGTGTATAGGAGAGCTTATATCAAATCAACCGCACGATGCTATCCCATCACATACGTACAGGACAACCGATTACCGCGTCGTCGTCATCCTGCCACATGTTTGATGAAATTTTTGTGCACAAATTTTTTCTACGCGTAACATACCCAATGTTATACTCATTTGGTTGGGCTCCTTGTGTGGATTACGAGGCTCAAATGGATTGTAAATCCGTCGCTTGGTTAAAAAAAAAAGACTAAAAAAAAGATTGGAGATCAATAAGTACCCACTTAGTTCTTAAATACATGTTATTATAGCCTTATTCTAAATACATGTCATTCTATAATTATAAATGTGGAATAGACTAACGCACATCATCCCAGAGCAGAAGAAACGGGGATGTTTTGATCATTTTGTATACGTGCCTAATTAATGTGCAAAATCATAAAACCTTGTCTATTCGGGAAGGAAGTGGTACTTCCAGGTTGAGTACAAATCACAAAACGTGATCATTCCTACAGTTGAGTAGTAGTACAAAGCAAGGATGTGACTTGTATGGATGCTTGGGAATCAAATGACACGTGGGGAGAGATGGAGTGCACTGTAAACTTGCCACATTTGGCCATTTCCCTGGACGGTTCACATGCATCTGTTGCACGGATCTGCATGCATGCCTCCAGATACAGAAAGAAGCATTTGTGCAGGGAGGAGGAACCATGTGCGATCTTTCCCGACTCCCAAGTCTTCTCTGCCGGTCCTGATCTAGAGCTTCGAGCTAGCCCTGTGTTGTTGCAAATTACTAAGGTCAAAAGATAGACGAATCCAATGTCCTAGCCGTATCCAGAGGTACTTCCATCCACCATGTAGCTAGTAGCTTCTGATTAACCATCACAGCAGCAACTACAAAAGAATAATAAACAAAAAACAGTAGAGGCAGTTGGCGTATATACGGTATGCGGCGTATAAAATTAATAAATAGTAGTGACGCACCCACCAACCACCCTAGGATGTTTGAACAATTTAATTAATTGTCGGATGATGCACTAGCTAATTGCAAGTATTGCCGATATGGAAAGAGCCGAGTGGCGAGGCTCTCACGTTCAAGGCAACTTGATCGATCTCCGTCTTTTTTTCATCGTCGGTGTTTATTCCCTTGTTATTCTACTGCTTCCTTTTTCTCTTTTGGCTCTGGACGATGTGCACAGGCACAGCTACAGAGAAGCTAGCAGACACATCTTTCATTTGAAAACTGCTGAAGCAAACATCTTTTCTGTTTCGTGGCCTAGCTAGATGCGGGTCATCCAGCTAATCACCATGATTAACATGACAAGGCAGTTATGTGATCATTAAGGACCTATTTGAAACACAATACATAGGAAATCGTTCAATTCTTGTACGTATAAACAAGAGCGGAATTAGAGAAAAAATCATCAGGATTCACCACTTTATCAAATTATAATATTAATACTGCGCGGCGCATGCCACCTTTCTAGTAGGAAAGGAATAATGAGACTGGCTTCCTCTACAAAAACCTTTCTAGTCTCTCCCACTGATACTACAGTACTACACCTCCATCCTCCTTCCCCCTCACCTCCGGTGCCCCTACAACAAAGAGCCTCATCGTCTTTTGTGTCGATCACGACACAGACTCCGAAAAAGATTTATCTATTTACAGAGGGAGGGGGGCAAAATTCTGTCGCTGGCCGGAGCCTGGAAAGGCGTCGTCGCTGCCTTAATAGCAGATCATCCAACGGTGACAAGTCGAAATCGAACGTTATTCGGGCGATGTACACATCATTTGCTGCCATTTTCACAGCGAGAAAAGAGGGAGACAGCAGGGGTCGTGTGGATGAATTAAAGCTCGTACCTAAAGTTAAAGTTGACACGTTAAGATGAGATAAACTTATCATTTGGGCATGCATGGGCCAACGGTACCGGTGCCTCCTAATCATACCCAATCACATGCAAACGCTTCATGGGCGTACGTGCTATATATCTGACGAGCGTTGCTCTATTCTCTTAGCACCACCCAGCCCAAACATCTTACACATTAATTTGCTTAGTTTCATTGTGTCCGCCACACAACACACACATATCAGACGATGCGCATGTGTCTGGTAATGTTGCTTAATTTCCATCGATCTGCTCCTCCATGCATGCATGCACACATCTACATTTCGAGTGTATAATCAGATCAAAATTCCAATTAATTAACCAACTTAAACTTGGGCACCTGTTAGGCAGAGCATATATACATGCAGCTGATTGCTTGCTTTATAAGTCGTATTCATCTCGATTATACTCCGTATTTCCCTTAGTTCTATGAATGCATGCGATCGACATGGTCAATATTTCACAGAGTTTTTTTTTTTTTTTTTTGCAGGCGCCAGTGTCAGCCGCGATGAATCACAAGGTGCAGCTGAGCACCTTCGCGAGGGTCGATGCCATCCCCCGGCGGGACTGCCGCGCCGGCCTCCCGGTGCTGGTGCGCGTCACGGTGCCGACAGCGGCGACGATGGAGAGACGCGCCCCCGTCGACCTCATCACGCTGCTCGACATCAGCTGCGGTTGCTCCGGCCCCGCGCCGTCCAAGAGGCTGGATCTGCTCAGGAAGGCCATGGATCTGGTCATCGGGAGGCTCGGCGAGGAGGACCGCCTCGCCATCGTGCCGTTCCACTCGTCCGTCGCTGACCCTACGGGCCTCCTGCATATGTCCGTCGAGGGCCGGTGCGCCGCCAGCAGGAAGGTGCAGTCGCTGGCGGTGAGCGGCGGCACCAAGCTCTGCCCGGCCCTGAACATGGCCGTCCAGATATTGGAAGGGCGGCGAGAGGAGGAGAAGTGCCGCCAGGGCTTCGTCATACTCATCTCCGACGGCGACGACCGCACCATCTTCCGAGAGACTATCCACCCCAAGTACCCCGTCCACGCCTTCGGCTTCCGCGATGCGCACGACGCCAGGGTCTTACACTACGTGGCCGACCACACCTCCGGCGTCTACGCCGTCCTCAACGACGAGCACGATCGGGTCATCGACGCCTTCGTTGCCTGCGTCCGCGGCATCACGTCCGTCGTCGCCCTCGAGGCGCAGATCGACCTCACCTGTGGCGCCTGCTCCAGGGCGTCGCTCTGTGCCGTCGACAGCGGGCACTACAAGTGCCACGTGGATGATAGCCGGAGGTCCGGCTTCATCTACGCCGGCTCGCTCTGCGCCGGCGACGTGAAGAACTTCCTCGTTTACGTGGACGTCGAACGGGAGGACGACTGCAAGGACGTCACCGAGCTTCTCACCGTGCACGGCACGTACCTGGACGCAACGAGGAGGAAGGACATCGTGCACCTGGACGAGCGCATGGCCGTCGTGCAGAGGCACTGCAAGATCCCCGACGTCTCCCGCGACGTCGCGGCGGAGCTGGTCCGGGTCGAGACGGTCAAGATGGTCTCCGGTGTCCTGGGGAATTGCAATCAGTACGGGGGGAGGCTCGTCAGCGCGGTGACCGAGCTGCGGGAGGGGTGGTGCCGCATCAAGATCTCCGAGGACGCGCGGGCCGCCGGCTTGGCGAGCCTCTCCTGCCTCGCGAGGGAGATGCAGGACATGGAGACCAGCCTGCTCAGGTGCTCCGGGCTGTCCTACATGCTGTCGTGGCTCACGCGCCACAAGCTGCAGCTGCACACCGCTGCTGCGAGTGTCTCGCCACCGTCATGGTCTTGCAAGGCGGCGAAGGTGGCGGCGGTGGAGCACAATGCTTGCGCCATGGCAGCCGGCGATCGGCATGGTGGGAAGGGGAGCATTACCGGTAGGAAGCGCAAGTGCGTGGAGTTTGACAAGATCGAGGAGCGGATGGCGTACTGGTCCAAGCTGAAGCACGACCTGCCGCTCATGTTCCTTGGTGCGGCCTCGCCGGAGACGTGCACCAGCGACCACATCACGGCTGTCTTCCGCGACGCCTCCCTGGAGACCATCAACCGGGCCATGTTCCAGGACATCTACTTGGTACGTGCTTAATTGTACTTTAATTTGATCACGTTTTCATCTGCATTAATGTTCTCTCTCCTCATCATCTTATCTACTACTATTCGCCGGATCGATCGGCATGCAGGCGGTTCTGCATGCGAGCACCGCGAGGCGTTGCACCAAGCAATCTTGTGCTACGACGACGGAGCATGAGCATGAGCAAGATGAGCACTCGCAAGATGGTGCTTCAGGGTTGAGCCAAGCCGGCCTGGGTTGCTGCCCTGTTTCGGAGGAGTGCGGCTGCGGGGAAGTGTCGTGCCGACGTACGTGCCGCTAGCTAACCTCGGCCTGGCAGAAAGCTACCCTGTTTTAGATTTTGAGTTCTGATTTCGAATGAGGCTTGCATCCCCATTTTTTTCCTTCTCCTTCTTCCCTTTGCTTTTCTCTTCCTCCTGTGTCTTTGTTCTTCTTGTGTAGACCCCTTAATTTGTGCGTGGGCAAGCTGATGTAACCTTTGATTTGTGTATGAATTAATGCTAAGCTTAATTTCCCTATTAAAACTTTTCTTCCACGTGTTACAAACAGTATATACACTATGGGAACATTCTTAATTAATTTTTCATTTACTCCATCGCTTAGTCAACATGTTTGTACTAAGGCCATGTTTGGATCCCTGGGCTAATTGTTAGCTGGCTAAAAATTAGTTCTAATCTATCCAAACAGGAAGATTAATAGGTGGGCTAATTTTTAGCCAACCCCTCAGCTAACAATTAGCCCATTAGTTGATGGGTGGGAGCTAATTTGGGCTAATAGTAGGTAACACGCTGGGAAAAGTCTAAAATACCCTCGCACTAACATTATCCTCACTTCCTCACCCGTGCTGTTATGAGGAGCAGACATGGTTTTTCTAAGAAATTAGCCCAACCATTAGCCATATATCCAAACAACCCTGAGCTAATTTTAGGACATGTTTGGATGGGCTAAAACTAATTGTTAGCTGGCTAATGGTTAGAGCTAATTGTTAGCCAGCTAATAATTAGCCCATCTAAAATTAGCTAGATTAGCCCAGGGTTGTTTGGATACATGGCTAATGGTTGGGCTAATTTCTTAGAAAAGTCATGTCTACCCCTCATAACAGCTGGTGAGCGGACGCACGGGTGAGGAAGTGAGGATAAGGTCAGCGCGAGAGTATTTCAGATTTTCCCCAGTGTGTTACCTGCTATTAGCCTAAATTAGCTCCCACCCACCAGCTAATGGGCTATTTGTTAGCTGAGGGGTTGGCTAAAAATTAGCCCACCTATTAGTCTTCCTGTTTGGATAGACTAGAGCTAATTTTTAGAAAGCTAACAATTAGCCTAGGGATCCAAACATGGCCTTAGATGGGCTAATTATTAACTTGCTAACAATTAGCTCTAGCCATTAGCCACCTAACAATTAGCTTTAGCCCATCCAAACATGGCCTAATACCCACTTTTTTCTACGCACACACATCATTACGCATGTATACACACACGAGTACCCCTGAAGGTTATTGCCATATTGAAACTAGGCTTTGGATTTTGTAACAAAACATTGATACACACTACATGCTGGTCCTCATTAATTATATATTTATCGAGCAGTGCTTTTATGTTTTCCCTCATAATACAAACTATATAAACTTTGAAGCAAACGAAAAGATAAGTAATGATCATCTACTCTTCATTTGTATTTTAATATATATATATATATATATATATAAATATATATATAGGAAAATGGTTTCATACTGTAACATCCTCAAATTTATAAAAATTTAAAAATCAAATATTAAAATGTGAAATTACTTTTATGATGCATTTCTTGATTTTATGTGCATTCAGTGACTTAGCACTTGAATGGAAATGAATATAGGAATTAAGAAAAGAGAGAAAAAAAGAGAAATAGTAAAATGGTAAAAGATTAAAATTACCATAGTAAATTTTGGGATAACCTTGGAATACCCTAGAAATCACCTTTGGCTGGTCAAAAGTAGATGTGAATCCAATTGCAAGTTGATAAGATAAATTTAATGAAGAAACTTATCCTTGACTAGGCCTTGTCAGAATTTTGTAGCACATTCTAGACCGTTCCAGCACTTAATATTTTTACCATGTGATATCAGTCATGTTACCCTTATCTACCAAAATTTACAAAAATTATTAACTGCATTTACTATTTATTCTTATTTAATCTTTCCAATCCTAAAAATCTGCAAAACGTAGTAAAATAATTATTAGAAAATAAATACTAAGGTTCTAGTTCTGAAAATTTTATGGTAGCTCACTTACACTAATTTAGACCTTTTGTAAAAATATCAAAAATTATTAAGTTCATTAAGGCTCTCAAATAAATCAAATTCCGAATTTGAGAAACTGTGCAGCAGCCATTGTCAGAATTTTAATAAAATATCTACCCAATATGTTAACCTTAAATTTTTACGGTCAGTAGATGACTCGTACAGGAACCTTGGTAAAAAGTATCAAAAATTCTGGAAGTGAATTGAACCTTCGGATAATTGCTCAACTTGCATTATCTCTTGCTGGCCGAAAATTGGATTAGCCTTCTTTGCTTCTCACGTGGGCCAGGGCGATTAAGGAGCTATCGACCAGGTAAGTTGAATCCAACATTTTCATTCACCATCAGCTGGGACCCAATTAATGCACTGGTCCCACATGGCATACTTTTGTCTCTGCCTTTCTAGCCTCTTCTCCTCCTTTCTTCCGGTTTCTTCCTCTCTTCTTATTTCTTCTCCACGACAGAGGAAGCACTCGAGATTTTGGGTTATCAGTCAAGTCGCTGCAACCCAGCTCAATTAATGC
The DNA here is from genome assembly GCA_036346355.1 of Rhipidocladum racemiflorum. Taxonomy (NCBI): domain Eukaryota; kingdom Viridiplantae; phylum Streptophyta; class Magnoliopsida; order Poales; family Poaceae; genus Rhipidocladum; species Rhipidocladum racemiflorum. Next base: position 61,836,613 of record CM070586.1, read on the forward strand.
ACTACCACACCTCACCCTGACAGCGTTGAGTTCACGCAGCCACGACGTCGCAAAGCGCAAGCATAGCCACCAATTCCGCCAAGAACTCCTACGGCTACCGCCATTCGTCTCCTCCATTCAAATCCTGTTGGAACCGACTCTCCTGGCTATTTAAACAACCCTAGAGCTGCATCAGGACACTGAGACTAGCACCCACACACGTTAGCGTTTCCCTGGAATCCTCCATTCCCTTCTCAGAGCAGAGGACAAACAGCTTCCTTCTACCCATGTGAAGACCACGCTGACCGCCGCCTTGCTCCTCCCCGTTTCAGACACTGGAGAAGCCGCCTCCATCCGACGTCGCTTGGCCAGCCGCAGAACCAATCCGTCGCCGGCGACCGCTCCTCTGATCATCTCCCCTGCTCCCCTCTATCTGTCTGTTGGTTCTAGTGGATCGGTGCCATCAGCAAGTGAAGCTACCCTGTTCTATGATTGGTGGGCCTTCATTCTTTCCAAGGTATAGCCAGAATATTAGTTCTCGTTACATGACAAGTAGGGCCAGCATGTTTTATAGAAACATCACTGGCTAATGGATGTTTATAAGTTTTAGATAGCATGTTGAAGGGGGTTCTGTGTGTGATTGTTCCAGGTGTATGGGCGCTGTTTTGCTGTTCAGATCTAGTCACTTACTTGACCAATTAGTTTAAGCATGCAATTAATATCTAATTCCCCATTTTATTAAGTATGGATCGATTTAATAATCTTGATTGGATTAATCTCTAGATTTAAATTTTAAGTTCAACCTCCTACATGTTTGTACCATGGGAACCCTTGATCAGAAAATTGTAAATTAGAGTAGTGGTTTGACAATGTACATAACAAAGTGGAGCCATCCAATCACATGATTAGTCAACTTCTAGTCATCGGGTAAAATAATATGAGTTAGACCCTTGGATAATTTCCATTGGTTCAGACAGTTAGTTTTAATGAAAATTTACTAAACTCTTAAGATAGTTTTGATTGGAACAATCCTCCCTAATAGATTTACCGACATAAGAGTCATATAGGGAACCCTGTATGAGTTGGTGGTTTGAAAATAAAAATAGGATAGATTCCGGCATAAGATGTCATACTCAAAGTAAAATAAACTTTAATTAGAACTAAACTAATTTTGCTCGTAACCTTACCTTTCATGTGCCTTTGATCAGAATATAAGTCCAGATGAAGATGTAAGTATTAGTATTAACACTTGTGAAATCTGTATTTAAATACCTCTAGTTCATTATTAGTTAATCTGCAATGATAATTCACATGCATGCAATCTAGGACATTTTGTTTAAAGCCGTAATGCTCTTTTAATTGAAAAACATCGCGGATAAAAGTGGAATGTTGAGGAAATAACTTTGAAACACTCCTAGTGATCCCCCCAGCTAATTCCTGAGAAATGGATAAATAATTCTTTAAGTTGCAGCCGCAAACATAAAATGAAAACTGAACTGTTATCGCATAAACTTTAGTAACACTTAGACCTTTTCGATAACCCATGGAATAACTCGTCTAAATGCAAATTTTAGGAGGAATAACTCAGAACCACTCTTTGGTATTTGGACTACCACATTATAGAAAAATATTTAAATTTAATCTTGCTTTGCATCTAAATCCCGTTAGTATAATAACCTTAAGTACTATGGTTAAACAACACATTTATTGAATAATTTTCGCATAAGGGAACTTTAGTTAAAATGCTTGCACCATAAGAATGATGGTGTAACCATGTAAATACAACCAATAGTCTCATTCGGTAAACCCAACTCGTATAAATCATTTGTTGGTACAGATTTGAGCTAGGTCTATGTTAAACCTTAGTGATCACTTATATAGAAAACATCTCGGATAAAAGTCAAATATCGTAGAATTAACTCTAAAACATTCTTAAAGACATCCCCACTAATGCCGTAAAAATGAGTGAAATAACATGTATAGTATAGTTACAAACTTAGAATGAAACTTGATCCGATTAGCTGTTACTTTTGTGATCATTTAAGCCTGCATTTGTGAGTCTGTGAAACATCTTGTCTAAATACAAATTTTGTGAAGAATAGCCTAGAAATGGTCTTTAGGATATGATTTGCAGTAATATAGAAAAATATTCTTATTTCATCTTGCTTAGGATCTAAATCCTAATAGAACAAAACCCGCTCATAATAAAGTTGCAAGAAAGGAATATTATGAATAGTAAAGTTTAAGAAACTTGTAACCAATGTATACTTCTATTAATCCAAACAAGTTTTGCTTCTTGAATTCGGAGTTTAACGTATTTAAATTCACAATCTTAGCTTCTTGAATTCGTAAAATAAAATAGAATGAATCATAAGGAATAGATGTTGTATGCGATGCGACCTTCAAACCCTTAAATCAAGAATAAAACTACAATGTGAAAGTAGTACGCTCGCTTATGTGGTCTCAAACCCTAACTACAACCATGCTTGTTTTATGTATTTTTTATATTTGGTTTTTCCCTCTGATTTCCTTTTGCCTCTATTGAAAGTGTTATTTGCTATTTGCTGTCTTTTCCGTTATGCGACGTGTAGAACCCGACGTTTCGAACTTCATCGCCGACAACTTCAAGATCACGCCTTCGACTTCGTCCAATGAAAACAACGGCTAGCAAGGCAAGCACCCTTGATCATATTGATCCCAATTTTTAATAATTAACTAAAATGTTGATTAAAACTTGCTTGCATATGCTATGCTCCATAAAATTGTATTTGGGAACTGGTAGATACACCTTATCATTGATAAATTTCCTCAATTGGCGTTGATATGTGAACCTTGATAACCCTAGCTCATGGATAGACACTTGATGTCAAAATGGGTATATTCGATTATTACATGCGTATGCTTAGCCCTGCTTTAGACTGAGAACACAAACAGATGGTTATACTGTTCGTGAAGAACTTAAATTGTAGACATAATGTACTGCTCATGAACATGTTGGAATATTGTGATTATTGAAACTTTCTTTTTATGAAAACAAAACTATGATTTTGATGCGGGTGATTATTGGCAATAGCCGGAAGTGCAATTAATGATGCACGTAGATAGGGGGAGATCTATCGCCCGTGTCGTATAAGAACCGAGCTGATGTGTTGTTTTCAGGCCAAGATAACCGTACATCCACAAGTGCTGGGATGGGGCAGCCTTGACTTATTAAATTATTTGGGAATTAGCTTTGCACATTGGTAGGCAGTTGTAGCACGGGCATTCCGAATATAGGTTTGCTCGAGGGAGGTGTCATCACCGAGGTGTTGGCATCTCGCCGTTGTAACGTGTACGCTGGCTATGAATTGGGGCTGTTGTTGTACCATTTGAGCCGCGGGCTCCTCGAATATTATTGCTTCACCGCTTGTTTGCTTCCATCATAGTCTGGGGTAAGGTCATCGGGCTTGTGAAAAGTTAAGGTCCAATTAACGAACCGCTTCGTTATGAACTCTCTGGCGGCACACCAAAGGAAGTGTGCTAATGATCTCGCCACAAAGGGAGAACATATCTTGTGGGTAAGCTGTACAAACTCGCAGAGTCTAAACCTAATCGATTAGCCGCGCTCGCGGTCATGAGCACTTGGTAAAGTCATCACATAGCTAGACATTTTCTATACTTTTATAAAACTGGACCAGATAATTTGGAATTGGTGAGTTTACCCTTACAGATGATTCAACACTTGACATTACGTTGGCAAGGTTGAATTCAGCTGTTGTGCCCTGTGTGGATAAAATTTAATCTTAAGATAATATTACATATGATGGGACTGGACGTTTATCACTCACGAAGGGATGTGGGTATTTCATTACATTCTATTCACAAAGGGATGTGAGTCACTTATTCTATTTATGATATTCTTACATATTACTTTTGTATTTACATACTTGTTATTTCATTTCCTTTACAAGTTTCGCTTTCACTCTATTATCCAGTATTTACCATTCAAATTTCGCTTTATGCAAAACAACCGTAGAAACCCACTTTCTATTCAGCATGCATATATTTCAGGTTTTGCAAACACTACAAGTCTTGCTGAGTACGCAACGTACTCACCCTTGCTATTATTGTTGTTTTTAGACAGGAACATCGACAGTTACTCTGACGCAGGATTGCGGGATTATTAACGACAGTTCTTTCTAAGGCTTTACCTTGTCAGTTGCCTGTGGATTATGTGGCAAACTACAAGACATCTGATTCTTTTGTTAGGATTAGTTGACCTTCTCGGTCATATTGTATCAATACTTCCGCTGTAATAAAATATGAAACTTTTGTATGGTTGTGATTCCAAATTGTGTTTTGTGCGTGCCAGCCACTGATCATGGGAATGGTACAGTATGCACATTAGAACCTTGCTTTTATGTTTGCACTGTAGCATAAAAGTGAGGGTCTTACAATCGATCCACATTAATTAAATGTTAGTTATCAACATTTTGTCAGCCCCAGTAGATTAATTAGGGGGAATAATAAAGCTTGTGACTTATGCTTTATTAAGCGCAAGTCATTTTTTTTTACTTTTTAAGTTGTTGGGACAAAATCAGAATGAGATACATCCTACAAAGATCGACCTGTAGTTAACAAAAAAAAAAGAGATAGCTTACAAATAGCAAAACCGAATTAAATCATCTATCTAGAAAAACTAAACCGTAAAAATTGCAAAGTAATGCTGTCAGCTGTGGAATAGTGATTTATACACACACACCAGTAGTGGTGCCGTGATGATTGATATAAATCCTGCCGTCAATATCTACTACAGTATTTAAGTTTTTTTTTTTAAAAAAAAGTTTTGGTGAAAGCACTGGCTGGAGTAGTGGATTAACTATAGTTGTCTTTTCTTGTCCAATCAGTTAAGACCTAGTATCGACTATCGCTAGCTAAAGTAGAAATAATTGAAGGGGAAAAGATAAATTAATCATGTTGCCTCAGTGCGTACGTCTTTCGTCATGTCAGTTGGGATCAAGCCTGGGGAGACACAATTCACTCGAATCTTGTCCTGGGCCCACTCGGTTGCTAGACTCCTTGTAAGCTGGTTTATTCCTCCTGCACGTCCAGATATATATCAATGATTGAGCTTAATTACGAATTTGACATCAATAATTCTAGAGGCCCATTTCTTTTCTTTGCGGAAAAATTGAGCAAATAACTTATAGTTAAATCGAAATTAAAAAAATAACCTGCAGTAAAATGGAATGCGGTGAATAGCAGTGGTATCCGCCGGAGGGAGTGGCTTCCGCCACATGGCATGGAGGAAAGTGGGCTTCCGCCACACCACCTGGCGGAAACGCGGTTTCCGCCACACCACGTGGCTTCCGTCACACTGTGTGGTGGAAACCGTGGCTTCCGCCACACCACACGGTGGAAGCCGCCTGGCACGGAAAGCAATGCCCAAACCGTCCTAATTCCCGCCCGTGGAATGCACGAAAATTTCATAAAATAAATCATATTAAAATTTTGCTGTTGAAAAAAATCATCGTCAAAAATCAACAAACTTGTTGATTTTTTGTTTGCTGTCAATTTTTTGGAGCAATTTTCGTCGACTTTTTACGAAAATCGAGCGATTTGTACTGATTTTCGACCGGTTTGTGACACGTAATTTTTTTCGATTTTTTTTGTATGAGTGGTAATGAATAAATGTATATGATTGAGAGAGAATAAATATGTACATAGAAGAAAAGTCCTAATTAAATTTAGATGCAAACCTTATATTTGGAAGATAAAAGTAACTTACTTTATTCACTAAGTGCAATACATTAGTTTGTAATATTGTATCATAGTGTTCTTAGTAGGTTCCTTTTGGATAAAAATATAAATAATGAAACGCAAAACATATTTTGTAGAGTAATAATTTACAATAACACCGAGTAACTAAAATATTTCTAATTAGTTCTAAATGTAAATAAATATATTAATAAGAGAGTATAATTGTCCGTTAAATTTCGATTAATCGATCGTATTATGATTAATCGTATAGCGATACCACATCCGTCCGTCCAGGAAAGGTATACCGTTTTTCACCAACCGGTACTGATAGGACTATAAATGTTTCAAAATATGTCGAGGGTGTATGGGAGAAGTGGAACTCGAACCTGCAAACTCATGACTCCAGTCTCACCCTTCTAACCAATCCACCCACCATCGCGTACTGATATAATAGAATATGCATTCCTTTTGAACTTTCCTGAAACGAAGCATCAATATCGGTTCGTAACACGAACCGGTACTGAAGCGTGTTACGAACCGGTACTAATATACCCCACCTTCAGTACCGGTTCGTAACACGAACCGGTACTGATGTCCTCACATCAGTACCGGTTCGTGTTACGAACCGGTACTAAAAGCCCACGACAGTCTTGTAGCCAATTGTAACATCCTCAAATTTATAAAGTAATAAAAATCAAATATTAAAAATGTGAAATCAGTTTTGTGTTGCATTTCTTGATTTCTTGTGTAATTATTTATCTATTGGTTGAATTAATTGTTGAAATGAATAATGGAATTTAAGAAAGAAAAGAAAAGAAAAGAGAAAATAGTAAAATGGTAAGAAAAGAAATTACCATGGTAAAAAGTTTTGGATAATCTTGCCAAGCTCTGGAAAATGCTTCTAGCTGGTCAAAAGACCATGTGCATGCAATTGTTAGTCAAGAAAACAATTTAAAATGGTAAATTTTATTTCTGTCCTGAACCATGTCAGATTTTTAGAGAGAGTTGTGGAGCAATCTAGACCTTGGGATTTTTACCATAATACCTCAGACATATCACCTTCACCCACAAAAAGTTTCAAAAATTAATAAGCAATTTTGTTATGATTTAGCATTTATTTTAGGCAAATTTGAAATTCTGCAGAAATCAATAACAGATTTATGGAGAATTAAATAATGAGAATTTAATGTTGAAATTTTTATGATAGGTCCATTGTTTAGAACCAAACCTTCAGTAAAAATTTCAAAAGTAAATACGTTGGTTTAGTCCCTTAATCAATTCAAAAACTAAATTGGTTTTTCTGTGCAGATTTCATTGTCAGATTTTTAATTAAATAACTATAGAACATTTTAACCCAAAAATTTTACTGGACGTAGATAACTTAACCATCAACTTGGAAAAAAAGTTTAGAAAAATCTGGACATGAAATGACCCGGGAATTAATTGGGATTGTGTGCTGTCCAGAGGAGAACCCTAGAAATCTCTTCTCTCTCTCTCATTCTCTTTCCACGTAGCCACGTTTCAAGCTTGGCTTAATTCATCGCTGCCGACAGGCCCAGACACCTCAGTGCCCACGCGTCAGTCTCTCCCATTTCTCTCTTTTCCTTTCTTGTTCCACCGCTTGTGGACCCCAAATAAGACCTTCTTCTTCCTCTCGCTCTCTCGCTCTCTCTCGTTTCTCACGGAGCCAACTTGAACCGCCTCCATTTTTGTCCGCATTGCGCCATCCTCGCGCCTCGCGCCTACTGCACTGTGATGGTGTCATCAGACCTGCACCGCACCACCGATGGCCTTGACCTAGCTGGAAGGAAAGCTCCAGAGAACGCCCCTAGTTGGCCGCCGCCACCTTCTCCGCTGCCCAAACCATAGGAGTCATCATTCGCTTCTATTTAAGCACCCACCGAGGCGAGTGACCTCCTCAATCCAACACGCACCACCATTTCTCCCTTTAACGCTCGAACCATCCAGCCGAAGCCTTCCTCTCCGGCATAGAAATGGCGAAACCCGATTTGGGGAAAACTCAACCGCATATCTCTAAGAAAATGTCCAATTGGTTGATCCTGCACCCATAGATACTCACAAAGTTGTTGCGCACCTCCTTCCGCATTGGAACAACCCGAGGAGATCCTCACCAAGCATCTCCTTCCGCTCATTGCCGCCGCTGGTGAGAACACCATCCGCCCGCTTATTCTTTGAATCAAGAGTATGGCTAGGGTCCCTAGAGCCTCCCATAGCTCGCAGGCGCATGATCATTAGGCCCGAGATGCCTCGTAGCGCCGCCGAGCCAAACTCACCGTGAGCTCACGGCCGTCATCAGCCGTGAGCTTAATTTCGAGAACACCACCCATATCTAGATAATCCCCAGGTTCCTCATGACCTAGTGAAGCCGTGAGTCGCCACCAAACCCGATCGACGTCAGCCGAGAGCCGGGCGAGGCCGCTCGGCCATTTCCCTGACTGCTCATCGCCCGGGGGCACGGTCATCCGCTCAGGCGCTTGTTCTCGCTATGGCCAACGCTGCCGCCTTACACGCCGCACTGCCGCTGGGCCGACCCCACAGTCAACCGCTATCGCACAAGACACACACACACACACAGCCGCCACCATGTGGCCCATGTTGTCAGCCGACAGCTGACGCTTTCACTGCTTCAGCCCGCCGCAACGCTGAGAATAAGCCCTCGAAGGAAAACGTATTTTCCTTTTTCTTGAATTTCATTAAACCGAATAGATTCAAATTGCTATATCTTTTGATCTATAATTCCAAATCAAGTGAAACTTGTTTGTAAATTCATCATAAATCATCTAGTTTCATAATATGTAAAAACATTTGAAACTTGTTTAGCAATTTAAACTTGAATTTAAATTTAAAAGAGTAAAATTTAAATATGTAGCATATAAAGATTTTGCAAATAAAGTCCAAATTGAGTGAAACCAACTTTGCTGGAATCCTTAGGACAAATACTACTCAAATATGTAATTAGATTTGGATTTGGAGTTAGTTTGTGAAAATTTCCTATTAGGACTTTATTTAATGCTTATATTTAATATAGTTGCAATAACTTAATCAAAAAGCTTCCAAAATGAATGAAACTTGTTTCTTTGTGCTCATTACACTAATTAGGATCTAATGGTAATATGAAAGTTAAGGTATACCATGTTACTTTTGTTTGACATGTTTGAAGTTACCATATGCCACGTTTAAAATTAATACAACTAACACCACACCTTGAAAATGAATTTCATTATATTTAACTTTACAATCTTAGCTTCCTGAATTCATAAATTAAAATGGAATAATGCACAAAGAAAGTAGCTGTGTTATGTGCCCTAAGCTTTAATCTTTTGATTAAAACCACATACCTTAGTTCATACTTGAAATGATGATTGAAATTGATTGCTATCTTAATTGTTTTGGAATGATCTCATTTGAATCCTTCAATTGTTATCTTTGTCGTTTGTGTTTTGCTTGTTTATCAATATTGAAGTATCTTATTTACCATGTTCGCATTGACGATAGACGCCTGAGATTGGTCGATCACGCTATCGACGACATTACTGCACTACCATAATCGCCGAGAGCAAGGCAAGCACCCCTTTGATCATTTTGATCCTAGATTTCATAAACAACTAAAATGTGATTAAGAATCTTTCTGCATGCTTATGATATAAATGTCTATTTTAAGTCCTCGTAGCTATAACCCAAATTGATGGATTACTTCAATCATGTTGACATGAATTCCATGATAACCATAGGTATGGGTAGATTCAATCCATAGATGGGCTATAACGATTATTAATTTCATCCGCTTAGCAATGCTTAGGATGATACGATGACATCTATACCCACATACACACTTCTTTATGAAATCTTTTATGGTTTATTTAAGGTAGTTTGTTAAAAATGAAAATAAAACTACTGATTTGATGTGGGTGATTATTGGCAATAGCCGGTTGTACATGTTTTAACGCACGTAGATAGGGTGGAGTATCGCCCATGTCACAATAAGGACCGAGCTAATGTGTTGTTTTCGTGCCAAGATAATCACATCCACAAGTACTGAAATGGGACCAGTCTTAACCAATTAAAATTATTTGGAACTAGCTTTGCACTCGCCTGATTATGAATTTGGGTGGGTCACTAACTCCGAATTTCTATTCCTGGTGGCACTCGAATTCCTTTTACCTTTTAGCTTCCATCATAGTCAGGGTTAAACATCGCTGGTGCAAAGTTAGGTTCATATGAACTCCCGCGGACATACCAAAGGAAGTGTGTCTTATAGCTTGCAAAAGGGAGAACATATCTTGTGGGTAAAGCAGTACAAACTCTGCAGAGTCTAAACCTAATCGATTAGCCGCGCTCGCGGTCATGAGCACTTGGTAAAGTCATCACATAGTTAGCTGTTTCTGTTTTCAAAAACCTTTGATTAAATGATTTGGGAAATGTTTTACACCCCTTTTATGTCACTTATTGTCACATTTGTTCATGTAAGACCATGGAGGGTCTTGTTCGTTATTTTGCTCACAAAGGGCCGTGAGTAAAATGTTATTATCTTTTTATTACTTGTTATCTCAATTACTTATCAAATTGTTTTAAAAGTTTTATTTACGCTTTCCATTACTATTCAGTATTACTTCATTCAAAACTTTCGCTTTATGCAAAACAACCGTAGAAACCCACTATCTATTTCAGCCTGCATATATTCCAGGAATTCCACCTCTCCTGCCTGCTCCCGCCGGCAGCCGACATCTCTCTCTCTCTCTCTAGAACTATCTAGAAGCTGCTAGTGCATCTAACCTCTGAGGCTCTGATACGTTGGAACTAAATTTGGAGCTAGCTAGCAGTCTGCAGATGTCCGTTTCTCCTCTTATTATGATGTGCTGTGGCACGTACTAGCGTAACTACAGCAAAACAAGACAACGCACAAAAAGTCAATCGCTATTATCCACACACACGGGAAAAAAAAACCGTCACACGCATTCTTTAAGTTTTTTAATTATTATCGACCATTAATTCATTAATAATTTAATATTTATGTAGCTAGCTTTTAAACAGATGATTTGCCAACAGGCTCGAGTATATCTGAGCTCCGTTATTAGATCGTGTAAAACTAGTCTTAAAACTTTCCTAAGACCAAGACCTTATTAATATACAAATTAAAGACCCAATTTGAATTAGTTTCGTAACAATTTTTATTTTTCATATACATACAAACCGAAAGATTAATAACTTTCACAAATAAAAACTAAAATATGTAAAATTAGTTTCAAGACGTCTTTAAAATCAAGACCTAGTCGCGTTACAAAAATAGTTGCATTTCTAAGTAAATTACACTCGCAAGTCTAAAACGAAGTCTAACGGTTCATAACGAAAACTTTAGAAATATATGTTATTGGGAAGTAAATAGAATGTCTAAAACATATAGGATCAGCCTAAGATTGCTCCCTAAGACCTAAGAGGAGACTATTTTATTCTGTAGAAATATTTCTATTAAAATATGATTTGCATCTAAATCCTATTAAGAACATAACCCTGTGTGTTATAAACCCTAGAATTCATAATACAAATAAATGAACTTAAGCGATAAGAAATTAGTGATTAAAATATTGTTATCATTAGAACCTTCTTAAAATCATGAACTTAAGCATTAGAAATTGTACATTTAAATATACTAGAATCTCGAGACCTCAACCCTATGCAAATAGATGCGGAAACATTTAGAGTTAAATGTTAAATGTACATGATGCACTTTATGGTGATTTATGTCTTATTAATATTAATCCAAATAATGTTAACTTCTTGAATTCGTGAAATAAAAATAAACAAATCATGAAAAACAAGTAGCAACATCATAGCAGAACCTTAGATTGTTATTACGAGTAAATCCACGAAACCATAACTCGAATCTACCATTGTGTTTATGTAGTAGGTTTCTATTTGATTTTTCATTTGACTTCTTTTTGCCCCTATTAAAAAGTTATCATTTACTAGTTGCTTTATTTCTCGGCTTCGACTCCACACTACAGGAATCCGATCTATTTACGTCGGTCAAATATATTTACGTCGGTCTAAAAAAACCGACGTAAATACGGCTCTATTTATGTCGGCTACACCAAACCGACGTAAATAATGATATTTACGTCGGCCAGGCCGACGGAAATAGCGCCCAACCACGCACAAAAAAATTAAAAATTCTACAGGCATGTTTACGTCGTCCCGGCCGACGTAAATAGAGACAGGCCACGCGGGAAGGAAATTCAAATGTGGGAGCTCTATTTACATCGGCCAGGCCAATATAAATAGGCCATGTGGCGGTTATTTACGTCGGCCTGGCTAGGACGATGTAAATAGGACGACATGCTATTCCCCAACCCGCGGTGCCCTAATTTGCATAGCATACGAGAAGTCAACCACTCCGAATGGCTAGCTAATCCGGTCATCGTGAAGAAAAAGGGGGGTAAATGGCGCATGTGTGTCGACCATACGGGTCTGAACGCCGCATGCCCCAAAGACAACTTCCCGCTAGCTCGAATAGACCAGTTGGTCGACGCGACAGCGGAGTCTCAGGTGATGAGCTTCTTGGACGCCTATTCGGGCTACCATCAGATCGGCATATCACCTGAAGACGAGGAACAAACCTCTTTCATCACGTCGTATGGTACCTTTTGCTATACGATCATGTCTTTCAATCTTAGGAACGCCGGAGCAACCTTCCAGCGCCTTATGCAGAGGACCTTCTCGAGCCAAATAGGCCGAAACCTGGAGGTTTATGTGGACGACATAGTGGTCGAGAGCAAGCTTGCCCCGAGTCACGTTTCCAACCTAGAGGAGACCTTCTATAACCTCAATAAGCATCGAATAAAACTCAATCCAGAGAAATGTGTGTTCGGCGTGAGGGCAGGAAAAGTGCTCGGCTACATGATCGGACCGCAAGGCATCGGGGCGAACCCGGAAAAGATCGAGGCGATCGAGAGTATGCGACCACCCACGTGTGTACAGGAGGTCCAGTCTCTAACCGAAAGGATGGCGGCTCTTAGCCGCTTCATTTCTCTGCTGGGCGAGCGTGGGTTTCCTTTCTTCATGGCACTTCGCAAGCACGATGGTTTCGTTTGGACAGAGGAAGCGGGCAAGTCTTTCGAAGAGCTGAAACGATACCTGTCGAAACCTCCGGTCCTAACCACTCCGAGACTGGGGGAAGTCCTACTACTATACCTGGCCACGATGCCCCAGGCAGTAAGCGCCGTATTAACGGTGGAAAGGGACGGGGTGCAACGACCGATTAATTACATCAGCGAGGTCCTACACGGGCCTAAAGAATGTTACCCAGAGGTTCAAAAGCTCCTATATTCACTGCTCGTGGCCTCCAGGAAGTTACGGCACTACTTTCAAGCCCACAAAATCCGGGTCCTAACTAACTTTTCGCTCAGGGAGATCCTGGGAAACCAAGACGCTAGTGGCCGAATAACGAAGTGGGCCGTGGAGCTTGCCGAGTTCGAGATTGAATTCTCAGCTTGCACTGCTGTAAGACCCTCACTTTTATGCTACAGTGCAAACATAAAAGCAAGGTTCTAATGTGCATACTGTACCATTCCCATGATCAGTGGCTGGCACGCACAAAACACAATTTGGAATCACAACCATACAAAAGTTTCATATTTTATTACAATGAAGTATTGATACAATATGACCGAGAAGGTCAACTTAACTATAGCAAAAGAATCGGATGTCTTGTAGTTTGCCACATAATCCACAGTGCAACCGACAAGGTAAAGCCTTAGAAAGAAATGTCGTCAATAATCCCGCTTTTCTGCCGCAAGACTCGCCGAGGATTCCTGTCTAAAAACAACAATAATAGCAAGGGTGAGTACGCTATGCATCAAAGAAGACTTGTAGTGTTTGCAAAACCTGAATTATATGCAAGCTGAATAGAAAGTGGGTTTCTACGGTTGTTTTGCATAAAGCGAAATTTGAATTGTAAATACTGAATAATAGAGTGAAAGCGAAACTTGTAAAGAAAATGAAATAACAAGTATGTAAATACATAAATGATATGTAAGAATAACATAAACGAAATAAGAGACTCACATCCCTTCGTGAGTAAAATAATAAAATGTCCATTCCCATCATAAATGTAATCAATTAGTTTTGCCAAGCACAAGGCACAACAGCTGAATTCAACCTTGCCAACGAAATGTCAAGTATTGAATCATCTGTAAGGGTAAGCTCACCAATTTCAAATTATCTTGTCCAGTTTTATAAAAGTATAGAAAATGTCTAGCTATGTGATGACTTTACCAAGTGCTCATGACCGAGAGCGCGGCTAATCGATTAGGTTTAGACTCTGCAGAGTTTGTACAGCTTTACCCACAAGAAATGTCCTCCCTTTGGGGCAACATGTATTAGACACACTTCCTTTGGTGTGCCGCCAGGGAGTTCATTACTTAAACCTGCTCGTTACTTGGACCTTAACTTTGCACTAGCCCAATGACGTTACTCCCGACTATGATGGAAGCAAACAAACAAAGTGAAGCAATAGTATTCAGGAGCCCGCGGCTCAAATGGTACAACAACAGCCCCAAATTCATAGCCAGCAGACACCGTTACAACGGCAGATGCCAACACCTCGGTGATGACACCTCCCTCGAGCAAACCTATCTCGGGAATGCCCGTGCTACAACTGCCTACCAATGTGCAAAGCTAATCCCCAAATAATTTAATAAGTTAAGACTGTCCCACTCCAGTACTTGTGGATGTACGGTTATCTTGGCCTGAAAACAACACATCAGCTCGGTTCTTATATGACACGGGCGATAGATCTCCCCCTATCTACGTGCATCATTAATTGCACTTCCGTCTATTGCCAATAATCACCCGCATCAAAATCATAGTTTTGTTTTCAGAAAAAGAAAGTTTCAATAATCACAATATTCCAACATGTTCATGAACAGAATTCATCATGTCTACAATTTAAGTTCTTCACGAACAGTATAACCATCTGTCCGGGTTCCCAGTCTAAAGCATGGCTAAGCATATGCATGTAATAATCGAATATACCCATTTTGACATCAATTATCTATCCACGAGCTAGGGTTATCAAGGTTCACATATCAATGTCAATTGAGGAAGTTTATCAATGATAAGGTATATCTACCGGTACCCAAATACAATTTTATGGAACATAGCATATGCAAGCAAGTTTTAATCAACATTTTAGTTAATTATGAAAAATTAGGATCAATATGATCAAGGGGGTGCTTGCCTTGCTATTTGTTGTCTTTAGCGGCGAGTCGAGGACGTAATCTTGAGATTGTCGACGATGAAGTCCGAGACGTCGGATTCTACACGTCGTACAATGGAAAAGATACAAATAGCAAATAACACTTTCAATAAGGGCAAAAGGAAATCAGATGGAAATTCAAATAAGCAATCATTACATAAAACAAGTATGGTTGGTTCGTGATTTCGTGTGTGTGTATAATATCTTATGTTGCGATCTTTACTGTTATTAATGGTATGGGTTAAACAACACACATCATTTATTCTTTATGAATTGTTTCATTTTATTTTACGAATTCAGGAAGCTAAGATTAAATATACTAAAATTCATTGTCAGGGTGTGAAGCTGCTTGTACTAATACTAATTAGTACATAAAAATTGATGTCACTTTATTTGGGCATATCATGAGCGAATTATGGCATGCATTGGACATGATCGAAATGATGATGGACTAGGTTTCATTTATCAAAAAGGATTTTAATCCTAAAGAATATATTTTATATTGTTATTGTTATTATTTTTATTCTATCATCCTTTTCTCCTCTCCTCTCTTATTCTTTTCCCTTATTTCTTTCTTTTTTTTTTTTTTATTTCCCCTTTTCTCATCCACTCGGCTGAACCCATCTTCCAGCTTCTTCTTCTCCTCTTCCATTTTCTACGCCTCTCCTCTTTTGCCTCCCTGCTTAGCCCCCGCCGGCTCTTCGCCGCCTGGCCCCCGATCGGTCGTCACCTCGAGCGCTCCGGACTGACTTCCGCCCGGCGCCGCCATCGACCTCTTGGCTCTCTCTCTCGACTCGCCGCCGACGCTTGCCCCGGGTGTTCTCCCTCAGTTGCTCGGCGCCGATTCATGGTCTTCTACTCTCCCTTCCTCTACTGGTAACTCCCTCTTCACCTCTGCGCCTGGTTCGGTACTGGCTCGGGTTTTGGAAATCCCTAATCCTACTACTTCTTTGTTCCACCGGCATCTCTACTGTCGATCTCTACTCCCTTTTGCCTTTGCCGAATGCAGCTAATTGTAATGCATAAATTTTAATATTTGTAATAGGGTGGATTTTGACCTGATGCAAAACTATCTCTTATACTTGTTTCCAGAGTAATCGACTATATTGAGTAATTTTTAATTATTTACTGATGTCTGTTACTGATGATTAAAAGAAGTGGTTAAAGGGTATGATGATGCATGAGGCTTCAATCCTTAATAGGCTATGTGCATAATAAGGTGTTGCTTGATTCTGTATGATCTAATGGCTTTATATAGAATAATAATAATAATGGCCTCTATTTATTGAAATGCCCATTGTCATGCATGGTCCAATTAAACTGCCTACTGTGTAAGTGGAATTGATATGGTGCATGAACTTGAATACTCAAAGTAATATACTGATGATTTGCATGTGTAAAGTCTAGAGTAGTGTTAGTATGCATATCTTAAGTCTTGGTGTAAATACCTCAATGCAGTTCTTACCCATTTTAGATGCTCTAGTTATTAGATAGTGCTATCCAGACATATATTCTGGTTAATAAATGACTAGTATCTCTCTTTGTGTTGGATTCCTTTGAGCTACAGAGGACAACATGTATTGGATTCTATTAATTTGTTGATGTGTAAGTGTCCTGATATCGTGAGAACTATTTGTGTTATGCTTCAACATATAATAGCTTGGTTATACACAAAATCTGCTTATATAATTCGGTTTCTTGTTAGGACCCGAGATGATTCCCTAATATGGATTTAGGGTATATTAGTAGTGGCTTCGACTGGTTTTCGAGTCAGATGATAAAGTATATACTTCTTGATGGCCTAGATTGTTGATTGTGCTTGGGTTATAAAGGAATGGAGGGGCTTAGTATATGATGAACTGACACTAGGCTATGCCTTGCCAATCTGAATGCTGAGTTATAGCATGATAGCAGTGGTCCCCTACTGTCTTAATTACATGGTAAATGATGAACTTGATACCATGCTCTATGAATACTCGTGGATGGTTTTTGCCATGCTCTGTTTATGGACAGTTTGGCTTAGTGAATGATAAATGATTTGATGCTAGGCTGGGCTGGATGATTCTTGAATGTCTAGGTAGAGCATACTGAAAGTGGCTCAATGATTCATTTGTATGAACTGATGCCCTGACCTAGGAATGAACTATTTTTCTTTGGTCGATGATGAATCGAGCCCTGACCATTATACGAGTTGGATGGTGTCGTGGCGAAACCCTTGATTTGCAGTACGCCGGGGGAGTATTTGCAAATCGGAGGGGACGTACAACACAACCCTCGTATTTTATTCTGGTTATGCATCCAAACTGAGGCCAATTTGGTTGTTTTACTGAAAGAAAAGATTTGGAGGGCTTACCTAAATAAGATGATGAAGATGCATAATTAGGAAGGTGTTGGCCGTGATGCTTGTTGTGCTTGTTCTGGTCTCCTTCTGGTTCCTGGGATTCAGTTCTCCTGGCTCCTGGCTAGTTATTCCTTTTTCTGCCGGCTCTTGGTGACTTACTAAGAAGAGTTTGCTTTGGTCTTCTGAATAGAGCTTAGCTAGATTATATAGCCATGGCAATTGATGTATGAGCAGTGTATGAATGGTGGCTTGTTTGTGCGGCTGGATTGATCTTTAATTGATATACCCTCCTTATCTTGTCAGTGTAATGATATTGCCTTTACACCCAATGTGCTTGGTCAGCTGGCTGACTACCCTGGTTTCGTCTGGAGATTGCCCTGGATATTTCGGCTGGGTTGCTTTATCTTAATAAACAATAATTTAATCTTATGGTTGGGATCATCCTGGAGAGTTCGGCTAAGGGGAATGTGTCTTGGTAATTTGCTTTGCTGGCTTAAGTGGTCGGCTAGCTTGTTCTCTGGGAAGTTCGGCTGGGTTTGTGCTCTGGCAATTTCGGCTGGGAAATACCCTAGAGGGTTCGGCTGAGATTGCCTTATCCTAATCATGTAAAATATTTTAACCTTGTGGCCCAAATGTCCCCTTGTGGCTGCCGACCTGATCTGGTATGCTTTGTGTTCTACTGGGTTGTGGGCGTGACTTCTACCGGTTTCGAAATGGTGGTGTTGTCCTCCTGTGCACAGTAGCCTTGCCTTATCTTTTCTACTGTGGTCTTTTACTGATTTACTGAGGTAAAACTTTTCTACCTTGCGATATTTTCTGAATATTCGAGTCTACGGTTTAAACAGGTTTGTCATTGCCGAGTGATGCAAAATCTAATCGCAAGAGGAGCCAGATTGGCCCCCGGACAATCTAGGGTACCTCACTGAGCGATTCAACTTAGCTAACGGCAATTCTTTCTCTATTCATTTATTGTATTTAATTTAATGCATATGCTTTATGCTTAATCTCATACGTAAACAATTTAATTTGCAGGTTCTCAAATGCAGATCAACTCAAAGACAGAGCCAAGCTTGTAGTTTTGTAATTTACTTTTGAGATGTAATTTGTAACCAAATATGTAATTGGATAGTTATGTGAGTTGTAATTGTAATTGCATATGTAATCGAATGATTGTAAGAGTTATATTCCATATAAGCTGTTGTATGTAAAGATCTTTGTATTTCTGTGTATTGTAAATGTGAACTATGATGTATTAATAAAATCGGTGTTGCAGTTCAATCCTTTGATTCAATCCTTTGCAATGATTATTTCTTGATCAAAGAATTGGCAACTGGTTTATTTTATCTTCTTACCATCTTCGTCTATAACTTTTTCCTTTCCTAAATTCAGGAATTCAATTATCTTTTAACAAAAGCTTTTATATTTGCAGAAAGATAATAATAAATCAAATTTTCATTTTAATATTTTATTTTTATTATTTAATTAATTCAGGGATATTACAACTGCGATCAAATCCCAGGTCCTGGCAGTTTTTTCTGGCGGAGTGGACGAATCCCGCCCCGTGCGAGACCGATCTCGACCAACCCGGGCAAGGCCGCTGGGTCATGTACTTCGACGGGTCCCGAGCCTACGAACGCTCGGGGGCTGGAGTCGTCCTAGTATCCCCGCAAGGAGAACGGCTCCAGTATGCCCTCCAGCTGCATTTCGCCGAAACCAATAACGCGGCAGAATACGAAGGCCTTCTGGCCGGGCTATGAGCATGCAAATCGCTCGGAGTCCAACGGCTCACCGTCAAGGGTGACTCACAGTTGGTCGTCAACCAGGTTAACAAGGAGTATCAGTGTTCCGATAACTCAATGGCGCTTACCTAGTTGAAGTCAGGAAGATGGAGAAGTACTTCAGGAATTTCGAGGTGCTCTACATCCCCAGGAAGGATAATTCCCTGGCCGACAATCTCTCAAAAGTCGATTCCGCCCAACTTCCTGCCCCAGCAGGGGTGCTCATCGAGCACGTATATAAGCCCTCCATTCCCTCTGCAGAGGAGGCACCTGAGGCGAGCGGTAACGTTTCCTTCCTCGAGCACAGTGCGAATTGGATGATGCCATTCATTCAGTATCTCGCACATGGGACACTGCCCGAGGAAGAAGCCGAGCGTTCCCGGCTCATAAGACGATCCTCACCATACAAGCTGGTCGAGGACGTCTTATATCGCAAAGGAGCACTTGGAGTCCTCTCCAGATGCATCACCCCAGGAAGAAGGCGAGTACCTTCTTAGGGATATCCATGAAGGAATGTGCGGAGCTCACTCGTCCTTCAGAACGTTAGTGGGCAAAGCCTTCCGATTGGGATATTACTGCCCGACGGCCCTAGCCGATGCCCGCTCAATAGTGAACTCCTGTCGAGCATGTTAGTTTCATGCCCGCAAAGTCCACCAGCCAGCATACGCTCTCCAAACGATCCCGTTGACATGGCCATTTTTGGTCTGGGGGGTCGATATACTCGGACCCTTTCCCCGAGGCTGTAAGGGTTGCAAATACTTGCTTGTGGCCATCGACACTTTCACTAAGTGGATTAAGGCGGAGCCCGTGTCGACCATCTCAGCCCAAGCGGCCAAGAGGTTTTTTCGCAATAACATGGTGACATGTTTTGGCATACCAAATCGTCTCATCACGGACAATGACACCCAGTTCATAAGCAAAATGTTTCAGGCCTACTGCGAAGAGCCGAAGACATCAGGACCAAGCTGTGCTTCGCATCTGTGGCTCACCCACAGAGCAATGGAGCGGCCAAGCGAGCAAACGGGCAAATCGTTCAAGGAATCAAAAAGAGGGTCTTCAAAAACCTCAACCAGCACGGAAAGGATTGGGTGGACGGGCTCCCTTCCGTCCTGTGGTCGGTTCGCACCACGACGAGTCGAGCTACGGGGGAAACCCTCTTCCAACTCGTCTACGGCGCAGAGGCCATCTTGCCCATTGAAATCGTGCTGGGATCCCCGAGGGTGCACCTGGCCGACGACATCGACCAGGAAGGAGAGCGCCTCCTTGACCTCGCGGAAGCAACACGCGAACGGGCTTTGCTCCGATCCGCGGTTTACCTGCAGGCCCTGCATAGGCACGCGGCTAAATCGGTTCGACCAAGGACCTTAAAGGTCGGTGTTCTCGTTCTGCGTCGAGTTCAAGACCTGTTAAAATCCAACAAGCTAACCCCTAGGTGGGAAGGTCCTTACACTGTCGTTTCAACGGCACGCCCGAGGGCTGTACGCCTCGCGATGGAGGATGGTCGGGAGCTCGCCAGCACCTGGAACATCGACCAACTACGTAAGTTCTTTGTCTAGTTTCATTGTACGTCTCTTATTTCCCCTTTTCTGTAACTTTCACAGTTCCCTTTCTTCAAATAAAATCCAGTTCCTTGCCCCACCCCGTTACTCTCACCCTTCTCAATCTCGCAATTTACTCCTAAGTCCCTTCCCCCCTGGTAAGCCGACTCAGCCTCGCTCAAGGGCATACTTTCTCGTGACCTTGGTGACAGGAGGAGAGCAAATGGGCAAGGGGGCAAGAGCGTACGCTTCAGTTCTCCCCTGAACCCTTGCATAAATGACTAGATGCGCAAACAGCCCGCGCCAGACCACTTAGCTCGCCTCGGGGGTCTCGGTCTACCTAAGTCGATTATCTTTCGCGGCAGTTCTTCGCCGCAAGTTACAATCGCACGGACCCCCCCCGGCGGATCAGAAACTAAATGGACCTACGCGCGCCTGGCCATTGCGCATCGCATCGAGCACTCACATGTCTTCCCCAGTGTTCCTCGAAATCATGCTCGTACATCACGAGGATGGGTCAAGACGCTCGAGGGGATAAGGTCGCGTGTGCTGTCGCTATAACGACCTAACCATGCTCGCAATCGGGGGAGGTCATAAATCGTTCAAAGTCGAGCAATTTTTCCTAACTCTCCTATCAACGAGCTCGTGCTCGCAATTTAGGTGCACGACCTTCGTTCACAGCGGAGGCTTAGTGGATGGAAAATTACCATACCTTTTCGTAAAGAAAAATGCGTGCTCGTCCCCTGTGTACCCTAGCATCAATTCACTCGGTTTCGCTCGTTGCTGCTGTTCATTCATTTTTAGGACAATCACCGACCACGAGATGAACGAAATAGGAGAGACGAAGCACGAAGACCTTCTGCCTTAGCATTAAAAAGGAATCCAAGATTCCACAAAAAACAAGGACTTTACATCTCAAGAGCGATCGGCGCGCCTCTCGTCCTGGAGCACGGTGAGCCCTTCCTTCAATGTAAGACCCTCACTTTTATGCTACAGTGCAAACATAAAAGCAAGGTTCTAATGTGCATACTGTACCATTCCCATGATCAGTGGCTGGCACGCACAAAACACAATTTGGAATCACAACCATACAAAAGTTTCATATTTTATTACAGCGGAAGTATTGATACAATATGACCGAGAAGGTCAACTAAACATAGCAAAAGAATCAGATGACTTGTAGTTTGCCACATAATCCACAGTGCAATCGACAAGGTAAAGCCTTAGAAAGAAATGTCGTCAATAATCCCGCTTTTCTGGCCGGAATAATTGTCGAGATATCCTGTCTAAAAACAACATTAATAGCAAGGGTGAGTACGTTGCGTACTTTCAAAGAAGACTTGTAGTGTTTGCAAAACCTGAAATATATGCAAGCTGAATAGAAAGTGGGTTTCTACGATTGTTTTGCGGAAAGCAAAAATTTGAATTGTAAGTACTGAATAGTAATGGAAAGCGTAAATAAAAATTTAAGACAGTTTGATAAGTGATTGAAATAACAAGTATTGACAGAAATAACAATAAATTACTCACGGCCCTTTTGTGAGTAAAGATAACGGAAAAGACCCTCCATGGTCTTATATGAACAAATATAACAATAAGTGACATTTAACAAATGTGAATCATTTTCCAAAGTCTTTTGCCAAAGTTTTCAAAATAGAAAACAACTAACTAATGCTGGTTAGCCAAGTCATCCATGACCGTGGATACGGCTATTCGAATAGTTTTAGACTCTGCAGAGTGGTACAGCTTTACCCACAAGAAATGTCCTCCCTTTGTGGCAACATGTATTAGACACACTTCCTTTGGTGTGCCGCCAGAGAGTTCATTACGAAACTGTTCGTTACTTGAACCTTAACTTTGCACTAGCCCGATGACGTTACTCCTGACTATGATGGAAGCAAACAAACGGTGAAGCAATAGTATTCAGGAGCCCGCGGCTCAAATGGTACAACAACAGCCCCAATTCATAGCCAGGCGTACACCGTTACAACGGCAGATGCCAACACCTCGGTGATGACACCTCCCTCGAGCAAACCTATATCCTAATGCCCGTGCTACAACCGCCTACCAATGTGCAAAGCTAATCCCCAAATAATTTAATAAGTTAAGACTGTCCCACCAAGTACTTGTGGATGTACGGTTTACTTGGATCATGCAACACTACGCTCGGTCCTTAAAGTGACATGGGCGATAACTCCACCCTAGCTACGTACACATTAAAACATGTACAACCTGGCTATTGCCAATAATCACCCACGCCAAAACAGTAGTTTTATTTTCATTTTTATCAAACTACGGTATCCTTTCATCGCTTAAATAAATCATAAAAGGTTTCATAAAGAAAAGTGTGGGTGTAAACATTTCCAACTTTGACCGAAAGCAGTGCTAAGCTTATGCAGGTTAATAAGCGATTATACCCAGTTCAAAGAACTTAACCAATCCTATGGTTTTCATGGATGGTATGTCAACATGATTAAGGGAATCCATCAATTTGGGTTATAACTACCAAGTAACGCAAAATAAGGATTTATCGAAATATAAGCATGCAGGAAGATTCTTAATCACATTTTAGTTGATTATGAAATCTGGGTTCAAAATGCTCAAAGGGGTGCTTGCCTTGCTATCCATTGTTTTCAGTGACGAAATCGAAGACGTGATCTTGAAGTTGTCGACGATGAAGTCCGAGACGTCGGATTCTACACGTCGTATAACGGAAAAGAATAACAAATAGCAAATAACACTTTCAAAAAGGGCAAAAGGAAATCAGATGAAAAATCAAATAACAAACATACATAAAACAAGTATGGGTCGGTTGTGATTTCGTGCACGTGTTTAATATCTTATGTTGTGATTTTTACTGATATTAATGGTATGGGTTAAACAACACGCAACATTTCTTCTTTATGAATTACTTTATTTCATTTTATGAATTCAGGAAGCTAAGATTGTAAGATTAAATATACTAAAATTCGTTTTCGGGGTGTGGAGCTGCTTGTACTAATACTAATTAGTTCATAAAACAACAAGTGTGCGAGTAACTACAATTTACATGATTCAACTTATGCATATGCATCGATATTACAACTCTCAGAATTCACTTCTCGTAGGGTCACATTTTTAATAGGATTCAGATGCAAAGCATGATATATAGGAATATATATATAAAATGCCTATGTAAATTAAGTTAGTCATGCCTTAAGGAATATTCCAAGAATGAATCTATAGAGATTAGCGTCTATGATTTATTCATCAAGTAAAGGCATGGTTTAGTCGAAAGTTAAATGAATACTATATCTAGGAATTTACTCATAGATTGGAATTTAGTTATAGATTAGAGTTGGGTTTAACCCATTCTTTTAAATGGTTTTATATTTATGGGTTATTCGAAACAAGTTCTACATGTACATTTACCCCTTATGATTATGTAAGCATGTATATCTATTAGCTTAGTTCAACCTTAATTAATCAAACAAAATTCTTATATTTGGAATACCCATTTCATTTCCTTCATATATATATATATATATATATATTTTCTTTCTTTCTTTTCTTCTCCATCTCCTTATTTCTCATTTCCACCGATTGCTCTGTCCTCTCTCCTCTCTCTTTTCCCCAATTCTCTGGTCTTCTGCGATCTGGCCTCGTCGCCACCTTGGCGCCTCCGCCCGGCGGTCCCGAGTCCTCCAGCTCCGCCGGCCGCCGACGGCCGCCGACGCTGGCCCAGGCGCGCACAACTCTCGCCCCACCTCCGGGTTCCTGTCAATCTCGGCCGCATCCTCACGCAGTGCAGTGGTCGCCTCAGAGGTTGCACGGCCGACCGCCACCGGCGTTGGTCTTCCTCTCCTACACCAATCCCCTATGGTTCTTTGTGCTTCTTCTCCATTTGCGCCGACTCGACTTTGGCTCCGATTCAGGATTAGGGTTCGGTATCCTCTTATTTCCCTCTTCTCTAATTTCTCATTAGGGATTGATATTCTCTACTTCTTTTCCCATTCCTAATCCTTGACCAAAGACTAGGATTACTGATTGCATGAATTGCTTATGATTACGAGGCGTGTTATATGTATTTGTCTTTGAGATCATTCTATTGTGATCTGTGGTATTCTGGGATATTGATGGAGAATGTTTGCACTGTGAGGTTAATAGAGTATAGATGGATTTAGTTTAGGAAGAATTGATGCCAAGCTCTGCTCTGATGCTCTTGACACTTGATTAGGGCATAAAGATAGTAGCTTTGATTTTAAATTACATATATGGTAGATGATGGGATCGATATTATGCTAGGCAATTGAGTTATTGAGGCGTTATAAGTATATTGAATCTATAGAGCTATTGATGTAGGAAATCCTAAATAGGTGAGTATTATTTGTGCTTCTTGATTATGCTCATGTTAGAAAATGAAAAAGGGCTAAAGTTGTTTATTGGAATACATTGGATCCTTTCATGTTTGTTATTGCCTTAATCGAATAGTTTGATTCATGCTATGCACTAAAGCATTATGAATCGGTTATGTATGTAGTTTACTTATGTGGATTGATTCAACGCTGTGGTTTGAGATGATTCTTGAATATGATTTTAGGCATGTTGACAGAGATTTTGGAAAGGTTACATGATAGCTGATCCTAACGCCATTGATTATAATCGATGAATCATGAATAGATTGGCTTAGTAAATGATAAAATTGATACTAAGCCAAATAATTGGATTATGTTGGTTGATCTTTAGTTGGATGGCAGATAAGAGTATCATGGCGAAACCTATGATAGTTATCGCACTCAAAGAAAGTGAGGTAATATCATGGGGACGTATGATATCCTTAATTTGCAACCACTAACTGAGACTGTATTAAGATTCAGATTTGTTGGTACTGATTTATGCAGAATTAAAGAAGCTTAGTAAATGATAATGATTTGATACTAAGCAACACCAATTTTTGGAATACTTAATATCTAGTATATTACTAGTTGCTTTTGCTGAGTTCTTTACATGGCAAATGATGAAATGATGCTATGCTATGGGGTTTGATTGCCTTTTCTGGGTCTGTGATGTAAGATTCTTTTCGATTACTTGCAAGTTGGATGGTATCTATGTCCATTCTAGAAGTCAGTACGCCGGGGGAGTATATTTGGCTAAAGATGGACATGATGCAACCCTTGCATGCTTTACTCCTAAATACTGAGACCAAAACTTCTTCTAGCCCTTTACTGTCTATCTTTGCTTCTAGGCCATTCTTACTTCTACTATCTATTCCCTTTTGATTTCCGGTCCATTTTGTTCTTGCTGTCTCTATTACACCACTCTACAAGGGAGGATTGGCTAGGACTTACTTGGTTGTGCTCTGAGATGAAATCTGGAAGGGAAGGATTGGATGTCTGTGCAGCTTGAGGCTTGATCTTCCTTCACCCTGTTCCTGGGATTTGGCCTTCTTGGCTTCCTCCTCCTTGCTGGTTCGGTGGTAGCCTTTCTGGGGTTTTGCCTTACATGGAAGCTTTACTCTTCTAGGCTTGCACTGAAGGTGTGGTTGATGAGGCTCAATTGGTTTTGCTTGGGGCCATGCTTCTAAAGCAACGTATTCTGGGAGTAATACTTGTGATGTGGTTTAGGAAGTCTATATGGCTTTTATAGCCACAAGATGGTCATGCAACAGGGTATGAAAATGGAGGTTGGTCTTGCGGCTAGACTGTTTGTTCATTTATTGGGCTTTGTCAGTGCATTGAGGTTGGTCTTGATATTAGTCTCGACTCATGCTTGGCTGGCTAGGAATTGTCGTGGCTGATTCTGGGGCTTTTGATTGGGATATCTTTAACACTTGATGGCCCCATGCATATCCTCTGTTTCCCCTGCTCCTAAAGCTGGGCCTTGGCTGGGCACTGCAGGTTTCGGCTGGACTTTCCTGGAGAGTTCGGCTGGGTTGCTCTGGAATTCTTAGTCGGCAAGGAAAGCCTGGAGGCTTACGTGGGTCTCTAGGCTCTGGAAATCTCGGTTGGGCATCCTCCTTATCTTGTCAGTGTAAAGATTTTGGTTTGTGTAGCTTATATGGCCGGCTGGCCTTAGCCCATGCTTCACTCACGATTAAATTGGTGCAGGGCTTTCTTGTGTGGCCTGGCGACTTGCTTCGCACCTTCTAGCTTTGGCTGGTTCTGGAACGAGTTTGTGCTGTCCCTTGCACAGTGCTGTGGCTTTATCTCTGTCCCACTATAATTTACTGTGGTAAAATATTTTTACCACGCGATATTTTTTTTGAATATTCACGTCTACGGATCAAACAGGTTTGTAATTTGCCGAGTGATGCAAATCTAATCGCGAGAGAAGCCAGATTGGCCCCCGGACAATCTAGGGTACCTCACTGAGCGATCTAACTTGGCTGACGGCAATTATTTCCCTTTTCATTTAATGTATCCAATTTAATGTATTTATTTTATTCTTTTTCTCACATGTGTATTATTGAATATGCAGGTTTACAAATGCAGATCAAGACAGCACAGAAGCTGTAGTTTAGGATTTTGTAATTTATTTTCTTACGATGTAATTTATAATCGGACTTGTAATCGAACAGTCTTATGTGATGTAATTAATATGGTTGTTGTATGACTGTGAGGATCTTTGAATTTTCCATGTATTGTAGATGTGAACTATGATGTATCAATAAAGTTTGTGTTGCAGTTCAACTCTTTGATTCAATCCTTTGCAATGATTGTTTCGGATCAGCAAATGACAATTGGTTTATTTTATCTTCTTACCATTTTCTTCTGTAACTTTTTCTTTTTCTAATTTCAGGAATTCAATTATCTTTTAACAAAAGCTTTTAAATTTGCTGAAAGATATTTATAATTCAAATTCACATTTAAATATTTTATTTTTACTGTTTAATTAATTCAGGGATGTTACATTCAAGGTATCAAGCTCGGCCTCGAGGTCGAGCACCTTCCGCCGAGCCGCACGCCCTTCGCTCACCGCCTGGCGGAGCCGCTTCACCTCTCCCTTGTGCTGCTCGGCCAATGCGTTGGCCGTGTCCACGGAGCAGCGCAACGCGTCCACTGTACCCTCCAGGCTCGACCTCGCCCCCTCGCTCTGCTCGAGCCGCTCCCTGGGGACCAGGATGGACTCCTCGGACTTAAGCCGGATCTCCGCCTCCGAAGTTTTTAGCTCGCGCACCACGCGCTCGAGCTCCGCGATCCTCGCATCTTGCTCGGCGTTGTGCTTGGTGAAAACTTCGGGAGGGATGGTCGCAGCTCTAAAGTCCGTCATGGTGACCTCGAGCACCTGTGCAACAGGACACATCAGGTTATCCCCTCAAGCATACAAGAAGCGAAGTCGGAGGACTTCATGCTTACCCAGCAAAGATGCTCCTCCAGGCCTTCTTGGGAGAGCTTGGCTGGGTCCTCCGCGGGAGGGTCCGGCTGGGCACCCTCCCCCCGAGCAGGCACTGCGCTCGGGGGCTCCTCCTCCTGAGCTCGGGCCCCTTCAGCGCCCGGGAGGTCAGAGACCTGAGCTGGGGGGTCGACCTTCACCAGGGCAAGACCCTCCTGGGGATGTCCTTACCCCACGGTCTCGAGGCTCGGCATTATGGCTCGCTCCTCGTCTTGGGGCACGGCATGCTCGCCGGTCAAGCTCGGGCTCGGCGCCGCGAGCAGCGAGTCCTCCGGCGCAGCTCCCCGCGGGAGCTCCTCCCCCAGGGTAGTGCGCTCCGAGCTCGGGGAAGTTTCCCTGCTCGAGGACAAGTCCCGCGCCCGCTGGGCTTTGTTCCAGGGCCGCGGGTGGTAGGTCTTCTGTTTCGCCAGCCTGGGGATGTCCTCCCTCCAGGAAGGCGCCACCAGTGCCAGAGCTTACACCGGCGCTCGGAGAAGGGTCTTGGCCTCGCGGGGGGTCCCCTGCGATCTCCTGGAGGGTCTCAGCGATGATGTCGCTAACCTCAACCCCGCAAGATCTTCGGGCTCAGGCTCCCCGCTTTGGTCACTGACCTCGACGACGATGTGGGTGATCCCCATCGCCACTACCCGGACGTCGGTGGCTGCGCATTGCTTGGCCCCGACGTCCGCGGCTACGCCCTGCTCGGCCCCGGCTCCCTCGGCCATCACAGTTTCTGTGCCCCGAGCGAGCTCCCTCTCTATTACATTATCAATCACGTCGTCATCCATAGCTCCGAAGTCCCATACCTCCCTACCAGCTATCGCGCCCACTATAAGCAATGTGGGATCAGTGTAGTGCTCGAGGAAGAAAGAATAAATTAAGAGGGAAGAGGTAGGAACTCACCTTGCTCGGTCTCCACCACGGAGGCTCGAGCCCGGGCCAAAAGGTTGGCCATGTCCTCACGAGCCTTGTCGGCCCCCGCCACCGCGGGTTCGACCTCCACCAAAGTCGGAGAAGGCCACGCCCGCGGTGCGCCCGGCGATCTCCGATGCCTAATGGACAGAGGCGCTAGGTCCTCTTCTTCCTCCTCCTCGGGCTCGGGCACCGAGTCCGATTTCACCCGCGCGAGCTCGGCTTGGAGGGCAGCAATTTGCCCCTCCAGCTCCTCCCTCCACGCAGATCCTCCTACCACGCCTGCTGTTGTGGCTGCTGCTTCTTTTTTCGCTCGCTTGGCAAGCTGATGCAAACGAGTCATCAACTCTGGGTTCTTTTTAGTGTGTTCAATCATCCACAGCCTTAGCTCTCTTACCTCCCTCCGGTCGGCGTACTCCAAGTGCGGGCGGGGGGACCGCCTGCCCGAGCTGGTCCGCCTGCTCGAACACCTGGGGGGAGACGGCGTGGCCGAGGCGGACCTATCACGGCGCTTACGACCCGCCATCTTCTTGGCCCGGTGACCTCGGTTTCCCACGTCGGGACTCCCCAGCTACGACTTCACCTGCGCCACCGCGACCTCGAGGGCGACCTTCTCCTGTCAGACAAAGGACAAGCGGATTCTGAGTGTGCTCGGAAGCCGTCTCCGAGCTCGATTTCTCCGTGGTGGGATGCCTTGGGTGTACCCTGCCCGGAACAGAACACCAGAGCCTGGCAAAAATGAGATCTTACCGCCTCGCTTCGCTCGAACAGGTTGTTCGGGATCTGGTGACCGGCCAAGATCTCTTTGCCCTTGGGGGTGCTGAACATCTCGGCCACCCTCGCGTCCACCCAGTCTTCGGGCGGGGTTGCACTACGACCAAGGAGAAGAGTGAGTGCGGCTAGCACTAGCTTGAATAGAAAAAGCTTGGTGAGGGGGTATACCTGATCGTGATTCCTGGGTGAGGTCTTGCCACCCGACGATCTCGAAGAAGGGGTGTTCCCTCCTCCTGAGGGGCGACACCCAATTCCGAATGAAGTTCCGAGCTACGTCCCGACCTGTGAGCCCCGAGCAGGTGAGCTCATTGATAGTCATGAGCACCTTCTCTTCCTCGGGCTGCACGGAGGGCTGGGGTGTCTCGACACGCGGAGCGTTGGCCCCGGTATAGCGAAGGGAGCTCCCCCCTACCTTCCTCAGGTAGAACCAGGAGTCGGCCCACCCAGACACCGAGTCCTTGAGCGTAAATCTCGGGTACTCGTATGTTCGAGTGGGCCAGAGGCGGAAGTAGAGGCAGTCGGCTGGAGAAGTCGTGCCGGTGCGAGACAAGGAGTAGAAGTGGAAAAAGAGGCTGGGCGTGGGCAGAACGCCCACATACCCTTCACAGAGATGGGCGAAGATGGAAAGGATGAGGATGGAGTTAGGGTTAAGATGGGTGACCTCGCATTCGCATTGCGTGAGCACCGATTCGACGAACTCGCTTTCGGGCGTTCGGAGCCCGTTGATGGAGTAGGGCTCGCAGGAGACGATCTCTCCCTCCTGCGGCTGTGGCTCCTCCTCATCGCCTGGGGCTCTCCACGACCCCGCGTCAAGGTACTTGCCTTCTGGAGTGTCTCAAGTTTGTTCTTGTCAAGCTTGCTCGCACCGAACTTGGCCATTAGAGCGGAGAAGGAAGGATCGGGAGAAGAGGCTGCAGGTTTCGAATGACAAAGGTGAACGAAGAAGGTCCAAGCAACCGTTTAAATACCCTATTGTGGGGGGAAGCGAAAAGATTTCCCGCCGTTGTCATCGAGGAAGTCCTAAATGCGCGAGAGCAGTTGGGGAGTTCACCATTCCGGAGCTGGCACGTGGACGCGAAGACCAAAACTGTCCTGTGAGGGGTTCGGTCCCCAAGGGAACGGTTCGTACCTTCACTGCCAGGCTTCTCCAAGAAGGAACCGCAACAACTGCTCGCATTCTCTTGCCCGAGCACATCTTGGCCGTCGGGTCAAGCCGTGAGCTCGCCCCCGGAAGAGTTCCACTCGGGTGCCGCAGCAGTGGTTCACCGCAAGGTTTCCAATCCCTCCGTGGGTCACAAGGCTTAAGGGGAAGGCCCCTTCGAGCAGTTCCCTACTTGAGCCTCGGGGGCTAGTTGTCGGGGATAGGATAGTTCCCGTAACTGCCATAATGCCACGACGACCAAGCTCGTGCCGACCTCGTGCGCCTCGGAGGCCATTCCCGAGGATGACCCAAGGACGGTCGAGCAACGCCACAAGGCTTGCCCGTTCGGTACGAGCTCCTTTGGTACGAGCTCTTTGCCCGTTCGGCGTGAGCTCGTTGCCCGGCCAGTGCCCGAGCTCGTTGCTCGGGCGAACTTGCTCGGGTTGGGATCGAACTAGCTTGGCCCGACCCCGAGCTCTAGCCGCGTGATCAGGGGTTATGACTACCGGACAGGGCGATAATTGTGCCACCTTCAAGGGCCGTTGCGCCCAGGACGCGGGCGTGGAATAGAAGTAGGATTCGGTTGCGACCACGTTGGACACGATCAGACGTGCGCGAAGTGGGTCGTAACCAACGCGATACCATTGTAAGTTATAAATACCCCCCAGACATTGGAGAAGGGGGGAGAAAAAAGGAGACAGAGAAAGAATACCCATACATAATACACAACACACTGGAGTAGGGTTATTATCTCCCCTGTGAGAGGCCTGAACCAGGATAAATCCCCGTGTCGTTCTTTGAGTGCGTTTAGCCCGGTGAAGTCAGGTATCCATCAGAGCAACCCTTCACGCAAGAAGGGGACAAAGTTGATCTCTCAAGTCAACTAAGTAAGCTCGGCGAGGGCCTGCTCCCCAATCGTCGACAAATTTAAATTAAGATAGTTTATTGCCCAATTTAAAATTATGTAGTTTAACCCATTCTCACATATTGTTTTTGCATTCAATAGTCGAAAAGATGGCACAGGACCGTGGGTGGATGTATAATGGCTGGGATAGATCTATGAATCACACGCAAGATTGGAAAGTAAACACACAGGCTTTTTTGGATCGGGTTTTCTCCCCAACTCCTCCTGATGGGTTAGCAAAGTGTTCTTATACTAAGTGTTGTCTTTTCTCTCGAGAGACGAAGACAGTGATGTCTGGCCACCCGTGCAAATTTGGCTTTATGCCGAATTACCATACATGGTACGAACATGGAGAGCCACGAAGGAGAGAAATATCTGATCAAGCAGATACTATCGATATAGTGGAGGATAAGATGGATGAGATGGTTGAGGACTTAGGCCGACAATTTCAGAATGTTTCGGAGGATCGAGCTGCGGTTCAAGAGGATCGACCAACCCCGGCATGTTCCTAACGACGTCGATTACTTCTAATACGCACAAATATTGCAATATTTATTTTCTTTTATGTACTTTGAATGTTTTATGTATTTTAATTGTTGTACTTGTGCTTAACCTAAAACAATTTTTGTTCAACAGAATGAAGTCGTTTTTTCGGCACACCTGGTCGTCTTTGAAATCAAAGAATAAGGATGGGTCCTCTTTGAAGAGTCAAGAATCCTTTTTTAGAGGGTTTAGTTCTCATCAGAGCCTGCAGAGAAAGTTCAAGAGATGCTTAGAGGGGGTTCTATAGTATACATGCACTAATTACATTTACATGTAAATATTCTCATGTGGGCAGGCAGGAGGGTGGACAGGAGGCAAGGGAGTCTGTGGTTGAGGCTGTACAGGAGGAAGCAGTGGGGTAGGCTATGGAGGAGGTAGCTGTGCAAGACGCAGCGGTTGGATCTGCAGAGGAGGAATGCGAGGACGATGGGGATTGTGAGGGGGAGGGAGATGGTGAAGAGGGAGTGGATGCTCCTGTCTTCATGTATTATTTACAAATAATTAGTAAGTGTTAATTATGTATTGCATTTGTCATGAACATGAATTCTATGCTTATTTCAGGTATAGAGGGACTAATCAGATACCTCCAGTAGCAGTTCCTCAGGCACGAAGACTGATTGTGCCACATGGAGATTAATAAATTATTAAAATTTGTGAGCATTAAACTTAAAACCGAACCATCTTACAAGTTGCACAATGTTTTTTTTAGGCAATGGGTTGATGTAGAATGGACGGGCAGAAACAGCTTGAGGCAAGTGAACGGTATGCTAGGATCTCTCTTGCGTTACCATTATCCTGGTTTAGTGGTCATCAATGGTGAACCCAAGCCAACCTTGAAGTGGGCGCACTACCGAATGGTTATAGATGGGGTGCATGGAACTGTTGCCCAGCGGGTGTGCGTGGATTTTTGGGCAAGTCTATGTTTTTCCACTTTCATTTATTTTTGTGATCAATACATACAATATCTAACTCAATCCTTTTGCTTTGTAGGAGAGATACTGTTTGCCAAGTGATCAGGAGCAGTCATTGCAAGCTAAGGCTAAAGGTGTCTTTAACAACGTAGTGACCAAGATTGTGAAGGAGATGATGTACTAGGCTCGCATCCAAGCGGTCAACTTGTACTACAAGCGAGTGCTTCACCAGGAGATGAGCAAGAAGCTTGGTGCTTCAAAAATCTACCTTCGTGAGGATCAGTATCGAGAGGCTATGTTGCCTTGGTTTAACAAGTGCCCTGATGCGTGGAAGCTCTCAGCCACTACTGGGCCTCTCCTGAATTTGTTCAGAAATCTAACCAAAAGAGAGGTCACAGGGAGGCGGGTCCGAGAGTAGTTCAACGCTATGGAGCCGATAGACATCTTCGTCTTGCATGACATATGGTATGCTTCATAATGTTTAGTTTTTAATTATCAAATTTATCTTTTGACATCTTCGAAATATTTGCTAATGACACTGATTTACAGGAAGATCAAAGCGGCACTCGGCTCACGGACATTGAAGCTTACATACGGGGTCACATAGGTTCTAATCCTACACAGCTTGAGCAGCTATGCAGTGACACGGCGACCCAGAGCTTGGTTAGTACGTAATGGTTATAAACAACTCTATTGACTATTTTTCGTTTAACTTCTATGCATGAACTACAAATTTTGTAGGTTAGTTACGGGAAAGTGATGACAGACACTCACGGGCTTGAGTTTGACTGGAGGAAAGAAGATGTTGACCCTGTCGCTTTGTACAATAGCGGGGGTGGCAAGAAACATGGTCGGTTTACCATGTTTAATGGAATTGTTGATTCCGCCACAGTCTTAAGTTCGGCAAGGTCGTCTCAATACTCCAAGAGCAGTGGGCGTAGCTCGTGAGACTCGACTGGAGGAGGAGTTGAGACAACAAGCAGTCTGTGAGAGTAGACTTCAGGAGCAGCTATGACAGCAACAAGAATACTTTATTACATGGCAGGCGCAGCAGCATGCGGCTCTACAAGTAAGTCGTATAGTTGAATCCCAAAAATTCATATACTTATGTCTATTTCGTTGTATGTTTGTATTCATGCTTTAATTATATGGAAGTTACCAAGAACTAGATGCTAATTAGCTAGCCTTGTATATGTCGATGATTGGTCGTTCTTGCTATATGTGCTTAGTTGGTCATGATGGTTAGTGGATACCATGACTGATTGTTGTTGTTGATATTAGATTGAATATCGTGTTTTGTCTACTGAGTGGATATCCACTATTTTAGGGGAGGTGCTGCCGAAATTTTTATTAAATTCGGCAACCTCCTAGTCGTTCTTGCTATATATACATAAAAATTTAAACTTACTTGAAGCAAACTACAAGTTTAATTTTAGTTATATATTTTAGCATTCATGCTTTAATTTTAGTTATATGTCGATTATTGTATGCATGCTTTAATTTTAGTTGTATATTCATGCTAATTACATTTGTTTGGTTATATGTTTTAATTCTAGTTATGTATTCATGCTTTAATTTTAGTTATATATCGATGATTGTATTCATGCCAATTACATTTGTTTGGTAGGAATATATGGCGCAGCAATTCGGAAGACCACTAAATCTTCCCCCGTTCCAACCTCCACCCTTCTTTACCCTACAATCTCCCAACATGGTATCATCAATTATTTAAATTTGTTTTAACGTAATCTAGCTATCTTTAACATATGTTCGTTGATATAGGGTTCGGCGGCCCGCACACCGGATGCACATGTTGGAGGCACCAGCGCTTCTTCTTCAAGGATTCCGTTGTCGGTTGGTGACTTCTTAAACTCAGGAGGCGGTGCCAGTAGTGGGCATCGTTTTGAAGATACTCCGCCAAATTGATGTTTGTATGAACAATGAGTAGTATGGTTCAACTGTGTCATATGTCATGTTTGCAAATTGAAGTTTCTACGTGTCGTATGTCATGCTTGCAAATTGAAGTTTCTACGTGTCGTATGTCATGCTTGCAAATTGAAGTTTCTACATGTCGTATGTCATGTTTGCAAATTGAATTGTCATATGAACGGACGGATTGATATTAGTTTATATGAATGCATGGTTGAATGTCTTGATATTTTTGTTTTCCTGAACTCTCCGATTCAATATGAATGGATTGATATTTTTGCTGTCCTGAGCTGACATTTTTATTGTCCAAATCCAGCCAGCCAAAATTGATATTAGGTTGTCTGATGTCTCCAGTACATTATTTACCTCGTTCAGAGCATGGCCGACGTAAATACTGATACCAGTGGCCGGCAATGAAACATAGGGTATTTACATCGGCCAAGGCCTGGCCGACGTAAATAAGAGCCACACAGATGGTGATGTTGTTCGGTGATGTGGACATTGTTTACGTCGTAAATAACTGCCATGTCAGCTCCACTCTAGCCGGATGTGGATTACTATTCCTATTTACGTCGACCTCATGGCCGACGTAAATAACCCCCATTTACGTCGGCAACGACGTAAATAAGAGCTATTTACGTCACACGGTTTACGGTGGTCTATTTACGTTGGCATGCCGACATAAATACGCCGACGTAAATAGATATTTACGTCGGCTTTTGCTTTATTTACGTACGTAAATAGGTTGGATTCTTGTAGTGTCGTCGAACAACAATAATCAGCAAGGCAAGCACCTCATGTAGATCCCATTTTTTCCAAATTAATAAAACCTGCATGCATGCACTATGCTTCATAAAATTGCTTTATTGTGGAAATTGGTAGATGTATTCCTAAATTTGATGGCTTTTCTTAATAAATAGTAATAGGTGATAGCCCCAGGTTATTGATGGACACACAATAATATCAAAATGGGTATATTCGTTTATACATGAAAATGATTGATTATACTATTTACAATGAATTAAAAAGTTGGATATGTAAACTTAAACTTTGAACTTTGTTGGAATAATTATGATCAATGCTATTTCATTAAAAATAAAAATAAAATTACGATTTTAACGTGGGGTGAGTATTAGCAATAGCCGGAAGTGCATATAACATGTATGTAGATAGAGAGAGATTTCTAGCTTGAGTCGATTGAGGACCGAACGTAGTGTTCTATGAACCAAGGGATAACCGTACAACCACGAGGACCGAATGTATTGTAACGGTTACGTATAATCTCTATGGGACACACCAAATAAAGTGTGTTAATAACGCGTTGCAAAAAGAGTTGATCATTCCTTGTTGGTAAAGTTCTACACCTCTGCAGAGTTTAATTCCTTTAGAAAATTCATGCCCGCTGTTATAGAAGATTTGGTGAACTGACACTAAGTAGATTTTGACATTTTTTATAAAATGAATTGAAAGTTTAAAATTGGTTTTTGGTGAGTTTACCCTACAGATGATTCAATACTTCACCATGTGTTGGCAAGGTTGATTTTAGCTGTTGTGCCATGCGTTGGCAATGGACGAATTGTTACTCGCACTAATACACAAAGGCTTATATCAGACGCACCATCACAAACGGTCTTCAAAAACCGTTTGTAATATAGAACATCACTGATAGTTCTATAGTCCAACCGTCATGTACCTAATACAGACGGTTGTAATATAAAACCATTTATGATGTAAATAGATATCATAGATGATTTTAATATAAAATCGTTTGTGATGTAAACCGATATCACAGACAGTCTGTGAGTGTCTGTGATGCAAAGCAATGTGACATCACACGCTCGAGTGTTGCCAACATGCGTGTCTGCATGGTCCCTGCACTGCTATCCCTCAAAAGTCGTGCTAGCAATTACTTATCACGCTATCAGTCGACCGGGTGACTAACAAAATTGCAAAGCTCTCATCGTCCGAGTGATAGGACGCAATTTTAATAGTTTTATTTGTAAATATAAAATATATATTATATTTTAATACAAATTAGTAATATATATTTTTATACTCTTAATAAATATCTATATTTAGTTGATACTTTCTTCGGTCATAAATATTTATCATTTTAGATGTTGGTATGGTTTTTAAAACATAGTTTTGATAACTAATTTATATTACAGTATATTTATAAATACACGGCGCAGAGAAAAAAAGGAGGCGAACTGTCCGGCCATCCCGATGACCGCGATCGTTCTCGGCTCTCGTGTAGACGCATAGCCTTCACGCTAGGATGGAGTCACGGAGGGTGTAATATTTTGAACCCCGAATCAGCAACTGTGTAACTTGTTGCTCCTCTGTTTCAGTACTGCTCTTGCCGAAACTTCAATATTGCTTATGCACCGAGCTGCTTCCTGTTTTTTTTGTCGAAGGCTTCAGCTATACATGTTGCCGGATTCTTCAGACTTGCATTCTCTTCAAAACAAGACTTCCTGCGTTCTGACCCAGCGGCCAAAACAACAAAGCAGTAAACACGCGACAATTTCAATTTAAAACAGAACAAGATAAATTTTGGTGCTGCTCAACGATTGCAGCTTTTCTGATTTTTTTCTCCACATATTTAAAGACTCAACGATACAGTAATCCAACTTAATTACATCAGAGAACACAGACTCGGACTATGACTCAGAACTTAACTCGGTTCGGACACTGTGGCCGAAACTACAATACACCCACAATACGCAACAGACTCTGAGACTTTAGAAACAAAACGAAACTGATTAATTGACCAAACTGCAAAACAAACAAGTTTATCTAACAGGGGGGCCCTAGTAATTTGGAGACCCGGGGTGACCGCCCCGCCCGCCCCACCCCGGGCCAGGCCTGCAAATCGTTTTTTTTTTTTTTTACCATTACTCACGCTGGGTGAACAGAAATGTACAAGTAATTAGCAACGGAGTCAATTACATGAGTAGCACACTAGCACATGGACACACGTACGTTTACTGCAGATGCAATTATATTGTAGAAACGTTTGCAGATACATGGACGTCGATCTATCTTGATCAGACAGAAAGGTCAATCGAGATGGCACCGGTTCCCCGTGGCAGAGCCGCGAGAACACTCCGCGGATTTGGAGCTGATCCGGCCTGTCGCATGGACGGCGGTCTATCCAAACGAAAAGGAATTAATAAACATACGGGGCAATGTATGCATGCATGCATTTTACGTACGTACCAGGAAGACGTCGTGGAACATGGCCTTCTCGATGGACTCGCGGGAGGCCTGCTGGAAGACCATGGTGATCTGGTCGGGGTCGCCGCCGGCGCCGTCGTGGAGCATGTGCTGCAGCTTGTATGTCACCTCGGACCAGTACGACAGCCGCTGCTCGATCATGTCCAGCTCTGTGTAGCGCTGGTCCTTGCGCTTCCTGATGCAACCGCCGGCCTTTGCATGCGCGCCGTCCGCCTTGCACGTAGACGGGAGCGACGGCTGCGGCGGCGCCGGTGCCTGCTGCGAGACCTTCTTGGCCCACTTGTGGTGCTGGAGCGTGTGGCATGTCTTCCACGAGAGCATGTACGACAGGCCCGAGCACCGGCGCATGCTGGCCTCCATCTCCTGCATCTCGGCGGCGAGGCCCGAGATCAGGCACGCCTTGCTGGCCTCCGTGCCGTACTCGGAGTCCTTGAGGGCGAGCCACTGCTCGCGCAGCTCGTCCGCGGCCTCAACGAGGCCCTTTCCCTTGTCGTCGTACTTGCGCAGGATGTCATCGACGATGTTGCCCGCCTCGACGCGCACGA
Organism: Rhipidocladum racemiflorum; assembly: GCA_036346355.1. Lineage (NCBI taxonomy): Eukaryota > Viridiplantae > Streptophyta > Magnoliopsida > Poales > Poaceae > Rhipidocladum > Rhipidocladum racemiflorum. The sequence continues at coordinate 61,875,511 of CM070586.1, forward strand.
TCTCCGCCGCCACCTCCTTGGATCCGTCGACGCCCTTCCTGACGACGACCACCTGCCCGTCGATCGGATCCTCGTCCGCCCAGTCCGACGCACGGCTGTACGTGCAACGGACAGTGAAATGCTTCGCCAAGTCGTTGTACTCGTCCTGATGGACATTGTCCACGTAGACGATGAAGTTCCTGACCGCGCCGGCTTGGAGGGCGGGGACCTCGATGTAGCCACTCTTCTTATCGTCTTCGATTTCCGAGCTGAATATGCCGGACTCAATGGTCGACAGCGTCGCCATGGAGGGGCAGGTGATGTCAACCCGCGTTTCCACGGCGACGACGGAGGTGATTTTTGTGATGCTTGCCTTGAAGGCCTCGGTGATCCGATCTTGTTCGTCATTGAGGATGCCGTACGTGCCTGCGTGGTTTTCGGCGATACGGTGCATGGCCCTGACGTTGTGCGCGTCGCGGAAGCCAAAAGTGTGGACGGGGTAGTTGATTTCGATTGCTTCCCGGAAGATGGAAGCGTCGTCGCCGGAGATGAGGATGACGAATCCCATTCTTCCATCTTTATCTTCGTCCGGCTGCTCGTCCAATATCTGCACGCACATACAAGTACATCCGAACTAGCTGACTAGCACAGAGAATTAATTGTACTAGATATTAATTGCTATATTTGAAGTGAGACATGTACTCCCCCATTGATTTTTGTAAGACGCGGTTTAATTTAGTGTGATCTTCCAAGTTAAACTTTTACTATTACGTTCTTTTACAATATTTTATTCATATCTATAAAATTATAATCATAAAAAAGTGCTTTCTAGTATGAATGTAATGATATCACTTTTGTGTCAACATAATTAATTTAAATATGCCTTAATCTGGCAATATAATAGTAATGGTGTTTATTCTGTTAATTCTCTTTATGCCATTATAAACTTCAGGGGGGTTTGCCCGGTCTATGTTCCTGCGGTTTGGAGTATTATTGTTCCTCCTAGAATTCATTTTTTCCTTTGGCTTATTGCTCACAACAAAATCATGACAAAGGATAATCTGCGGAATCGAGGTTTGGACAAAGGGATGGAATGTAGTTTTTGTAATGATTGCGAAACTGTTAATCATCTTTTCTTTGACTGTATTGTGGCTAGAAATACTTGGAAATTAATTGGTGAGTTCTTTGATATCACAATTGGTTTCGACTATGAATCGATAGCTCGATATTGGCTGAGTAATAAAAAAAATATGGTTCTGAATACTGTTTGTTCAGCTACTCTTTGGAGCTTGTGGTATACTAGAAATAACTTGATTTTCTATTCTCAGAAATGGCTAAACATGAAAACGATCTGGAGGAAGATTCTAATCACTCTAAGGTATTGGAATCCGATCTTCAAAGAAGTGATGATATCACGCATGGGGCAGTTCTGCGATTGGCTAGATGCTAGAATCCAAAGTCCTTTCATGCTGGACGTGAGAAGTGATTGGATACATTGAAAATTTGAAAAAAAAAGACTTTGTTGAAGCAAGATTATAGCATACTTCTGGAGTGTTTTTTTGTTACGGTTTGGTTTTGTTTGTATGGATGTTGTGGCGAGCTGAGAGGTGGTCATGTTTGCTGCATTTTGGTTGGTCTGTGCTGGTATTGTATATGATGCTTGCGTATGTTGCAGCTTTAGATGTTTGGTCTGTGATGGTTTCTGTTTTGTTCCCTGAAGGGGAAATGTGTGAGCGGAGGTTCTCACAAAAAACTTTGGTGCTGTTGAACTTTCTTAGTTTCATTTAAATGGAACTGGGGCATTGTTTGCCCTGTTGATCTAAAAAATATTGTTAGACTATTTGTTGGTCAAAGTTTACAAATTTTAAATCTTATAAAAATCAATTTAGGGAGTATTTAGGGAATTGCTAAATAGCACTTGAGTGTTTTTTTTACTTAGCGAGCGCTTATATGTATTTAATTTGTTCCATTTTGTATTACAAATTGTCATATTATTTTTTATATAATTTAATTTGTGTAAAACTACTATATAATTGATATAAAAAAGGCCATAAAGAAAAGAATAATGTTGTTTTTTATCCACATCATTTTTTACATAATTTAAGATGTGTAAAACTATTATATAATTGATGTAAAAAAGGCTATGCACGAAATAATAATGTTCATCATGTAATACCTAGAAAAAATTGGGTACTCCTTGATAAATAGTACTCGAATGGGAGAAAAGCATACAAAGGCAAGTTGATTTTACCTATTAGACCGAGATCTAAAGGCTCAAAATTTGAGTGCTATTTAATAAAAAAATATTTAGATTTTCCGTGTACACCCCGAGTATTTATTACACAACTCTAATGCCTAGACCACTGCAAACACCTACGTACCTTCGCGGCATTGGCCAAGGCCTTGTCTGGCTTCTTGTCGCCGTTGACTGCCAGCGACTTCACCTTCGAGATGGCGGTGCTTCGCCCTTCAGGGGACATCACCATGAGGCCGGTTTGCTCTGACGCTCGGACGTGGACGATGGCGAGGCGGTCCTTGTCGCTGAGCTTCCCGATGATGACCTTCATGGCCTCCTCGAGGATACATTTTTTGTTCGTCTGCGCCTTGGCCTCGCAGGAGTCGCAGCTGACGTCGAGCACGGCGACGAGGTCGATGGGGGCACGGTCCCCCATTTCCGGAGCCACCACATGCACCAGCACAGGTAGGCCGCAGTGCTTCTTTGGCCATCTATTGATGGCGTCGACCTTCCCGTAGGCTTTCAGTTGCACCTTATTGTCGGCCTTAGGTGTTGTCTACGCTTGCACCAGCATAAAATTATAGAATCAAATTTAGTTTGTTTTATTCTTTGATTGGATAACATTTTAAGACGGCTATTTTTGTCCCAAAAAATATCTAAATTTTTGACCGTACGATTAAAACACACATCTGTCCGATCAAAACATAGCAAGCCACCTTGAATTCAGTGGGGGCGTGCATCGATTCCGAAGCAAATCTAAGGTTCCGTAATTTGGATGATGTTTGCTAGAGAAAACATCCGGTAAAAGTTATCAAAACCCACATTTTAATTATACTCATTTTGCATGGGATGATGGAAACTATATATTACAATTAACTAGCTAGAACCCATTGCTAAGTTAGAAGTACCAAGAGAAAAAACAAAGTTAATTACCTGATGATCAGCCATCTGTAGCTGGTCCGACGGGTATATATTCAAGCTACCACAGTACCAAGTGCGTTTGGTTGATTGATGCTATAAATCAAATCAAGGCTCGTGGTGATATTTATAGCCGAGACAGAGCGCCTTTGTAGTCGGCCAGGACCGAACGAACGGTCCGGAACTTTCCACAGTAGTGTGCTTTAGTGTTTTGTTAAAGCACCTTCTGCAGAGGAAAGGTAGTACTTGGTACAGTAGTTTGCTACGGTATCACCTTTTTTATGTAGTATCCCATTCCCACCGCGCAGCCCGATGTGGCTGGTGACCAACCTCCGCCGCCGGAGGAGGACCGTGTCCTTGGAGGACTACTGCAACGAGGAGGAGGAGGAGGAGAGGAAGGCGGCCATGGGCAGAGTGCGTCGCCGCCGCCGAGAGCTGCTGCGTGGAGGTGTACCGCGCGCTCATCATCAACGCCAGGGTGAATTTTTTGTGCTTGCTATCTCTCCTCTCCTCTGCTCTCTGCATTAGTTCTGTTGTATGTCTGCACTCTGCGAGAGTATCCAGATGGATTTGAGCTTTTCTTTTCTTTTTTGGGCAAGTCAACAGCCTTCCTTGTCTAATTCCTTCTTCAAACTCTTCTATAAGATTATGTCTTTGTTGAGTATGTATGTATGTTTCTATGATATAATTATAGTATTGTTATTTCGTCTTATTGTCTCCTTTATGAGGCCATGTACTCATGGTCATGTTGCTAAGATATTGTTTACATAATGTTGTATGTTCCGTAACTTCTCACCGTATTTACTGTTAAAATTGAATGTACTTTTGTAACTTTATTAGGCTACCTTATAAAATGAATAGTTAAATTGTGATAGCTATGTTGCATTCGAACTCATACTATAAGAGCGATATCTGAGCCGATTACACCTCTACATTAGTATTTCTCTTGCTTGTTTCTTGAGAGGATTTGTATGTATTTGTTGCCACTTGCCACCCAAAATTTGGGGTGAGTAATTACGGGTCCAATATGCAAGACAAACATGCACGAGAAGATGGATACCCATCGGCTCACGGGTCCAACATTTATGCCACTTTCGACGCCTTGCATCTTTATTCTCGATCGAGAGTGCTTTGCTCCATCCCTACTTCTCTCGGAATATTTACGTCGATAGATGAGAATAAGGTGATCGGAGAGCAAAGCATCAAGCTAGTTTTCATCGAACGTTTCCCTTCCCTATAACGAGTAGGAGCCTAGGATGAAGGAAAGGCACACTGATTTGCTCGCCTGCCCTTCGAATGGAAAGACAAAGTGCTTGGTTGGCATACGAGTAATGAGGTAAGCAAAAGAACAAAGCCCTGGTTCGAGTACTAGACAAGTTTCAGAAAAGGAAAAGAAAAGGAAAGAAAAGCTTGAAGCTATTCAGTTGCATAGCTCGGTAGCTTTTTTCATAGTGTAGGAGTACGTTGATGGCGCATATCGTCTGTCATCGTTTTTACAGTTGAAGATGGGACTGTTTTTATAATTACATTCGAAAAAGAAAAAAAAATACATGTCAAGAAGGTAGACAAGTTATGAACTTGGTAGCATGCATGCCATCATAAAAAAATTCTGCCTTTAACAGGCAGTCCAATCCATGTTATCTTTAGTTATCAACGAATATGCAGCAGCCATTTCAGATCTATAGTATGGAAGAAGACACCCAAATCTAGTCCCAGGACATTACTAAAGAGCACTAGAGCAGAACACACATGCGGACAGAGATTCGGTGTAGTCCGATCGAGCCCACGAACAATCCAAATCCACTAAAAATTTAATAAACAGTATTTTACTACGTGCGTGGTGGTTGAAGCATATGCATTACCCGACGGCGTGCGCCTCGGCCGGAGCTCATCAGAGTAGTTGCAACAAACATGCTGTGGTAGTGTGGTGTGCAACCAAAAAAAGCCCTAGCAACAAACAAACAAACATCCGACCTTGTTGCATGCGCCACCGCTCGCTGGAGCTCCAGCAACTCGCTCCTCCTCATTTAGCGATGGGGGCACGTTGGAGTTGGGGGAGTACCCTGCACCCAGGGTTAAACATTTCGTTTTGAAATTATTTTTTATAAGCCACCGGTAGTGAATCTTGCGAAATTTCATTCGAAATTCGAGAAATTTTGAAGGATTCAAAAATCAAATGAATTTAAAAACTGGTTAAATATATGAGCAAATTTTGAACGAAAAGCAAAGAAATTCACTCGAAAAGCATCGAATTTCGATGACAGGTTAAAAAATTAAGAAAAATGTAAAAAAATAAATAAATTTACAAAAAAATGTTTTAAAATGTTGTAAAATTCATTTTACATAATTAAAACTTGTCACATATCAATACAAGTGCAAAACTAGGCATTCACATAATTAAAATATTAAAATATACCATAGCAAGATAACATTAACATATTAAATATACCATAACATTAACATATTAAATATAAAAAAAGCTCGAACTTGCGAGCTACTCGAGCTCAACTCGGTTCAGACTCGATTCGAGCTCCAAACGAGCCGAACTCGAGTTTGATCTCGAGCTCGCGAGCTTCATCGATTCAAGCTTAAATAGCTTGCGAGCCTACTCGAGCTTGGACTGGGCTTCTTGAACCGAGCGTACTCGATCTTGTTCCCGGGCTTTTCTAGCTTACTCGAGCTTACCAAACTTATTAAAACTTATTACGCTTACCGAGCTTACTCAAGTCGAGGTCGAGCCTACTCAAATTTGGACCGAGCCGAGCTCGAGTCCGGATCAAGGCTCGGACCCCAACTGGATCTCGGCTTGAGCTTTACCGAGCTCAAGCCTAAGGAGCCCAAGCTCGGCCCGTTTACAGCCCTAGGCGTATATATGTAACATCCTCAAAATTTATAAAAGGATAAAATCAAATATTAAAATATGAAATTACTTTCCTGATGCATTTCTTGATTTTATGTGCATTTAGTGAATTGTTAATTGATTGAAAATGATTATTGGAATTTAGAAAAGAAAGAAAAGGAGAAATTGTAAAATGGTAAAAGATTAAAATTACCATAGTAATTCTGATCTAATCTTGGACTACCCTAGAAACACTCTTAGCTGGTCAAAAGACCATGTGAAAGCATTTACTAGTAAAGAAAATAAGTTAAAACACTAAACCTCACTTCTGGCCAGACTCTTGTCAGATTTTTATAGAAACATGTAGCGCGTTCTAGACCTCAGGATTTTTACCATGTGTTATTAGATGCCTCATCTTCATCCGCAAAATTTACAAAAATTATTAAGCAGTTTAACTATTTGTTTGCATTTAATTAAAGCAGATTTGGAATTCTGCAGAAATCAGTAAAAGAATTATAGAGAAATAAATAATGCGAGTTTAGTGCTGAAATTTTTATGGTAGACCCATATTATAGAGTAATACCTTCAGTAAAAATTTCAAAAGTAAATATGTTGATTTGGTTCCTTAATCAATTCAAAAACCGAATTGGGTATTTTGTGCATTAGGCAATGTCAGTATTATTATAAATTAATGGCTGAACCTTTTAACCTAAAATTTTTACTGAGGATAGATAACTTACCCCTACCCTTATTCAAAAGTCTCGAAAAATCTGGAGACGATTTGACCCATGAATTTATTTTCTGATCGTGCTGTCTGTTGGAAGGAACCAGATTTCTCCTTCCTTTCTTGCTTTCTTCCACGTGGGGCCATGTGGCGGCGAGACCGACTCGCTTCGTTTCTCTGCCAGGTGGGCCTGCACCTTGAGCCAAGCCTGCACGTCATTTCCTCTCTCTCTCGTTTCTCTGCCGCGTGGTCCCTCTTGGCCAGATCCTTCTTCCTCCTCTTCCCTTTCTCTGTCTCTCTCTCTCCTGTGCGTTCTCTGTATTGTCGGCAAAACCAAATTACCGCCTTGGAATTTGTCGTTTTCGGCTGCAATTTGGTGCACCTCGAGGCCGTCCTGGCCAACTGCTGCCACGAAGTCCCTTGACCCTTGGCCGAGCCAAAAGGAGAGCTTCCAGAGCCGACTTGAGACCACTGCCTTTTCTTCACCGAACCAATCCGCTTCCCACCGCCTCTCCTAGCTATTTAACTGGAGGGGTAGAACCTCTAAGCCCAACTGAACCTAGAACGGTCGCTCATTTCCTCCCTCACACCCCAAAACCGCCCTTAGCCGCCAAGCCCGGGCCTGTCTCTTCCAAGTCCGGCAGAACCGAAAAAAAAAGGGGAACTTCAAATTTCCGTTGCACGGTGAGGAATCAGTCAAATTGTTGGTTGATGAAGCATCCTTGATCACTCACGGTTGCTTTATGTACCTTGTTCCAGCCTAAGACCCATCGGAAAATCCCTCACACCGCGCCTCTCTTCCTCGTCGCCGCCGTTCGCACGGTGAGAATACCCTATGCCAACTCTTTCTCTCGGTTAGTCGGATGGCTTGTGCATTAGCTTCCTAGCATCACACTAAACCTGTTACACATGATAAATTAAACCTAATTCGGTCCTCAGTGGTTTCGCGTCGATCTCCATCAAGAACTTCCGCCGGCCACCGTGGGGAGCTAGAATCTTTCGAACACCACCCACAACCGAGCAATCCTCTAGGTTTTCCTTGGTCCCGTGAAGCTGTAGTCACCGGCCAAACCCTAGCGACGCTGCCGGAGAGCCGCCGGAGAGCCGCCGGTAAACTCGTCCATGGCCTCCCCTGTCCAGAGCCATCGACAAGTGGCCCAGCCGCCACCAAAGAAACCAATTTAAAGAACCAACCCGCACAAAACACTAGGAATACGCTTTCCTTTGAGGAAAAGCGCATTTTCCCTTTTTCTTGGATTTTAGTAAACCGAGCACATTAAAATGTTCATAACTTCTAATCCATAAATCCAAATTAGATTAAACAACTTTATAAATTCATGATAAATCATCTAATTTCATAATCTACAAAAATATTTTAAACTTTATTAGTAAATTAGATTTGAATTTGAATTTAAAGAGAGATTTGAATATGCCACATATAGAAATTTTGCAAACAGTGTCCAAATTGAATGAAACCAATTTTGTTAGATTCCTTATGTCATAATCTCTCTGTTTGTGCAATTAGTTTTGCAATTGAAGTTGGTTTGTATTAATTCCCTTTTTAGTTTGATTTCAACGTATAGAATGTTTAAATTGTTATAACTTGCTCATTTTATATCTAAATAATGTGAAACTAGTTTCTTTGTGCTAATTAGACAGTATAGAACTTGATTTCACAATAATACTTAGGGTGTACCATGCATCTCTTTATATTCTAATAATCAGTGACTTTAAGTATTAGATTGACCTTTGTTCAAACCAAACCATGAATAGATTATTATTCAATGCATGAAGATTTGAGTAATTATAATTTGAATACATAAAAGAAGTCCCTAAGTCCTATTTTGAAATTATAAGTACCTAGCCACATAAAGATATTCTATGCTTAAGTAAGTCTAAACTAAGTAGATAAACATGCTAATCAAACACTAGTATAGTTCAAATACACATATGAACAATAATGCACATAGAACCTATCAAGAATGATTCATAGTACAAAGATCATCACAAGAATGATTATGCTTAACCCTAACCATGTTAGTTCTTATGTATAAATTAAACTTAATGTACTTTTGGCCCTTAGGTAACATATGCTTCATATAATATATGTACCATGATTTAATAGATGAACTAATATGGACCCAAATGCTATAGAACTACTATTGAATTATTCGTAATAGTTAAGACCCTAATAATCTACAAGGATAATTGCATAACATGTTTAGTCACGAACTTAGGTTATAACTATACATAATTTAAAGAATGACTAAGATATCATCGATAAGTACTAATACCTATAGAATCAGCTTTAGAATGACTTCCTAAAACTAGCCTATTTCATTATGTAGAAATAATTTTATTATAAAATTACTTTGCATCTGAATCCTATTCAGAACATAGCCATGCGCATTGGGAGCCCTAAAAGCCCATAATATATAAGTAAATAACTATGTTTAATAACTAGTATCATAGGTTAAGCTCTACAAGCATTAACGATTAACTATTAGATTCCTGGTGTTTGCTTACATTAAACCATGCGATTGCATTTACTCTTTCACTTTGCCATTTTATATACTAATCAAGTATTAGTACAAGCGACTTCACACCCTGAAAATGAATTATAAAACATTTAACCTTACAATCTTAGCTTCATGAATTCGTAAAATGAAATAAAGTAATTCATAAAGAATAAATGTTGCGTGTTGTTCAACACATACCATTAATATCAGTAAAAGTCGCAAAGATAAGATATTAGACACGCGACTAATCACGAACCAATCATGCTTGTTTTATGTATTGTTTTATATTTGATTTTCCATCTGATTTCCTTTTGCCCTATTGAAAGTGTTATTTGCTTTTTGCTATTTTTTTTTTCGCTATACGACGTGTAGAATCCGACGTCTCGGACTTCGTCGTCGACAATCTCAAGATTACGTCCTCGACTCGCCGCTAAAGACAACAAATAGCAAGGCAAGCACCCCTTGATCATATTGATCCTAATTTTTCATAATTAACTAAAATGTTGATTAAAACTTGCATGCATATGCTATGTTCCATAAAATTGTATTTGGATACAGGTAGATATACCTTATCATTAATAAATTTCCTCAATTGGCATTGATATGTGAACCTTGATAATCCTAGCTCGTGGATAGACACTTGATGTCAAAATGGGTATATTCGATTATTACATGCATATGCTTAGCCCTGCTTTAGACTGGAAACACGAACAGATGGTTATACTGCTCGTGAAGAACTTAAATTGTAGACATGATGAACTCTGTTCATGGATATGTTGGAATATTGTGATTATTGAAACTTTCTTTTTCTGAAAACAAAACTATGATTTTGATGCGGGTGATTATTGGCAATAGCCGGAAGTGCAATTAATGATGCACGTAGATAGGGGGAGATCTATCGCCCGTGTCGTATAAGAACCGAGCTGATGTGTTGTTTTCAGGCCAAGATAACCGTACATCCACAAGTACTGGACTGGGACAGTCTTAACTTATTAAATTATTTGGGAATTAGCTTTGCACATTGGTAGGCAGCTGTAGCACGGGCATTCCGGATATTGGTTTGCTCGAGGGAGGTGTCATCACCGAGGTGTTGGCATCTGCCGTTGTAACGGTGTACGCCTGGCTATGAATTGGGGCTGTTGTTGTACCATTTGAGCCGCGGGCTCCTGAATACTATTGCTTCACCGTTTGTTTGCTTCCATCATAGTCAGGGGTAACGTCATTGGGCTAGTGCAAAGTTAAGATCCAAGTAACGAACAGCCAGTAATGAACTCTCTGGCGGCACACCAAAGGAAGTGTGTCTAATACATGTTGCCACAAAGGGAGGACATTTCTTGTGGGTAAAGGCCGCATAAACTCTGCAGAGTCTAAACCTAATCGATTAGCCGCGCCATGGTCATGAGCACTTGGTAAAGTCATCACATAGCTAGACATTTTCTATACTTTTATAAAATCGGACAAGATAATTTGAAATTGGTGAGCTTACCCTTACAGATGATTCAATTCTTGACATTACGTTGGCAAGGTTGAATTCAAATTGTGCCCTGTGTGGACAAAAGTTTAATCTTCAGATAATATTTCATATGATGGGATTGGACATTTTATCATTTTACTCACGAAGGGATGTGAGTCTCTTAATTCCGTTTATGTTATTCTTACATATTACTTTTGTATTTACATACTTGTTACCTCCTTTTCTTTACAATTTTCGCTTTCACTCTATTATTCAGTATTTACAATTCAAATTTCGCTTTATGCAAAACAACCGTAGAAACCCACTTTCTATTCAGCCTGCATATATTTCAGGTTTTGCAAACACTACAAGTCTTGCTGAGTACGCAACGTACTCACCCTTGCTATTATTGTTGTTTTTAGACAGGAATCCTCGACAGGTACTGCGACGCAGGAAAACGGGATTATTAACGACGATTCTTTCTAAGGCTTTACCTTGTCAGTTGCCTGTGGATTATGTGGCAAACTACAAGTCATCTGATTCTTTTGCTATGTTTAGTTGACCTTCCCGGTCATATTGTATCATTACTTCCGCTGTAATAAAATATGAAACTTTTGTATGGTTGTGATTCCAAATTGTGTTTTGTGCGTGCCAGCCACTGATCATGGGAATGGTACAGTATGCACATTAGAACCTTGCTTTTATGTTTGCACTGTAGCATAAAAGTGAGGGTCTTACAATATACCGTATACGGCGTATAAAATTCTTTGAAACGGGACTATAATGTGTGGGTCTGTGTGTCATCGGATATTTTATGATAAATATTTTTTCATACTATATTCAAAAAATTGTGATGTTTCATGAAAATAAATTTAGGAGACAACCCACCGTAGAAATTGTTTTTAGTCAAGTCCAGGGTTAACAAAACCGAAACCGAAAAAACCGATGGAAAACCGAAATTGGAAATTCGAAAATATCGAGCTAAAAATCGCTGGAAAATCGTTAGAAACCGAAGAGTTTCAAAACCGAGCATTTGAACAAAAAACATTCAAAACAAATTAAAAAAAAACAAAACCATTCGGTTTTCTCGAAAAACCGCTCGATTTTCTCGAAAAATCGCTCGGCGAGTTGAACCTTTTGAACGATCGGTTTCTTCATCGGTTTTCTCGAAAAGCCGCTCGGTTTTCTCGAAAAACCGCTCGGTTTACATAGCATAAATTTTTTTAATTTTTTTGAATTTTTTGATTTTTTTTTTGAACTAGACCGGTTTACCGGTCGGTTTTATATTTCGGTGGGGCTCGAAATCTCGAAAAGCGAACAAAAATTGAGAATTTCATTCGGTTTTGTTAACCCTGGTCATGTCTCTCGATAGTATGGAGGAGTATCTATTCATCTATAGATAGTATAGAACGGGTTCTACGCCGTTTATCATGGCAGGTTCAAATTACAATAGTGCACATTAATATAGTACTACATTGGATATCATGTACAATATAGTGGTAAGATTAGGTGAAATGACCTAAAAATTCAAAATGAATTTATTTGGAGTTTGTTCAAATTTCAGTTCAAATTTGAATTTGAAATTTGAATTTGTTTTGATTTGATTTTCGTTTTGCGTTTGGACCAAATCCTTTGGGCCGTTCCGGCCCATCTCTCCTTCTTCAGCCCGTTGGCCTCCTCCTCCGTGGCTCCTGCCCACGCCGACGCCTGTCCTCGTTTCCTACTGGCGCCGCCTCGCGCAAGACGCCGCCTCCGCCCGCTCTCGCCTGCTCCCTCGATCACCGCGCTTCGCGTCACGCCACGCTTCGCCACACCAATGGCCGCCCTACCGCCGGGCCAAGACGCTGCCTTGTCGCCGCTTGCCTCGCCCGGTGGCTATAAAAGCCACAGAACCCCGCAGCCTCGCTTCTTCCTTCCTCCGCCGGTGAGCCTCTTTCTCGCCGTCCGTCCGTGGCTGGCCGCCGCGCTGGCTGCTGGCTGGGAACTCCTAGGGTTCCTGTGCTTTCGCCGCCATTGGGCCACCAGCCTAAACTTAGGCTACCGCGCTCACGACTAGGCCGTGGCGGCCCAAGATCTTCGGCCCACGGCCGTTTTCCTTTTTTCGATTTTTGGATTTTTAAATCCGTTTATAAATCCGAAAAATAAATTTAAAATCCAGAAAAATCCCCAGAAAATCCTGAAAAATTTCGTGAGCCCCAGAAACCCACCAAATACACTATCCGAACTGATCCCAAAAATGCCCTCCGTTCCTCAATCCAGAGTCCCCAAAATTCCAAATTTGCCCAATTCACCCTTCGTTCTCTCTCTCGGCCCGGTTCCGGTTTTCGTTTCAGTTTCTTTTCGTTGTTTCCGTTTGTTTATTATTGTTCGTCCTTTTCGCGCTAGATCCGGACATTGGACAAATCCAGGAGCAGACGCAGTTCCCGGAGCAGGAGCCGGACCCGACATCGACTACAGTTCAGTCGATCCGATCGCCGAGCAAGGCAAGTCGTACCCCTTTGATCATGTTGAACCTATTTATGCCATGTTATAGTTATTTAATTAATTTCTATCGCATTACTTTGCAGTATATTGAAATATTGAAAACTGTTATTTTAGAATGACATGATAACTAGTTAATCCCAAATTGCTAATGAAACTTCCTTGAAAAATATTTGAATCATACTAAATCCCTTGTAACCCTAGATGACTACTATTACCTTGTTAAGTTAGTTATTATTAATCCTGTAGTTAGCTCAAATGCTTTTGAAAATAAATGCTGCCGAATCTCGGATTCGGATGTTTGTGAAAGTGCCACAGTCTGGGGGACAGAATCGGATAAATCCCGGAGTGGATGTAACTCCGATCCCCGGCTGATGATTGATGCCTTGGTTTGACCGATAGCCGGTAGTATGGGATGCCGGAATGGGTTGTGAATGAAGGCTTGATCTTTGGCAGTGTAAGGATAATGAACCCCCTTGAGCAAAAGTAAATAACTTAGTTTCCGCTCAACCACAGGCCGGACTGGTCGGTGGACCCGTATCCGACATAGCTCAGTAAGTTAGTTATTCCTGAGATAATAATTAGATTATTTTGGTGGTACTATTCTCCGGAGATAATAGGGACCGGCCTTCCCGGCAGGGAAGTTTACCGGGGAGAGGTGGAACAAGAATGGTCCGTAGTGACATTCTTGGTTCTCACAACGGTAGGTGCTAATGGGGACTGTGAGTCCAAGGTAGCTGTATACCTATCGGTTAACAACTAAAGAACAGGAATGATTAAACGAAATACTGTGATGATCTCGGCCCGGCCGCACACATTTAAGTTGTGTGTTAAACTCGAGTTGGCATTAACGGTCGTTGATATCTTGTGGGTAAAGCTGAGCACCTCTGCAGAGTTAATGATGGTATTCGAATACGCCGTACTTCCGGTTAACGAAGTTAAGTTTGAATTGGGGTGATACCCGTAGCCAAGCTCAAGTAATTGTTTTGAAATTTGAAGAAGTTGGCTGAGTGATATTGAATTTGTGAAACCCCCTTACTATTATTTATGTTCTTGCTTCAAATGTAAAAATGAGTTAGAAAATAAAACTGCATCCAGATACTTAAACCCTAGTCCCTTCCAATTGATAATTCCCTGCATATAGAATTCAGAATCTCCGTACGACTTGTTGAGTACTCCCGTACTCACCCTTGCAAACCCTCGTCCCCTTTCAGAGTTTGAAGATGGCGATCTCGTTTGGTTTTGAGGTCTTAGTCTTTTGCTCAGACCTGCCTGTGTGGTGTTTTGCTTGTAAGATATTCGGGCCCTGCTGCGCCCTCTTTTGTAAAAACCCTGGCCGTTAGGCCCTATGTCGAATAAAAAGAGTTGAATTCGCTTTTGCCTGGCAATATACTATTGTCTTTTCCGACAGCTAATCATCTTGGGTAGCTGTTCTGCCCTAAAAAACGGTCCGTCACAAGGTGCGAGAGATTTGTAGTTTAGTGTGTCGTGCAATAACAGTGGAAAACTGATAGTAGCAAATTGATCAAACAAGCAAATTCATCACGACACAAATTCCGGAAAAGATTTATCTATTTACAGGGGGGACAAAAGGTGTCGTCGGTGCGTTAATAGTAGATCATCCAAGATCATTTGCTGCTTTTTACTGGTAGCTAGTACATGCTGTCATTTTCATGCGTTTAATTGGGCGGACAGGGACAAAAAACTATCACTATCCGTCTCTCCTCTTTTTGATTTTTTTTAAAGAAAAGACCGCGAGAAAAAGGGAGACAACAGGGGTCGTGTGGAAGAATTAAAGCTCGTACCTAAAGTTAAAGTTGACATGTTAAGATGAGATAAACTTACACATTTGCGCATGCATGGGTAACGGTACCAGTACTTCGTAATCATACCTAGTGGTAAAGGGAAAAAAAAGAGAAAAAGGGCAAAAAAGAAGAGGAGGAGAAAATGAAAAAGAAAAGAAAAGGGCAAAAAAGAAGAGGAGAAAAAGAAAAAGAAAATGAAAGGAAAATAAAGAAAAAAGAAAAACGAAAGGAGAACTATGTATTTTGTACAAACACCAAGGCGTCGTATCGGAAATTGGTAGCTCTTGTTAATTATTTTTTCTTTCTACATTTTATAATCTCATTTTTCTTGTTTTATACGAACAGCAGCGTCGCAGATCTGGATCCGGTTCCATTATTTTCCATTTGCGTTAGTATGTTAACCTGGGTTGTGTGATATTTGGAAGAGATTCCTGTACAAGTGAGAGCTTTAACGTGTGTGTATGACTTGTGAGCGCAGGTTGTTAGATGGCCTCAAGTGTGATAAAGTTATAGTTTTGTCTTTTAATTATGCATTCCTTGTAAATTCAAACTTAAAGTATCAGTTTGTTAGACCCAGAAACTATTTGTTCAAACCTTCTGGGAGCAACGGGCAAGAGAGAGATGGGCGAGAGAGAGAGGGGGGAGCAACAGAAGAGAGAGATGGAGAGGGGGGAGCAACCGGCGAGAGAGAAAGAGAGAGAGGGAGAGAGAGAGCTGAGAGACACGGGCGACAGAGCTGAGAGAGAGAGAGGGAGAGAGATGGGCGCTACGCATCAAACATGTTTTACAGAAGTACATTCATCTAAAGTAATACTTTCTGTAATTAACTACGTTCATTTTTTTCCTCAATGAGATCTCTCCAATACATGTAGGGCTTTCTCGTCGTACGTTGCTGAAGGAGGGCGACACGATGCCAGACGAGGCAACCAGTTGGAGTGGAAGCGCTTCAAGGTACAAGTGACTAGCATTGGATTTTATTTCTGATATCTGTTCTTTGTCTCCTAATTTGATTTTCTTTTTCACAGTGTCATAAACAGGGATGCGACAACCTATGCGACATCTACATCATGCATCACATGCATGTCTTGGTCGGCCACTCATACATTTTTCCTAAGGTATATGTACATCCATAATACGCTAAGCCTCTTACGTACTTATTTTAAAACTTAAATTAATGCACTACTTTCTATTTTACAGAAACTCAATATTCCCCTTAAAAGCCTAGACAACAAAGATCTCAACAATCTACGAGACTACTTATGCATGTGCTATTGAACAGAAGTTATAGCAGATGACGGTAAGTATAGAGAAACGCCAGGCTCCTACTAGCTAGGCTCCTACTAGTCCATATGTTTTAAACAACATTATGTTATATGAATGTGATATATATATATATACTGTGAATGTGATATGGTTGTGTTGTGAATATTATGTGATATTGTGAATGTATGTGTACTGTGAATTGTATTGTGAATGCATATATTGAGAGTTTGGCACTATTTTTGGACGTTGTACATGGTCATCACAATTGGTTCTATCTATGAACCGATTATCTAGTTGTGATAACCCCCTCATCACAATCGGTTGTAACCTTCGTCACAATCGGTTTCATCTCAGAACCAACTGTGTGATGATCGTTTATCACTATCGCGCGAAAACTAACTGTGATAACGCCTCCTCATCACTGTCGTTGGACTTTGTATTGCCACTAAAACCGATTGTGATGACAAAAAAGAACCGATTCTGATGTACATTCCTGTAGTAGTGACACTATAGGTAGGTCCTCATTAATTATATATTTTTCGAGCAGTGCTTCTAGATTTTTCCCTCTTAATACAAATTCTACAAACCTTGAAGCAAACGAAAAGATAAGTAATGACCATCTACTTTTTATTTGTACTTTAATATTTATGAAACTTAAAAAAAAACATAAAAGCATCACTTTACCTTTATTTTCATCGATACATGATGACGAGTACCCGTACCATGGGTACCCCCATCAGCCCGGAAGCACGAACGGGCTGACCTATCACGGCGGAGGCCCGGCACCACCGAAAGGTACTTGGGCCGCAAGGAACGAGCCCCGACCTGTGCGGGGCCGACCCCGGACGGTCGGCGGACTCCGGTTCCGAGCGGTCGGAGCGCGCCGGCCGCCTAATATCGAAGCTCAAGCTCCACTCGCAAGACGAGCCAGGCCCACGCTTGTCGCAAACGCTTTGTGCGCAGGTCCCCGACATCCAGAGCCAGGTAGGCGGCTCCTTCCCAAGGCCGCCGAAGAGCCACCGAAGAAGTCAAGCCCCGCCCCGCCGCCTGGCACTGCAGAGGAGTACGCCACTCCCGAGGCCGAAGCAAAATCAAGCGCCATTAAAGCCACCGAGGCCGACAAGAGCACCACGCGACACGCCACCCTCGACAAAGATATGCGCAAGATCAGACGCCACAGAGCCACCAACCCTACCTCGGACGGGAAGGGGTTGGCCTGACAAGACAGTAAGCCAAACCCCAAGACGTGCACTCTCTCCTCGTAGTCTTCCCAACTCCGTGTAACTCCGCCTCCTCCGTCTATATAAGGAGAGGCAGGCCCGAGAGGGAGGGGCGCGGAGAAAAGAGAAAAGCCTCCTAGGTAGCCTCGACTCCTAGCGAAAACCTAAGGGGATCGGACAGCCGACCGTCCGCCTCGCATACACCCTTGTCCGTCTCCCAAAGATCAATACATTCACGCCGCACGAATCGGAGTAGGGACATTCGCCCGAACCAAGATACATCTTCGACTCCTTGAGTCGACCATTCGGGAGAGGGAGCGCGACCCATCCGACCATAAATTGTATTGCCGGTGCACAAAACACCGGGCTTGGCGCGCTGTAGGGGATCTCGCCTGCCTTCACCGACATCCTCATCTTAGGGTTCCCATTCTCCTCCTCGATGGCTTCCTCCCACTACGATTCGCCGATGTCGAGGGCCGGATCCGCCGCGCCTCGATTTCATCGTCACTACGGCGGGGAGCTTATCTCGCCCTCGCCGCCGTCCGGACCGGACGCCTCCATGAAGCTCGATGCGATTGCCGACGCCCTCAAGAACCTCGCACTTTGAGGCCCCCGTGATGGGCCGCGACGGACGGCCCGACAAGGCTACGCATTGCTCCCGGCGACACCACCTACGATCGGCGGCGAAGCGGCGGAACCACCCTCCACGAGCTCACAACTCGTGGCTATGGCCGTTACGCCACGGCTTCCTCCACGACTCGGGCGGATTCCTCCACCCACGGCTCTAGCTCCGACAAGGAGTGTGCCCTCGAAGGGCCTACACCGCTGAGTGCAATATGACGGTGCGGCGGAGCCATCCTCCACCCTGCTACCATCGGGACTCCTCCTCCCGCGACGAAGCGGCGCGGGAGGAATCCGGCGAGGAAGACGACGACAGCACCTACATAACGCTTCGCTGACCTCCGGCCGACAGCGAGGAGTTAGAAGCCGGAAGGCCGAGCTCGATAAGCTCCAGGCCGAATCGAGCGCCGTCACCTAGCCCACCACTCACCTCGGCCAGCGCCACAAGGCCAGGTGTATCGACAATTGGCCGAGGAAGCGAACGGCTTTCCGTTCTTCCTCACGCCAACCGTAACATTGCCGGCCGCGTAATGCCGCCCGAGGGTCGCTCGAGCCAACGGAGCCTGGTTAAGGCCACCTACCGTAACCTTCGGGATCGGTAGAGCGTCTTGCCGCTCAAAGACGCCATGCGTTCTAGCTCCCGGCGAACGGGCGCCACTCGGCCGCTCGGGCTACCTCACAGGGCGGCGGAGCTCAGCCAAGACGGCCCCGCTTCACGAACTCCCCAGGCATCATACACCCGCGCGCCATCGCCTGGGGACAGATGATCTCCGCGCCACCTCGAGGCGCGAAGAAGAGCTACCGACGCGGCGAAAGACTCCTCGCAAGTCGCCGATAGCGGGCGACGCAACCATCCCGACCCAGGATTCGACGGTCCTGGCCGCTGCTCACCCGCCAGATCCGCAACGCCGACTTCGGTCGATTCCGGGCCCGACCAACATAGCCAAGTACACGGGGCTACCAACCCCATGTCCGGTTAGAGGACTACCGGCCGCTGTTTAGCCGGGGAGCGACGGACGACTCCTTCGTTATCCAAGACCTCCCCATCTATCTTGCGGACTCGGCTCGAGCATGGCTCGAGTACCGTCACAGATACCATCGGCACCGGGCCGACTGACGAACCTTTCGTCGGAAATTTCCAGTGGCACATACAAACGCCCGGCAACTCCTCGACTAAAAGTCGCAAGCAAAGAAATGTGAGACCCTCCGGACTACATCCGCCGCTTCTCCAAAGAAAGGCAATGAGCTCCCGACATCCGCGACGCCGACGCCGTCCGGGCGTTTCATCTACGGCACCACGCGGCGAGGCTCGTCCACAAGTTGGGGCGTATGAAGCCCCGACCACCAAGGAGCTCCTTGACATCGCCACCAACCACGCCCGGCGAGGAGGCCGTGGGGCCATCTTCGAAAGGAAGACGGCCCACAAGACAGCTACCAGCCTCCGGGGCGGCGCCTCCGACCGCCGGACAAAAGAAAGCGGAAGGGGAAGCAGGGCGAAGGCCGAATGGTCGCCGCCGACCGACCTACCAAGCAGCAGTTCGGCAGACGCCCGACCGATTCGAGAAGTTGATGGATAGTCCGTGTTCGAACCACGACTATCCCGGCCAAGCACAAGTATCGGATCGCGAAGTCCTGGCGGTTTCTTCTCGAAACCCCACGACGCTGGGTAAGGGTAAGAAGCGCGACCCGGCGCCTGACGCCGGGATAAAGGGCGATGAGCCAGCCGACGAGTTCCCGCAACTCGACGGATGTCTCATGATCTTCGGAGGGGCGGAGTGCTTCGCTGACACGCGACGGCTGAAGCTCGCCCACCGAGAGGTCCACACGGCTACTCCCGCCGTGCCCACCTACTTGAGGTGGTCGAGTGCCCGATCGCTTTCGACCGGACCGACCACCCGACCACATCCCGCACCGACGCTTATCCGCCGTCGTCGACCCCATCGTGGGGACGGTTACCGACCAAGGTGCTCATGGACGGCGGCGCAGCCTCTCAACATCATGTATGTTGAGACCCCGACGCCTCGGGGTCCTCTCGCCCGCCTCCGGCCGAGCAAGGCGCCCTTCCATGGCGCGTGCACTGTGCCAACAGCCCACCCTCGGCAGGTCGGCCTGCCGTCACCTTTGGGAGCCCGGATAACTTCCGCACCGAGAGCCTCACTTTCGAGGTTGTGGACTTCCCGGCTCCTACCACGCCATTCGGGACGACCATGCTACGCTGAAGTTCATGGCGGTCCCCAATTACACCTACCTCAAGTCAAGATGCCAGGGCCGCAAGGAGTCATTACCGTGGCCACATCTTTCCAGGCTCGCCACAATCAGCTAGCGGGCAGCCGCGAAGCTGGCCGGCCTCGGCCGTCCTCGCTTCGCCGAGCTCGCCCAGCCTCCAGGAGAAGGCCTCGGATCCGCCCCGACTCCAGCAAGTCGGGGACTAGTTCTTTCAAGTCCGCGGAGGACACGAAGGAGGTCGCTGTTGATCCCGAGGATCCCGCCAAGACCGCGGCGGATCGGGCCGCCTCACCACCAAATAGGAAGACGCTGCCGACTTCCTCCAAGCAAACCGAGACGCCTTCGCTTGGAGACCTCGGACATGCCAGGAGTCCCGAAGGAGGTCGCCGAGCACTCCTCGAACATTCGACCGATCCGCACCGACGCCCAGCGCCGCGCTGCTTCGACGAGGAGAAGCGACGGGCCATTGGGGAAGAGATCGCCAAACTTTTGGCCGCGGTTTTGTAAGGGAGGTGCGCCACCCCGAGTGGCTCGCCAATCCCGCCCTTGTAAAGAAAAAGTCGGGCAATGGAGAATGTGCGTTGACTACACGAGCCTCAACAAGGCCTCGTCCGAAAGATCCATTCCCATTGCCTCGCATCGACCAGGTCGTGGACTCCACCGCCGGTGTGAGTCCTTTCCTTTTGGATGCCTACTCGGGCTATCACCAGATTGCGATGAAGGAGTCCGATCAGCTCGCGACCTCCTTCATCACCCCGTATGGCTCATACTGTTACGTCACGATGCCTTTTGGTTTGAAAACGCAGCGCCACGCATCGGGCGATGTATGCAGGCATGTTTTTCAGACCAAATTGGCCGTAACATCGAGGCCTACGTCGACGACATCGTTGTCAAAACCAGGAAGGCCGATGACTTCATCACCGACCTGGAGGAGACTTTGCGAACCTCCGACGGTTTCAAGATAAAGCTCAACCCCGAAGTGCGCCTTCGGGTCCCCAAGGGCAAGTTGTCGGGATTCATCGTCTCCAGCGCGGCATCGAAGCCAACCGAGATAAGATCTCCGCTATCACAAGGATGGGGCCAATCAACGATCCAAGGGAGTTCAAAGGTCGATGGGTGCCTCGCGGCACTAAGTCGCCAGATCTCCGCCGTAACGAGGGATGCCACTCTACAAGCCGATGAAGAAGTCCGACCATTTTTCTCGACCAACGAAGCTCGTGAAGCCTTTAGTCGACTAAAGATCTTTCGACCTCACCTCCGGCCTGGTCGCCCGAGCCACAGGAGCCTTTGCTCTTCTACATCGCCGCCACGACTCAGGTCGCCGGGCCGGCACTTGTTGTGGAGCGAGCGGAGGAAGGCCGCGTTCTCAAGGTGCAAAGGCCGGTCTACTTCGTCAGCGAGGTGCTCTCCGAAACAAAGATCCGATATCCTCAGATACAGAAGTTACTGTATTCGGTGCTCATCACCAAGAGGAAGCTTGCCCATTACTTCGATCGACACCCCATCTCCGTCGTAACCTCCTCGCCGCTCGGAGAAGTCGTCCACAACCGCGACGCTACCGGCAGGATCGCCAAATGGGCTCTCGAGCTCAACGGCCTCGACATATCGTACGTCCCCAGGACGGCGATCAAGTCCCAGGTCTTGGCGGACTTTGTCGCCGAGTGGACCGAGGCGCAAGTCCCTGCGGCGGTCGAAGACCCGGAGTACTGGACGATGTACTTCGATGGGTCTTACACCAAGAACGGGGCAGGCGCGGGGGTCGTCATCATCTCCCCACTCGGCAACAAACTCCGGTACGCCATACGACTACTCTTCGACGCCACCAACAATGTCGCGAGCACGGCCCTAAAACGGACCTTGAATCGCCGCCGACCTGGGCGCACGACGGCTCAACGCTCGCGGCGACTCCAAGCCGGTCGCCGACCAAGTGATGAAAGCCACCGAGCCCCGTGGACGCTTCGGATGGCCGCCATCGCTCGAGGTCCGCAAGCTCGAGGAGAAGTTCAAGGGTTTCGAGCTCCATCATAGCTACCGACGCTATAACGGTGAAGCCGACTCCTCGCCAACCTCGCCTCCGGAAAGGGCCGGTTCCCCTGGAATCTTCGTCTCCGACCTTAGCACCATCAATCCGTTGGAACCGAGTGCCGAGGGCGCCGCCGACTTCAAAGGCGGGCGGCCCCATCGATCTTCTGGCCGATGCCCCCGCTGGGTCGGACTTGGGCGCCCCGAGCATCGAACCGATCGAGGCGACCGCTTGTCGATCGATTGACAAACGGGTCGCTTCCTCGCCGATACCACCGAGGCTCGGCGCCGCTTCGGCGGGCTAAGTCATTCGTCCCGATCGAGGGCGCCTCTACAAGAGGAGCCCGTCGGAATCCTTCGTGGCGCTCCGACCGACCAAGGGAAGCACCTTCGCAGACATCCACGACGGGTGTGCGGCACCATGCCGCGTCGCGTCCCCTGGTAGGAAAAGCCTTCCGACAAGGTTTTTATCGGCCGACCGCCGAGCGTATGCGACTCCAGATTGTCCGCACTCGCGAAGGATGCCAATTCTTCGCCAGCAGACGCATCTTCCTCGCAAGAAGCCCCCGCAGACGATCCCCATCACATGGCTCCTTCGCGGTTTGGGGGCTCGACACGGCCTGACCCTTTCCGTAGAAGGCGCCGGGGGCTTCACTCACTTGCTTGTCGCCAGAGACAAGTTCACAAAGTGGATTGAAGCAAAGCCATTGGCAAAGATCACATCGGGCGCAGCAGCAAGTTTCTTCCGCGACATTGTCTACGGTTCGGGTCCCTAACTCCATCATCACCGACAACGGACGCAGCTTCACGGGAAAGGAGTTCCTCGAGTTCTGCGACAACTTCAACATCCGAGTCGACTGGGCGGCAGTAGCACACCCCCGAGCCAACGGACAGGCCGAGCGAGCCAACGGCATGATCCTCCAAGGACTCAAGCCGCGAATCTTCAGCCGACTGAAGAAATTCGCGGGACGATGGGCCGCCGAGCTACCGCCCGTGCTTTGGAGTCTGCGAACCACGCCAACCCGGTCGACCGGGTTCACTCCTTTTTTCTTGGTGTTTGGGGCGGAGGCTGTCCTCCCGACCGACCTTGAGTACGGCGCACCAAGGGTGCAGAACTACAACAACGCACGGGCAATCGAGGAACAGCAAGATGACCTCGACCGACTCGACGAAGCTCGAGACGTCGCGATCTTACTTGGCCGGCAAAATATCAAGAGCGCCGCGTCGCTACCACACCGACGGGTCCGCGTCGGCCGTGCTCAAGTCGGCGACTTAGTGCTGCGCCAAGTCCATCCGCGAAGGGCGACACAAGCTCTCCTCGCCTTGGGAGGGCTCTTTCACCGCCACGGAAATCCTCCGACCCGCACTTTCCGCCTCAAGGACACCGAAGGGAATCTCGTGACAAACGCTCGAACATAGAGAAGCCGAGAAGGTTCTATCCGTAGTCGCCTCTCTCCTCTTTTGTACCATGCGAAAAACACTCAAAGCTGCAGCTAATGGACGACCGACCAAGTGGTTTTTTCTCAATCTCGAACCTCTCGCTTTTGTCGATCTAGAGCACTACGACCTCCGCCCAAAGCAGAGGTCCGGAACTGCCCTCTTCGATCGCTGGGCGAAAAGAACGAGGGCTAGATCTAACACAAAAAGACAAGGAGCGAAAAGAGACGAAAAGAGAAACCCGAACACTTTATTTATTTATGGAGGAACATCGCCCCAACCGAGAGCGAACCGCCCATTGCGATCTTGGTGCGCGCGCCCGCCAAGCTCGCTGGGCGTGCCTCTACCACCGCTTCGCAATAGTGGCGCCTCGCTTCTCGGCCGAGGAACGCCGACGACGAGGACGCCGACTTCGCCGCGACGTCCTCACGAATACCAGCGGCCTCAAAGATCCGCCACCTCCCGCAACCAGGCCTCGATGGGCGACTACCTCCTCGCGGGCCGAAGGCGTTGTGGTCCGCCATGGCGCAGGGGAATGGGCGACCGCGCCTCTCCTTTTATAGGCGAGCAATGTGGGAGGCGCGGAAGACGGCGCACCGTGGAGTCGCATAACGGAAAGGTAAGACGGCGCCTTGGGGTCACGCAACGGCGCTAGGACGGCGCCAGCCACCCAAATCGGGCGCGTCCTCAAGGCGAAGTTAATCCACCCTTATCCCCGAAAGCATAAAGTTCTTTTTCGAAAAATCGCACACCCACCACTTAACTCAAGCGGCGCGTGGCGACTCCACCCTCAGTCCCCACGCACCACTCGGGGGCTGCGTGACCTCAAGGGTCGGCGACCTAAATCGATAACCGGTTACCACTCCGACCAAGCTCCCCTCTTAGGTAACCTCCTCAAAACCAAAATGCTACGGCCCACGCCCGCGCCACGGCCCAAGTAGCACTTTGCGCAAAAAGGGGCTACTCGAGCGAAGGGCCGCGCGGTGGTCGGCCGGCGCCGTTCGATATAGATCGACGAATGCTCCAACTAACGCCCAGGGCCCAACCCGACCATCATTTAAAAACGCTGGTCGCTAACCTAAGCCGCGACCGACCGATCGAGCTATTCGCCTCGCGGCTATTTTCCTCGGCTCAAAGTGCTACGGCCTACGCCCCCGCGGCTACGGCTTCGAAGTAGCACTCTGCGGAGGGAAACAAGCCCTCCGAGCAAGAAACACTATGAGCGGTCGGAGCACCCCCACTTAGGTTAGATTTCAACCCGCCAAGCTTCGAAGGAGGTGGTCCGACCCGACACCTCCTCCATCAAGCAATCGCCGAGGCGGCTCGCCTCGCCCGTGTCCTCTTCGCATGAACCTGGTGCAAACGCCACGCCTCAGGGCACTTCAGGCCCTCGTAGCTACGGTTGAAAAATTGCCCAAATTCATAAAAGAAACACGGGTAGACGGCAGAGTAACTTACAACGGCCCGGCGTTTGAGCTCAACTAGGGCAGTCTTGTTCATTACATACATTGCCAAAAAAGCAAACAGAAGGAAAACTAATCTTCCTCCCCCTTCCGACGGAGAATTTCGCGCGGCGAGATTCGGCCGGCAATCTCTTGGGCGCACGGATCCACCCGGGCCATGAAGGCGTCGATCTCTTCGCCCCGGTCGGCAGCCGACGCCGCTCCCGACCGCTCAAGGTCGACGCCGTCGTAATAAGAGACGGTGTTGACCAGGCCGAGGAAGCACCAAGCACCGCCGCTTCAGACCGACGCCGACGCGCCGGGATCCACCCAAGCATGGCGGGGATGGCATCGGGGCCCGAGTAAGCCCGAACACCGGCCGCAGCGGCCTGGACGCCCACGTGGAGGACCGTCACCGGGCCGTCAGATCGCCGCATCCTCTCCGCCACCGCTTATTCAAAAGGGCCGAGTCGCAGAATCCGACCGCCGCGTCTCGTGCCTCCACCGCCGCTCTTCGCGACTCCAACGCGTCGGTAAGGCTTTCGCAGAATCTGCAGGACGAAAACAACGTCCAGGGGACGCCGCCGTAGTGACTCCGGAAGAGTGAACTACTCACCGCCACGGAAGCCTCCTTGGCGCCGAAGTTCCTCCTCGGCCTTGGCACGCGCTGTCGGCCGTAGCCTGGTCGGCAAGCTCCTTCATCGTCACGAGCTCCCCGGCGAGATCCCGCCGGCTGGCCGGGTCGGCCTCCTGGGTCGACTCGCATTCCTTCCGATAGAGGGCGGCCTCCGCCGGGCGGATGCCGCCAAGACCGACCGCAGGTCTTGGCCGCTTCAAAGATCCGCCAGGGATGACCTGGCCCTCTCTCCTCGGTGGCCAACGACCAAGACGCCGGCCGAGCCTCCCGCAAGGCTTCGGCGACCTCTCCCACCGACCCGCCGAGGCAGCTCCTTCCTTGCTCAATGGGCAAGCGCCCGAAAGGCCGAGCGGCTCTTTCCCACGGCACTCCCGGCTGTGCAAGTGCCGGAGGAACTTTGATTTGTCCACCGCCGGATGTCAAGCGCTGCAAGTACCCGCCTGGCCGATCTCCATTTCCGGTCAAGAAGTTGCACAAGAAAAATCCTCACAAACTTACTACCGCCGAGCGGGACTCTGAGCAATGGACTTCTCGCCTTGGACGCGGCGTCAACAACAAGGGTAAGGCCGGGCGTGGATCCTTCCCATCTCCTCCTCCAGAGCGCCCTAATCCGCTGCTTCAAGGCCGCCGTGCCGTAACGAACGCGGGACCCCGGGCTGGTCGAGGCCGGGCCAAGTCAGCCAGGCGACGGGCGATCGCTTCGACTTGATTTCCTCGCCTGACGGAACGCTGTGGCGGTCGGCGCGCCATCGGCGACACTTGACCGCTGGCCGGGCGGGCGGCCCTGACGGCGGGGTGGTAGATTCGCCCCGCCGGCGTTGCAAACGCCGCTGATCCCAAGAGCTTTCGGCGACAGTTTCGCGCCGACTCCACGGCCGGCAAGACGGAAGGCAGGCCGGCAGAGCTCCGCCGGCCATCGGGTCGACAGACGGCGGCACGCCCGACGGAGTTTCGCTTCGCTAGCCAGATCCGGCGGCTCAGATCGCCCTCTTCGGCGCTCCTCGCTGACGGGCCTACCACGGGAGCGATCCGAACGATCCCGCCCCGACAACCACCGCGCCGCGACAGACCGGAGGGGGCGATTCTCACCGCTGGTAGGGCTCAGCGTCCTCCACAAGGTGAGGCCCTGCGCATGGGTCGGTCAGAATTGCGAAGAAGTCAAGACCAGAGGAATTGGCGCAAGTCACTTACCGGGAGGAGCGAACAACCGCACTGACGTGCCCTCTTTGCCGGACTTCGCGAGGAGGCGATCGGACTCAAGCGCTCGCAGGATAAACCTCGCGCCGCGGTCTCTTCGGAGGAGCCGCGGTCGCCGGCCCCGCGACTGGGACCCGCGTCGCGGCCGCCAGAATCGCCCCCGGCGACTTCCCCCTCGCTCGGCAACGACTCCTCGTCACCCTCACTCGAGGTCTCCTCCGAGACCTCCTCGCCACGCTGGCTGCCCGGTCCGCACGCTGCTCCTCTTCCGCCTTGGTGGCCTCTTTTTCCGCTTAGCGGCGGCATCCTCGCTTCTCCTTTTCTACGGCGCCGCCCTCAACTCCTTTGCCCCCGGCAGCAAGGGACGGGAGATCAGTCCACCGAGCCCCTGCGGGAACACGCTCGGGTAAGGAGGCGAAGGAGCAGAGCAAAGCAAAAGCAAACAGGAGCCGTCAGACATACCAGGTTCATGGATTCTGCGCCGAGAACGGCGCAGCGCCGCCCGCTGGTTCGGTGTCTCCCGCGATGGAGACTGCGGACACGCGCGCGAGGATCTCCGACGGAGGGAGCTCCCGCTCCGACGACCTTGCAGGGTCGGTCGGCCCAATGTACTCAAACATGGGACGAATCGACCCTTGAGGGGTTGGATGCGCCTCTCCATGAACGCATCGAGGACCACCTTGCTCGCCAGGCCCCGCGCTTCAGTCCGCGAGCTTTTCAAGGATCGCGCCCACCTTCTTCCTGGTCCTTCGTGTCAGGACCCCAGCCCAGCAGGATGCGGCGTTGGTAAATTCCCACCTGAAGGAGGGGCACCGTTGTCGAGGTTCGGACATAGAACCACTCGCTATGCCACCCCGTTAGACGTCGGCAGCCTCAAATCGACGTAGAACGGTTTGCGGTGGTTGCGTTAGCTTGGATCATCGAGCCTCGAGGAGGCCGGCGAGTCCGGTGACGGCCTCGCGAAGAAGAAGTGGCGCCAGAGCCCAAAATGGGGTTCAATCCCCGTAAAGGCCTCGCCACAGCTTCATGAAGACCGCAATATGGAGGACTCCATTCGGTTCAGCGATGAACCTCTCCCGTAATAGTGCAGCAACCCCGGACGAACGGGTGGAGCGGAAGTCCAAGCCCGTTCAGAGTAGAAGAACGCCACGAGACTATCTCGCTGCCGTCCTCAAGTTCGGGACCTCGGTCCCCGCCGTGAACTCGCCACCGGACTCGGCCGCGGAGGAAGGAACTCCTTCCTCTCCGCATCGAGATAGCGACTCCGCCGCGCCGAGCGGGTCGGCGACATCCCCAAATGCGCAGCGAAAGCAGGAACGACGCGACGGCCAGAAGCTCCTCTTCTTCCCTCGCTTTCTTTCTTTCCTTTTCTTTTGCAGAGCGCTGAACAGAGGGCTTGGCGCCCACCACGCCACCCACTCCTTCCTTTATAGGCGCCAAAGGGAACAGACGCGCCTCGCGCCAAATCGACGCCTCACGCAAATCAACGCGTCGCAAACCGCCCGCTCGCCGCCTCGCTTCGCTTCCGTGAACGCGTCGCGGTCCATTTAAATCCTACTACGCATTAATCGCTCGACAGATGGCCGCTTAGCGCCAAGCGCCAAGACAAAGATCGCGGGCCTCGCCAGCATGATGAGGCGGGCGCCCACGAAAGGTATGCAACGGCCATCGGGCCGCCCGCTCGGGAGAGCAAGCCGCTGTAGGCTCGCACGAGGCCCGCACTGCGGGTTACGAAGGCGAATCGGCCACTACCGAACGAAAGCCGCCTCAAAGACGTAAAGAGCGAGGGGCGAGTCGCAGATGAGCCCCAGGGCCTCGGCTGGGTCGGCGGACGACCCAATCACCGTGACTCGCGTCCGAGACCATACCTCACACTCTCCCGCGAACTCATCGATGAGTAGCGCCAGCCGCGGCCTCGGCCTGGCTGACGACCCGGCAGTCCGACACGGGATCGAGTAAGGAAAGGTTTTTATGGAACGCCCCGGTAGTCGGACGCCACGCCGGAGCTACGCCCGCTTGAAACGAACCCTCAAGGGGATCGCCAAGGTTCCACTCGGATTACCCGATAGTAGCTCACACGAGCACGGCTGCTCAAACCGACGAAGGTAAACGCTGGCCCGCCACCTAACTCGAGGACCCACGCACACCGTGGCCTCGCCAGAGTCCGACCGGTAAACCCCGACCGGCTCCCGACCGCCGGGGCTGGTTACGCCACCGGTGCGCCACAAGCCGGCTCTTTCAGTGGGCGCGACTTAGCAAATGCGCCGACTGACTCCACCGATCTCCGGATCGACGACACATGGCCGGGCTAAACCCCGACCGGCTCTCCGACCCACTCGGGGCTCGGTTACACCACCGGTGCGCCACAAGACCGGGCTCTTTGGCGGGCATGATCGACAGCGGCGGCCCGGCCAAAGGCATCGCCGACCTCGTGGTCCGCGACCGCTGATCGGGGTAAACCCCGACCGGCTCCCCGACCCGCCGGGGCTCGGGTTACACTGCCATCGGAAGCCACAAGACCGGCTCCTTTCTAGGTCGGGCGCGGCTCCTGTGCAGCCACGACGACCTAGCATCACCGACCGGCCGACGGTTACCGCCGCCAGTTAAACCCCGAGCGGCTCTCCGACCCGCCTCCGGCTCTGGGCATCGACGAGTACCGTACCATGGGTACCCCATCACCCGGAAGCACGAACGGGCTGACCTATCACGGCCGGAGGCCCGGCACCACCGAAAGGTACTTGGGCCGCATGAACGAGCCCCGACCAGGCGGGACCGACTCTGACGGCCGGGCGGACTCGATTCCGGAAGCGGCTCGAGCGCCGCCGCCTAATATCGGCTCAAGCTCCACTGCAAGACGAGCAGGCCCACGCCTGTCGTGCACCGCTTTGTGCGCAGGGTCCTCGACATCCAGACAGGTAGGCGGCTCCTTCCCAAGGCCGCCGAAGAGCCACCGAAGAAGTCAAGCCCCGCCCCGTCGCCTGGCACTCGCAGGAGTACGCCCACTCCCGAGGCCGGGCAAAGTCAAGCGCCATTAAAGCCACCGAGGCTGACAAGAGCACCACGCGACACGCCACCCTGACAGCACTGCGCAAGACTGTACGCCACAGAGCCACCAACCCTACCTCGGGACAGGAAGGGGTTGGCCGGACAAGACAGAAGCCAAACCCCAAGACGTGCAGACCCCTCTCCTCGTAGTCTTCCCAACTCCCGTGTAACCTGCCTCCTCCGTCTATATAAGGAGAGGCAGGGCCCGAGAGGGAGGGGCGCGGAGAAAAGAGAAAACAGTCTCCTAGGTAGCCTCGACTCCCTAGCGAAAACCTAAGGGGATCGGACAGCCGACCGTCCGCCTCGCCTGTACACCCCTTGTCCGTCTCCCAAAGATCAATACATTCACGCCGCACGAACTGGAGTAGGGACATTCGGCCCGAACCAGTATACATCTTCTGACTCCTTGAGTCGACCATTCGGGGAGAGGGAGCGCGCGACCCCATCCGACCATAAATTCGTATTGCCGGTGCACAAAACACCGACACATGAGACAACAAGTTTTTTTTGTTGTTGTAAAGAACAGTATGCAGTAGTGCTAGTAGCCATGGATTCAAATCTCGGAGAGAATTCAGAAATCTCGGTAAGATTTTAGATTTCAGACGCCCCCCACATGAGATCTTCAATCTTGGCGGAGTAAAAAAAAATTAAAATTTTTGCTACAATAACCATCCAAATCTCGGTGAGATCTTTGTGGTTTCGGCAAAAATCTCGATATTTTTTTTTACCAGATTTACATTTTTCTTGGCTGGATTTGATTGGATTTAGGGTTTAAGACTATCCACAAAAAATTTGACGTGTTTTGACCATTTTTCGGTCAAAACAAGTTTACTAAAATCTCGGTGATTTCGACCAAAATATCGGATTTCCCGGTTGAAAAAAACCAAATTGAAATTTGATTTATGGATTTCGCCCGAATTTTATTTGAAATTCTGACACCTCGTTAAGATTTCGGATTTTGGCCAACCCAAGATTTCTACCAAAACAAAAATTTCAACCTTGCTAGTAGCTACTCCAATTAAGAAGTAATGGTTTGGGCGCCATCGATGCAAATGACCTGATCGGTGACGTAGGAAGCTGCCGGCATATAGAGGAAGGACACCACCGACGCGACCTCCACCGGTTCGCCGCTTGGCATTCGTCTTATTATTTATTTGTAACATCTTATTATTTATAACATATACGTCTTATTATTTATTTATAACAATACTTCTCATTATTTATTTATAACACGTACGTCTCATTATTTATAACGCATACGTCTCATTATTTATTTATGACATATATGTATAATTATTTATAACATATACATCTATTTATTTATAACACATACTTCTCTTTATTTATAACACATATATCTCATTATTTATTTATAACACATACATCTCATTATTTATAATATTTATAACATATACGTCTATTTATATATAACACATACAACTCATTATTTATTTATAACGCATACTTCTCCTTATTAATAACACATATGTCTCATTATTTATTTATAGCACATACATCTCATTATTTATAACACATACATCTCATTGTTTACAACGGTACTCATCATTAACGGTACATCTCATATGTTATCACAGATGGTTTTCCAAAACCGTCAGTGATGAAGAGTCTAATATAATTCTTTATGTAGTAGTGAACCGGGCTTAGGGTTTTGTAACAAACCGATACATACTATAGGCAGGTCCTCATTAATTACTTATCAAGCAATACTTCTATGTTTTTTCTTTTAATACAAGTTGCACAAATTTTAAAACAAACGAAAGATAAGTAATGACCTAAAAGCATAGAAGCACCTCCCTTACCTTATTTTCACCAATCCATCCGACGAGTATTTTTTTTGGTAAGGAACAGTATGCAGCAGTACTAGTAGCTAATTAACCAGCAATGGTTCGACCGCCATCGATGGTAATGACCTGACCGGTGACGTAGGAAGCTGCCGGCTGCCGCCATACAGAGGAAGGACACCACCGACGCGACGTCTGCCGGCTCGCCGTTCCGCCGCATCGGGGTCCTCGACCGCTCTCTCTCTAACTCCCATGGCTCTAACTGTGTCGATCGATCCACATTAATTAAATGTTAGTTATCAAAACCGAAGTAAATAATCTACCTAGAAAAACTAAATCATAAAAATTACAAAGTAATGCTTTCAACTGTGGGATAGTGATTTTTATATATATATATACCAGTGGCGGAGCCGTACGTGATGATTGATATAAATCCGGCCGTCAATATCTAATGGCCAGAGTACTGGAGCAGTGGATTAACTAGTTGTCCAATCAGTAGTTAAGACCTATCTACTATCGCTATCTAAGGTAGAAATAACTAAAGGGGAAAATATAAATTAATCATGTTGCCTCAGTGCGTACGTCTTTTGTCATGTCAGTCGGGATCAAGCCTG
The DNA here is from genome assembly GCA_036346355.1 of Rhipidocladum racemiflorum. NCBI lineage: Eukaryota > Viridiplantae > Streptophyta > Magnoliopsida > Poales > Poaceae > Rhipidocladum > Rhipidocladum racemiflorum. Next base: position 61,907,991 of record CM070586.1, read on the forward strand.
GGGCGACGCAGTTCACTCGAATCTTGTCCTGGGCCCACTCGGTCGCTAGACTCCTTGTAAGCTGGTTCATTCCTCCTGCACGTCAACATAATATTCCAAATAATTGAATTTAATTACGAACTTGACATTAATAATTCTAGAGGCCCATTTTTTTGTTTGGTGATAATAAATTCTTTTCTTTTTCTTTTTGATTCAATCCATTCAAATTGTCCGACTAATCCAATTAATCGACCGTTTTTCAACCAATCATCCGTTTTTTTGTTTAATCACAAAAATAGCTTATTTTATTCACTACGTACATACATTATTAGTTTATAATATTATGTCATAGTGTTCTTAGTAGGTTCTTTTTGCATAAAGTATAAACAATGAAATGTAAAACACGTTTTGTAGAGTAATAATTTACAATAACACTGAGTAACTGAAATATTTTTAATAAATTCTAAATGTAAATAAATATATTAATAAGAGTCTATAATCGTCCATTAAATTTCAATTAATGGATCATATTGTGATTAATGGTATAGCGATACCACATCCGCCCCGTCCACTATTCTATACTGGTACGCTTGCTGCACATATTTCTTCTGGGAAACAAATTCTATGTAACGCCAGATATCGCGAATCGCAAAGACTGCATTTCCGATTAGCACCGCGTGTCCCGTTGCACAATCTCCATACAAATCCATCAATCTCCAAACAATTTAATGCACTTTAATCCTTATCACTTAATTGTTTCTTGCATGGAGATTGACGCAGCAGCACACATGGTACTAATCCGCATGATGCTGCACAGGCCTTGATATGCAGCACCGTTGCATAGAATTTTTTTCCTTTCTTCTGCAGGTACATATGTTACCTTTTGAGATGCTATAAAGCGCGTGACCAGGGAAGCCAAATGAGCCTCCAATGGAGGAGATGTTGACGATGCTGCCTCCTAGCCCGGCGTTGAGGAGCAGAGGGCGCGCGAGCTGGCTGAGGTGGAAGCTCGACTCCAAGTTAGTCCCCATCATACGTGAGTAGTCCTCCTCTGTGCACTCCACAGCCGCCTTGGGTAAACCCGACGCCGCGTTGTTCACCTGCATAGAGTAATAATTTGGTAGTTTTTGACGCCCTCAATTAATAGTGCAGCCTAATTGTCAGAAACCTTGATGGAGTAATTATGTGGTAAATTTGGCTAACTCTTACTAGTATGTCGAGTTTGCCGGAGAAGGTTTCCTTCACCACCGCCATGAGCACCTCCCTCTCGGCGCGTACGGAGACATCGCGTACGGAGACATCGCAGACACCTGCAGCTTCTTCTCCGTCCACCGCCGGCGGCACTCCTCCAGCTCCGCTGCGTTCCGGGAGCAAGTGTGCACCCGTGCCCCGAATCCGGCAAGCTCCTCTACGATCGCATGCCTAGCTACTCATCGTGCATGAGCTATCACACGCATTTTTGTACACGAGTACTGAGTAGTACCAGCACTAGTAAAATTAAGACACATGCATACCCGATTCCTTTGCTTCCGCCGGTCACGAGCGCCGTCGTACCGGCAAGGCTCCACCTCTCCTCCCTGCTCCCGCCGGCAGCCGTCATCTCTCTCTCTCTCTCTCTCTCTGTCTCAGTGTGTGTGTGTGTTGTGTGAAAGAACTAGCTAGAAGCTGCTAGTGTATCCAACTCCAACCTCTGATACGTTGGAACTAAATTTGAAGCTAGCTAGCACTCTGCGCTCTGCAGATGTCCCTTTCTCCTCTTCGTTATGATGTGGTGTGCCACGTACTTGCGTACGAACAGCAAGATCAAGACAACGCACAAAAAGTCGATCGCTATTGTCCACACATACGGGAAAAAAAACAAGGGCCACACGCATTCTTTTAAGCTTTTTCTTAATTATTATGTACCATTCATTAATGATTTAATTTTTATAGAGCTATCTTTTAAACAGTGATGATTTGTCAACATGTCTCGATCATGTCCGAGCTCTATTATTAGATTGTGTAAAACTAGTCTAAAAACTACTAGGGGTTCAGAGTTCGGATTTGAGTTTATCCCCTCCTTCTAAATGCTCACCCGAGACTAATTAGCTCTAATCCGACAAATCAAGAACTAAAAACCAGGCCTAATGGATCAAAATTAGACTAGATCGGCTCTGATACCAAATATTAGTTTTGCTAAGGACTAACTCTATGTCATTATGTAGTCTAGGTCAGGATCACAATTGAGTAATGCGGAAAAAACGTTAGATAGACTAACCCGATGAAGAAGAACCCATTAGAATTGTCGGTAATGGCTGAACATTCGTGAGGGAGGAGATCGGTCAAGGACAGTAGTGAAGAAGAGAGCACCGTGATCTTCACGGTGGTGGTGAAAGTCTTCGCCAACCTTAGCGCCAATAGTCCAGATAGGATGGAATAGTTAGTTTAGCAAAACTCGAATCTATATCTCACGCACACGAGTTCTAACCTCTTTCTTTTCTATATGGCGCTGGCTGACAGGACCGAAACCAATTTGGTTGGAGCGCTCCCGATCAATGTGCGTAGGTGGTGGCCATCATATCAGAAAAACTCAGTATTAGTTAGTTCTTAACCAAAATCACCACCAATTTTAAAGAAACACTCGACCTAAATAACTTAAAATATACTAGGTGGAGTTGCACGCTATACTGCATCGGACAAATCACTAGGATTTTTTTTCGTAAAAGGGCATGCTTCGGCTCTAGATGCAATTTTGTGGAATGGTGAGGGGGGGTTTTGCACTATTTTTTGTTGTCTTTTTATTTGTTCGGCCATATATTAATTGATTCTGCATCAGTAATCGGCTAGTAATGGCTCGGTCGCCGTCGAGGCATATGACTCGGCCAGAGACGTACGAAGCCGCCGGCATACAGTGGAACGACACCACCGGCCTGTCGCTCCGCCGCATTGGGATCCACGAGAACTCCTGCTTTAGGACCGCATGTTCTGCCTGTTCGATCTAGATTGATATGGAAAAAACAATGGAAGTTGGTGAGTTTGTTGCATGGATTTAAGAGATTAGCTAGCTATATAGAGTGGAAATAAATAATGGAATGGGACAAGGTAGAAATGGACAACATTTGAGTCATGACGATGTGGTCGATGACCGGTGCGGCTTCTACGTTAAGCATCACACGCATATCTTGATCAGCCGCCCATACCTTTTTTCTAAGGTATATGTGCATCCATAATACACTTACATACTTATTTTAAATTTTAAATTAATGCACTACTTGTTATTTTGTACAAACTCAATATCCCCTCAAAAGCCTAGATAACAAAGATCTCAACAATCTACGAGACCACTTATGTATGTGGTATTTGTAACATCCTAAAAATAGGCTTAGCATAAATAGTGCATTTAAACATTTGATTGAACCAAAAATCTGAATTTATAAAGTTTCACTTCTTAAATTGAATTTGGTTTCCAAAAGAAAATCAAATAGAAAATCTCTTTTGTCATTGCCTTGGGACCCCACCGGCCAATACAACACCTGTTAGCCATGGCATTGTGCTTGCTCTTGTTCTCTCTTTCCTCTCTCTGCACCGTGGGCCCAGGACCCACCCGTCAGCCACTCTCTCTCCTCTCTTTTGCCCGTGTTTCTCCCTTGTCTTCCTTGGTGCGAACATCTCATTATTTATAATACATACATCTCTTTATTTACAACACATACATCTCATTATTTACAATACATACATCTCTTTATTTACAACAGTACTCATCACTGAAGATTTTTGGCTGAAATGGTCGGTGATAATGTATTATCACAGATGGTTTTCTAAAACCATCAGTGTTGAAGGGTCTAATATAACCCTTTATGTAGTAGTACACCAAGCTTAGGATTTTGTAACAAAACCGATACACACTATAGGCAGGACCTCATTAATTACTTATTGAGTAATGCTTCTATGTTTTTCCTTTTAAAACAAGTTGCACACATTTTAAACAAACAAAAGATAAATAATGACCATCCATTTTTTATTTATGCTTTAATATTTATGCAACTTTCGGAAAAAAAACATAGAAGCACCTCTTTTACCTTATTTTCATCAATCCATTGGACGAGTATTTTTTAGTAAGGAGCAGTATGCAGTAGTACTAGTAGCTAATTAACCAGCAATGGTTCGGCCACCATCGATGCAAATGACCTGACCGGTGATATAGGAAGCTGCCGGCATACAGAGGAAGGACACCATTGTCGCGATCTCTACCGGCTCGCCGGTCCGCCGCATCGGGATCCTTGAGCACTCTTTCTCTATCTCCCATGGCTCTAACTGTGTCGATCGATCCACATTAATTAAATGTTAGTTATCAATGTTTTGTCAGGCCAACACAAGTAGATTAATTAGGGCGGAATAATAATGCTTCTGAATTTCTTGCATGCATGTAGATAATTAGGAGAGATTAACTAATAGATCGAGCTATGCTATCCCTAATCGATCTTGAAGGAGTAGCGCCTCCATATTTTGCCTAAAATCAAATCGGGTTGTTTATTTTCAATGTGACTTATGCTTTGCTAAGAAGTCACTTTTTTTTTTACTTTTTAAGTTATTGGGTCAAAATCAGAATAAGATACATCCAAAGGCTACAAAGATCGACATATAATTAACCCCCCCCCCCCCTCCCCCAAAAAAAATGATAGCTTACAAATAGCAAAACCGAAGTAAATCATCTATTTAGAAAAACTAAATCGTAAAAATTACAAAGTAATGCTGTCAACTGTGGAATATAAATCCGGCCGTACGTGATGATTGATATAAATCCGGCCGTCAAAATCTACTGCAATATTTAACTTTTTTTTTAAAAAAAAAGTTTTGGTGAAAGCACTGGCCAGAGTACTGGAGCAGTGGATTAACTAGTTGTCCAATCAGTAGTTAAGACCTATCGACTATCGCTATCTAAGTAGAAATAACTGAAGGGGAAAATATAAATTAATCATGTTGCCTCCGTGCGTACGTTTTTGTTAATGTCAGTCGGGATCAAGCCTGGGGCGACGCAATTCACTCGAATCTTGTCCTGGGCCCACTCGGTCGCTAGACTCCTTGTAAGCTGGTTCATTCCTCCTGCATGTCAACATATCAATTATTTAACTGAATTCGGAACTTGACGTCAATAAGTCTAGAGTCCCATTGCTTTGTTTGTGTGATAAGAAATCCTGTTTTTGGATTCAATCCATTCAAATCTCCCTAAAATCATATATTCCAAATAACGCCTTGCATTTCTTAAGAACAAAGTTATAACTATAAAAAAGAAGAAGAAGACCAAGTTACCGCTCTATACCAGTGTAGGGAAGAACTCTCTTAACGGCCGTTTAAACGTCCGTTGATTCGGTGATGGCGACCACTTCATCACGATTAGCACATATACGGAGGCCAGTTAGGGTATGTACAATGGTGTATATATATATATGGGGAGATATCTAGTGCAAACCCCCTTTATCGTGAAAACTCCGTGAAACCCACGTGTAAAAGTTTTGAAAAATTCTCAAAAAATTATCATATGTAGGGGAGATGAGGTTCTACAACCCTGTAAAATTTGAAGACCAAACTCAATTGCATTTGAAAGATATAAAAAAGACAAATTCAGTATGAATAGTGATTTTTCACTATTCACCACTATTCATTTTGCAATTTGTCTTTTTCATATCTTTCAAATGCGATTGAGTTTGATCTTCAAATTTCACAGGGTTGTAGAACCTCACCTCCCCTACGTATGGTAATTTTTTGAGAATTTTTTAAAACTTTTATACGTGGGTTTCACGAAGTTTTCACGATAAGGATGGTTTTCACTCTATATGTTGCCTATATATATATATATATATATATATATATATATATATATATATAGGAAGCCTCTTTTCTACTCCCGGGAGTAATTACTCCCTATGTCGTATCTCACAACTTAGAGAGTATTTCGCACAACAGAGAGTATGTACGTGTAGTATGTAAGTATATAAGATCATTTAGGTGGTATTTACATTTTTTTCAGAGGTGGTATGTACACTTTTTAGACATACTCCTTTTTATATACGTATATGAAGGTATTTGCAAAATAGGCTAAAAACTATGTACTCCCTTGCAATTTTTTCATGTGGATCTCATTGGAATATCTTATAATTAGTATATGAGTGCTTCCAAAGTGATAAAGGAGTATTTCAAGTTCGTTTGGGTGGTATTTCAGATATAGGAGTAATTACTCCCGGGAGTAAGTATTTTTCCTATATATATATATATATATATATATATATATATATATATATATATATATATATATATACACACACACGGAGGCCAGTTAACGAGTGTGAACGTCTACTCGGCCGTTATACCAGCTAATCACCCGTTTACTGTTTAATCGGTCGTCAAATTGTCCGTCTAATCCAATTAAGGGACCGTTTTTCAACTAATCATCCGTTTTTTCGGTTTAATAACGAAAATAGTTTATTTTATTCACTAAGTACGATACATTATTAGGCCCCGCTTTGGTATGGTTCCAGATTCTAGTGGAAACGGAAACGGTTTCAGATTCTTGGTAGAAACGTTTCAGGTAGAATCAGAATCACTTTCTGCAAACCGTTTGGTACGTTTCCAGATTCTAGTAGAAACTAGTAGAAACGGGGTTGAGGGTGATTCAGCCACGGAGTGGAAAAAGAAGAAACGTTCCGAGGAGAATCGTTCCAAGTTTTAGCCTGTTTGGCTGGGTTTCTCCCATATTCTAGTAGAAACAACTCGGTTCCAAGTTGCCAAACGGGGCCTTAGTTTATAATATTATGTCATAGTGTTCTTAGTAGGTTCTTTTTGTATAAATATAAACAATGAAATGTAAAACATGTTTTGTAGAGTAATAATTTACAATAACACTGAGTAACTAAAATATTTCTAATAAATTCTAAATGTAAATAAATATATTAATAAGAATCTATAATGGTTCATTAAATTTTGATTAATGGATCATATTATGATTAATGGTATAGCGATACCACATCGGTCTCGTCCACTATTCTACACTAGTACGCTTGCTGCACATATTTCTTCTGCAGGTAGGGCTGGAAAAAAAGCTCGTTGAGCTGGCTCGGTGGCTCGTTTCAAAATTGCTCTGATTACATTCATTTTTCTTTTAAAATAAAAATTAGTTGATTTGGAACCAGAGTCAACTTCGGCTCGGCTCGTTAGGCTCGGCTCGTTAAGGTCGGTTCGAAGTTGGGTCTCAAACGATACAGGAGACTATAATAAATAAGAATAAATCAGTGTCGAAGAAAGCTCGAAAAAAAGTTCAATTGGCTCGTTATCCACCCCTATCTGCAGGTACATATGTTACCTTTTGAGATGCTATAAAGCGCGAGACCAGGGAAGCCCAATGAGGCTACAATGGAGGAGATGTTGACGATGCTGCCTCCTAGCCCGGCGTTGAGGAGGAGAGGGCGCGCGAGCTGGCTGAGGTGGAAGCTCGACTCCAAGTTAGTCCCCATCATACGTGAGTAGTCCTCCGCCGTGCACTCCGCGGCCGCCTTGGGTAAACCCGACGCCGCGTTGTTCACCTGCATAGAGTAATTCCGTAGTTTTTGACGCCCTTATTTAATAGTGCAGTCTAATTGTCAGAAACCTTGATGGAGTAATTATGTGGTAAATTTGGCTAACTCTTACTAGTATGTCGAGCTTGCCGGAGAAGGTTTCCTTGACCGTCGCCATGAGCACCTCCCTCTCGGCGCGTACGGAGACATCGCAGATGGAGACGGTGACCTGCAGCTTCTTCTCCGCCCACCGCCGACGGCACTCCTCCAGCTCCGCCGCGTTCCGGGAGCAAGTGTGCACCTGTGCCCCGGACCCGGCAAGCTCCTCCACGATTGCATGCCTACTCGTCATGTATGAGCATACGCATTTTTGTACACGAGTACTGAGTACCAACACTTGTAATAAAATCAAGATACATGCTTACCCGATTCCTTTGCTGCCGCCGGTCACGAGCGCCGTCGTACCGGCAAGGCTCCACCTCTCCCCCCTGCTCCCGCCGGCAGCCGTCATCTCTCTCTCTCTCTCTCTCTCTCTCTCTCTCTCTCTCTCTGTGTGTGTGTGTGTGTGTGTGTCCCCGTTGTGTGAAAGAACTAGCTAGAAGCTGCTAGTGTATCGATCCAACCTCGGATATGTTGGAACTATATATCTAGCAATCTCACTCCCGTTCTGGTCGCGTTTTCCCTTTTCTTTCCGCCGGCTTCTTCTTTTTCTTCCGTGTGCCGCCTCTGTGTTGTCTCCGCTCTTCTATCTATACTAGAGAAATTTTACAGTGGATTATACTTGTAGTATAAATTATGTAGTAGAAATCATATATAATTGTTGATTTGTATAGGGTATTTCTACTATTCTACTACCAGGTGTAGTACAAGTAAACTCTAGTTAATCTGATCCATTGGATCGAAAAAATGAACGGTTCATATTTAATTTAGTGTACCGTAAAACAACTCTTATAGTAAACACAACTCTAATGAGTTATACTCAAATACATACATACATATCCACTAACCCAATTATATATAGCCCAATACATGCATATAAAGCCCAAAACTCACATATTTGCACGCGTACAACCCACCGGCCGCTACCACATGACTCACTCTCCTTCACGTGCACTGTTCTCTAGTTCGAACGTTTCGCATGACATACTTGACCACTAGGACCTCGGTTCCTCTCTGAACCTAGTTCTGAACCTCAGTTCCTCCATGAGCATAGTTTCGGTCCGTCATCGACCACGTTCGACATCAAGAAACACTTGCACATGAACAAACCATAAAATAATTTTTCGAGCACAAATTATTTCCAACTTGACTCAACATCTGGCCATGCAACCACTAGCACGAGCGCATTGCATCAAGCAAAACTATTACCATGCTATCACAAGCATATCAAATAATTATCTTAAACAGCACATACAAAAGCACCACATATGCCTAAGTGCAACCACTTTGCAATGCCAAATCCATCACTAAACCAATTTTCTAGCACATGATTTCACAATTTAAAAAAATGTCTATCTATTGACCAACTAAATATGTATTCTCCTAATCTCTGTTTAGTCAGGTCCTAATCTCCTCTTCATTATGTAGTAGTGTTTGCAGATATCCCTTTCTCCTTTTCATTATGATGTAGCACTGTCGATCGCTATTGTCCACACACACAGCAAAAAAAACAAGGGCCACACGCATTCTTTATTTTTTTTTAACCATTATCTATTATTCACTAATAATTTAATATTTTAATAGCTAGCTTTTAAATATTGATGTACAGAAACACTCTCAACAAAACTTAGCCTAAATAACTTAAAATATACTAGGTGACGTTACACCTCGCCGGCAAATCACAAGGATTTTTTTGGTAAAAGGAGATGCAATTTTCTGAAACTGTGACGTTTTTTTTTTTTGCACTATATATTTATTGATTCTACGTCGGTAATGGGCTAGTAATCAAGCACTAATGACTCGGCCGCCGTCGAAGGATATGACTTGGCCAGTGACGTAGGAAGTCGCCGGCATACAGAGGAACGACGCGACCTCCGCCGGCCTGCCGCTCCGCCGCATTGGGTTCTGCCTGTTCGATCCAGATTGCTTCTTAGAGCATGTACAGTGATATAGACGATAGCTGTCTATAATATAGCTATATGTCATCTATAGACAGTGCTAAAGATAACTTATACAATAGGCTGTCTGTAATGATATCTCATCTGATTAATAGACTGTCTGTACAATAGTATACACAGTATAAAGATGTTTATAAAACCGCCTGTTAAATAGTAGACAATATATTTTTCTTTCTTCCCTCTCTCTCCTCCATTTCATCTAAAATTCGATGTGGCACATCCGTATAAACAGCTGACATGTACCATTATACGTACCTAAGCTAGTTCGTCCCCTGTATGCATGCGAGTGGATAAATCAAGAACAAAAGTTCATTGAGTTTAGGCCTCACTTAAACTTTGGAAATTGAAACTACTTTTACATGCATCTAGTGAGAGTACATGTTTTTTTCCTATAAAATCCATATGAAACTTCTTTGTTCCAAACAATGGCTCAAAGTTCTCGCAAAAATTATGTAAATTATCTAAAAAGAAGCCATAATTACTGTAACTAACTTTGACAAATTTATACGTTAAATCAACCAACACGAAGGAATTTCCCGGAAAGTTGTGCAGTCTGGCCCCACACAGCATAGAGCAAGGATAATACCCTGGATCTTAAGTCTAAACTACGCACGCACAGAATATGGCACGCCTCGGCCGGGCTGGGCCCTTGGAATTTTTTTCACAATTTCCCAATATATGGAGCTTCATGGGCTTTTGCACTGCGTCTAGATTCGTACGTCCGGCAGGTAGCTCTCAATGGAGTAATTAGAAGGTTTTGCTAGCATCCAGGTATGTCGAGCTTGCCGTCGAAGATTTCTCTGACCGTCTCCATGAGCTTGAGAGCTTCTCCCGGACGGAGACGGTGACCTGCATGCTCTTCTCCGGCCACCGCCGCCGGCACTCCACTATTAATATAACTAGGCAGATTTGCGCGCTCCGCCGCACCGTGCGAAATTTGATTCAAGTTTTTATTTCTAAAAAAAATAAGAATATCCAAGATAATACACGCTTTGAAAAATATTAGAGATGGCTCTGGACAATATTAGATTTCGAGTTTCAAAAAAAAAAATTATAGATGGCGAGTTTAACACCTCATGCTTCACCGGGTAATATAAGAGATCGAGATGCAAAAAAAAATATCTCCCTTTATTTTTCACTGAGAAAAGCGGGGAAAAACGGGGGGAAACGGAGAAACGACGGACGAAAAACGAATTTCCCTTTTTTTGGGGGGGGGGAGGGAAACGGCTCCGAAGAAAAAATAGATCACGAAAACATTTTTCCGGGCAAAACGGATAAAGAAAACGGTCTTCCATTTTTTTGGGGAAAACGGCCAACGCAAATATTTTTCCCATGCTCCGAAGAAAAAACGGATCACGAAAACATTTTTTCTGGGCAAAACGGAGAAAGGAACGGTTTTTCATTTTTTTTTTCTGGAAAAACGGCAAACGAAAATATTTTCCGCATGCTCTGGAGGAAAAACGGAACAATAAAATATTTTTTCGGGCAAAACGGAGAAAAGACCCGAACGTAAACCGCGGGGACCTATCTGCTATAATTTTGAACCTGTTCGCTATTTTGAAAAATTAGGAAAGGGCTCGTTCGCGATTCGTATTTAACGGGAGGTTCTCCCTATAAAACGACAAACCAGGGACCTAAACGCAAACTGGAAAAAATATTTTACTCTCACGTAAAAGTGCACAGGGACCTATTCGTAATTTTGAAGAACCGAGGGGGTTTTTCGCAAAAAAGGGGGCTGCCATGCGGGGCACCCGTTGGGCTTCAACCCCTTCCTCTATAATAGAGGTTATATTATTCAATTTGGTGGTGTATGAGCTAGCGTTCTTTGATAGATCGAGCTGGGTTTTTCTCTCAACCGGTCGTCGGTTTCAATGTGAGGTTTTGAGGGGACATTTCCACCATAAGGATCGTAGGATATTTCCAGTGAGTTTTAAGGATCTGTTTCGTTTGTGCGGACTAAAAGTCATCGATATTTCTACTGTACGATGCTAGACGCTGTGAATATCGCACTATATAGCATGAGCCTATGACTGTTATAGAATTTTGTATTATATTTTTTTTAACAATTGACACGAGTTGCAGGATAATAAGACAGCGAGCCATGATGGATCTACACTCGGTTGGGTTTGTCGACCCCAAGATGGTGTCTGTGATCATGGCTAGGTTTGAATCGGAGTTTGTTGCCAACTACATCAATCAGTTATTTCATGCCGAGGTTCTACTTGTGACCGGTCCGAGTGAAAAGCAACCATTAGGTTCTACTTGTGATCGCTCCGAGTGAAAACAAAGTCTATACTTTTAACTCGTTTGAGAAGAGATAATGGCCTACATGATTAAGCCTGTTTTGCAGAAGTAAATACCTTCCTCTAAAGTAACACTTTCTATAATTAACAACATTCATTTTTTTCTCAATAAGATCTCTCCAACGTATATAGGGCTTTCTCATCAAACGTTGCTAAAGGAGCGTGACACTATGATAAACGAGGCGACCAGCTGGAGTGAAAACGCTTCAAGGTACAAGTGCCTAGATAATGAATTTTTTTTCTTACATATATTCCTTCTCTCCAAGTTTGTTTTCTTTTTCACAGTGTCATCAATGGGGTGTGACGACCTGTGAGGCTTCTACATCAAGCATCACATGCGTATCCTGGTAGGCCACTCATACCTTTTCCCTAAGGTATATGTGCATCCATAATACGCTTACGTACTTATTTTAAAACTTAAATTAATCCACTACTTTCTATTTTGTAGAAACTCAATATGCCTCTCAGAAACCTAGATAACAAAGATCTTAACAATCTACGAGACCACTTATGCATGTGGTATTGGACAGAAGTTATAGCGGAGGAAGGTAGGTATAGAGAAGCACCAGGCTCCTACTAGTCCATATGTTTTAAACAATATTATATCATGTGAATGTGATATGGTTGTGTTGTGAATGTTTTATGATATTGTGAATGTACGTGTGCTGTGAATTGTATTGTAAATGCATATACTGAGAATTTGGGGCTATTTTCGGATGATGTACATTGCCATCACAATCGGTTCTATCTCTAAACCGATTGTGGTAAAGGCCCTCATTACAATTAGTTCTAAGATGGAATCGATTGTGATGAGAGTCCTTATCACAATTGATTCTTAGGCCCATCATCACAATCGGATCTTTGATGGAACCGATTGTGGTGAGGCCCTCGTCACAATCGAACTTAGGATTTTGTAACAAAACCGATACACAATATAGGCAGGTCCTCATTAATTACTTATCAAGCAGTGCTTCTATATTTTTCCTCTTAATACAAGCTGCACAAATCTTAAAAGCAAATAAAAGGATAAATAATATTTATGCAATTTTCAAAATATAAAATATAGAAGCACCTCTCTTACCTTATTTTCACCAATCCATTGGTGAGTATTTTTTCTTTTGTAACGAACAATATGCAGTAATACTAGTAGCTAATTAACCAGCAATGGTTCGGCCGCCATCGATGCAAATAACCTGACCGGTGACGTAGGAAGCTGCCGGCATACATAGGAAGGACACCACTGACGAGACCTCCACCGGCTCGCCGCTCCGCCGCATCGGGATCCTCGAGAACTCTTTCTCTAGCGCCTCTGGCTCTATCTGTGTCGATCGATCCACATTAATTAAATGTTAATTATCAACGTTTTGTCAGGCCAAGTAGATTAATTAAGGGAGAACAATAATGCTCGTGAATTTCTTGCATGTAGCTAATTAGGAGAGATTAACTGATAGATCGGGCTATGCTCTCCCTAACCGATCTTGAAAGAGTAGCGCACTAGCGCCTCCATATTTTGCCCAAAATCAAATCGGGTTGTCTATTTTCAATGTGACTTATGCTTTATTAAGTTTAAGTCACTTTTTATTTTTTATGTTATTGGGTCAAAATCAGAGTAAGATACATCCAAAGCCTACAAAGATCGACCTATAGTTAACCCAAAAAAAAGATAGCTTACAAATAGTAAAACCAAATTAAATCATATAAATAGAAAAACTAACGAAAGGTGTTTCTATACTTTCTCTTTTAATATAAGTTATACAAATTTTAAAGTAAGGGAACGAGTAAGTAATCAATATCTGTCTTTCATTCATACTTTAATATTTATACAATTATTTAAAAAAAAAACGTAAAAGCACCTTTTAAAACTAAATCGTAAAAATTACAAAGTAAAACTGTCGGCAGTGGAGTAGGTGTGTGTGTCTCTCTATATACACACACACAATAGAAGTGGAGCCGTGATGATTGATATAAATCCAGCACTCAATATCTAACGTAGTATTTAATTTTTTTTTTAAGTTTTGGTGAAAGCACTGGCCAGAGTACTAGAGTAGTGGAATAACTAGTTGTCCAACCAGTTAAGATCTAAACCAGTACTTCTATGTTTTTTTTCAATACAAATTGTATAAATATTAAAACAAACGAAGTGATAAATAATTATTATTTATTATTTATTTAACTTAAAAAAAAACATAGAAACGTGGGTTAGACTATCTCCAGCAATTTCCCTTCATTCCATTCCCTTCCCTATTTTCTTCCCCATATTTATTCCCTTTATTTCCTATTATCTCCAGCAGCATCCCCTCAAGGGATTTGTGAAGGGATTGGAGAGAGAATCTCTTTCTAAAGGGATTCACTGTTTGAATCCCTTCCGAAGGGAATCGTGAAGGGAATCCGCTGGAGCATTTAGGATTTGTTCGCGAAGAGATTTAGAGGGAAAAAGAAGCTACTGGAGATAGTCTTGTAACCTATAGCTATCTAAAGTAGAAATAATTGAAGGGGAAATGATAAATTTATCATGTTGCCTCAGTGCGTACGTCTTTTGTCATGTCAGTGGTGATGACGCCTGGGGCGACGCAATTCACTCGAATCTTGTCCTGGGCCCACTCGGTTGCTAGACTCCTTGTAAGCTGGTTCATTCCACCTGCACGTCAACATATAATATATCAATAATTCGAGAGTCCCATTGGCCATTGCTTCGTTTGTGTGATAAGAAATTCTGTTTTTGGATTCAATTCCTTCAAATCTCCCTAAAATCATATATTCCAAATAACGTCTTGGACTTGTCATGAATAAAGCTATAGCTATAATCCTTAAGGAGGAGGAGGAGGCTGAAGTTACCACTCTACAGTATTACGCTAGCTGGCTAGCTGCACATTTTTTTGCAGGTACATGTGTTACCTTTAGATATGCCATAAAGCGCGAGACCACTGTAGGCAAGTGAGCCTCCAATGGAGGAGATGTTGACGACGCTGCCTCCTCCGGCGTTGAGAAGGAGAGGGCGCGCGAGCTGGCTGAGGTGGAGGCTCGACTCCAAGTTAGTCCCCATCATATGTGAGTAGTCCTCCGCCGTGCACTCCGCGGCCGCCTTGAAGAAATTCGACGCCGCGTTGTTCACCTGCGTAGAGTAGTAATTTGGTAGTTCTTGAATCCCTTAATTAATAGTGCAGTCTAATTGTTAGAAACCTTGATGGAGTAATTATGTGGTAAATTTAGCTAACTCTTACTAGTATGTCGAGCTTGCCGGAGAAGGTTTCCTTGACCGTCGCCATGAGCACCTCCCTCTCGGCGCGTACGGAGACATCGCAGACGGAGACGGTGACCTGTAGCTTCTTCTCCGCCCACCGCCGACGGCACTCCTCCAGCTCCGCCGCGTTCCGGGAGCAAGTGTGCACCCGCGCCCCGAACCCGGCGAGCTCCTCCACGATCGCATGCCTAGCTACTCATCGTGCATGAGCTATCACACGCATTTTTGTACACGAGTACTGAGTAGTACCAGCACTTGTAAAATTAAGACACATGCATACCCGATTCCTTTGCTTCCGCCGGTCACGAGCGCCGTCGTACCGGCAAGGCTCCACCTCTCCTCCACGATCGCATGCCTAGCTACTCATCGTGCATGAGCTATCACACGCATTTTTGTACACGAGTACTGAGTAGTACCAGCACTTGTAAAATTAAGACACATGCATACCCGATTCCTTTGCTTCCGCCGGTCACGAGCGCCGTCGTACCGGCAAGGCTCCACCTCTCCTCCCTGCTCCCGCCGGCAGCCGTCATCTCTCTCTCTCTCTCTCTGTGTGTGTGTGTTGTGTGAAAGAACTAGCTAGAAGCCGCTAGTGTGTATCCAACCTCTGACACGTTGCCACTAAATTTGGAGCTAGCTAGCAGCCTGCAGATGTCCCTCTCTCCTCTTCAATATGATGCGCTGTGCCACGTACTAGCGTAAGGATAGCAGGAACAAGACAACGCACAAAAAGTCGCAGCCTAAATAGTTTAAAATATAGTATGTGGAGTTGCACGCTACACCTCGCCGGCAAATCACGAGAGTTTTTGGTAAAAAGGCGTGCTCTGATCTAGATGCAATTTTCTGAAACAGTGAGGTTTTTTTTGCACTATTTATTCTTGGTTGTCTTTTTATTTGTTGGACCATATATTAATTGATTCTGTGTCGGTAATCGGCTAGTAATCAAGCACTAATGGCTCGGCCGTCATTGAGGCATATGACTCGTAGGAAGCCGCCGGCATCCAGACGAACAACACCACCGGCCTGCCGCTCCGCTGCATTGGGATCCTGCTTTAGACCATCTTCAACTATATTTCCTTCATTTCATTCCCTTCCCTGTTCCCTTCCTCATTCTCATTCCCTTTATTTCCACTCATCTCCAACAGATTCCCTTTAAAGGGAATTGTATAGGGAAAGGAGAGAGAATCCCTTCCTGGAGGGAATGGGAGAGAGAATCCTGTGAAGGAATCTTTGAAGGGAACCCGTTGGAGCGCTGAAGGGAATGGGAATCCCTTCGCGAAGGGAATGAGGGAGGGGAGGGGAATGGGTTGGAGATGGTCTTAGGACCTCCGGTGAAATATCCCTAAAATTTCAAAACAAAAATCAAAATCTAAATTGCAAGTTTAATTGAAGTTTAATCGTGTTAATTCGATTTTGATATGGAATTTGAGGTTGGAAACTTACCTGCCTTCCTGCTCGAACCTTCGGTCCCTCGCCGCGGACCAATCCGTCGCGTTGTTGCTCGGTCCCTACGCCGCTGTCGCGCGCGCCACCAGCTTTCCTGCAGCACCTCTCTCGCTGTCGCGCTTTAGCACTCCTAACTCGCCCACTCCCCGCAACGCTCGCTTCCTCTCACGCTTGGCCAATCCCTCGCTCTCCTACTTCGCCGCCTTCCACGCTGTAGCCCGCCCGCCTCGCCACGCTGACACCACAAGCGACTATAAAAAAGCTGCGCTTAAGCCTTCGTCCGCCCCGTGCAAGGTTTTATCAGTTCTTTCCTCCCTCGGTGAGCGCCGCCCTTTCGCCTTCTCCCCCTGGTCTTTCCCTCCGGCCGAAGCCTCGCCTCGCCCGAGTCCCACCCCAAATCCCCTAACCCTAACCCTCAGAGCCCCCGCCCATTTGGCTCCCCAACGACCCCCTCCTCCCCCAACGCCGCCCTCGCCCCTCCCCCGCTCAGCCCCGCCTCGCCGTCACCGTGAACTGCATGCGCCGCCTCTGCTCCCAGCCGCCCCGCACCAAGCATAACCCTACCTGAGCCCTCGATCTCTCTGTCTCTCGCTCTTTCTCTGACCGCCGACCCCACAGGTCATATAGCGCCCCTTGCCTCGTCGCTTGTGGCCCCACCAGTCACCGACTCATTTTCCCTGGGCCCATGCGCCATTCGCCCCCCCCGGCCCCACCTGTTGGCCTCTTGCGCCCTTGCGCTTGGGCCCCAACGGTCAGCCGGTCGGCCGCCGCAGCTGGGCCGGCCCAGCTTCCCCCGCGCGAGCGCCGTGTGATTTTCCCCCCTTTTTGAATTTAATAATCCGAGAAATCTATTTAATTACTCCAAAAATTGCCAAAATCATCGGAAAGTCCAAAAATAGCCAAAATACACTATCCTTACCATTTTGAGCCACTGAGTCAAAATACGGCCTCTATTTCGCCATTTGACACTTCCAAAATTCCAAAAGTACCCAAATTGCCCTCAAATTCTCCTCCGGCCCCTTTACCTGTTTTTGTTTCGTTTTCGTTTTAGTTTCGTTTTTCATTTACTTATCATTTTTGTTTTGTTTCCACGCTAGATCCGATGTTCGTGCAACCGTTGGAGCCCGAGCAAACTTAGGAGCCGGAGCAGGACCAAGACGGAGACGCGTACGACTACGTCAACTACGCTTATCCGAACCCGCCTCGCAGCAAGGCAAGCCACACCCCTTGAACATATTTAACCAAGTTGCCGTGATAATATTATATCAATTAATTTCTATTGCATTACTTTAATGGTATGTTGAAATATTGAAAATCGCTAGCTTAGAATGACATACAACATAGTTAAACCCAGTTTTGCGTTTAGCTTCTTTGATGACTTGATTAGCCATAATTTAACCTTTGAGAACTCTAGATGATAGTTATGTTCATATCACGGATAATCATTAATCTACATTAGTTCACTCAAAATATTTAAATGAGAAATAAAAATGATTGGCGAGCTGTTGGCTCAGTATATTTAAATGTGCTACGGTCAGGGGGACAATATTAGACTAACCACGAGGTGGTGGATGTGAGTCCGATCCCCAACTGATGATTAATACCCATGGTTGTTTCGTGGTCGGTACAGTGGGTACCAGATTTGGTCCGTAGATGATTAAATGGCTTAGTCTTTGTCAATATAAGGTTGAACCCCTTTGAGCAAAGTAAATAACTTAAGTAACCGCTCAACCACAAGTTGGGAATCGGTTAGTGGAATCGTTTTTTCAACATAGCTCAGTACATTGGTCACTCCCTAGAGAATACTTACTTACTTTGGTGATACCATTCTCGGATGGAGAATGGGGATCAGCCCTCTTGACAGGGAAGTGTCTAAAGGGCGTGGAACGGGAATGGACGTTGTAGCGTCATTCGCCGAGTCTCACAAAGGTGGGTGCTCTCTCAGGACAGTGAGTCCTGGGGGGAGTATTTCAAGCCTACCAGATAGGGCTATTCAGGGAATGTCCAACAAAAGGTTGTGATGGTCTCGGCTCAGCCGCATGCATTTAAGTTGCATGTTTGCAGCGCTTGGCATTAACGGCCATAGATATCTTGTGGGTAAAGCTGAGCAGCTCTACAGAGTCAAAATAAAATGGTATTCGAATACGCCGTGCTTCCGGTTAATGAAGCTAAGTTAAATTGGGGTGAATCCTGTAACCGAGCTCAACTTAGTTCTTTGGAATTTTGGAGAATGTGGCTTAATGGTGTTTGCTTGTGAATGACCCCCCTCTTACTATTATTTATGGTTTGTATTTCAAATATAAAATGAACTTGAAAATAAAACTACATCCACGTAAATAATTAAACTTGTGCCATCATTTGATAATCCCGTGCATATAGTATTCAGAAATTACCGTGCGACTTGTTGAGTACGGTTGTGTACTCACCCTTGCCTAAAACAACTTCCCAGAGCTTCAAGACGCTGAAGATTTCCAAGAAGCCGTAGATGGCGACTCTTATTGGTTTTAAGGTCTTGGCTTGTGCGCAAGTCATGTCTGCGTGGTTCTTTTGTTATGTAATATATTAAGGGGCTCGAAACGCCTCCTTTTGTAAAACTCTGACCGTTAGGCTCTGAGTTATGTAAAAACAACTGATTCGCCCTTTTGTCTGACAATATACGCTTGGTTCTCGATAGTTAGTCTTCCTATGTAGCTATCGTGGCATTTAAACCGGCCTCCTGAAAAGGCGGTCGTTACTTCCGGTTCTGCCTGTTCAATACGAAAAATACAACGGTAGTTCGTGTGTTTGTTGCACAGATTTAAGAGATTAGCTAGAGTGAAAATAAATAATGGAATGGGACAAGGTAGAAATCGACAACATTTGAGTCAATGACGATGTGGTCGATCTCAAGTAAACGTAAATATTTGTCATGTCAGTCGTGACGCAGTTCACTCGAATCTTGTCGTGGGCCCACTTGGTAGCAAGGCTCCTTGTAAGCTAGTTCGTCCCTATACATGCGTGCGAGCAGGTTCAACTTATTTTTTTTTAAAAAAAAAAAATTATGTGATTTTTTATTTTTCTAAAAAAATTTTAAAAATTGCTTTAAAACCGTTAAAAATCATGTAGTTTTGAAATATAAAATTTTGAAAAAAAAATCAAAAATCTACTGATTTTAATCGATTTACTCTCGATTTTGACCGATTTTCACTTGCCAGCTGAATGTTTCTCAAAGACGATTTTTAAACGGTTTTCTCTCTATTTTGAGTGATTTTCTCCCGATTTTCACCGGCCAGTTGAATGTTACTTAAAGCTAATTTTTTGAGCGATTTTCTCTTGATTTGCACTAATTTTTTTCGATTTTCACCGATTATCGCGATATTTATGTTCCATGATTTTTTAATTTTTGATTTTTCTTTCTAAATTTAACTGGTTTACAGGCCGATTTTGAATATCCTACCTCTCTGACTCGAAAATTGCACTTTTCACTATATACGAACCCTGCGTGCGAGTGGATAAATCAGGAACAAAAGTACATTGAGTTTAGGCCACACTTAAACTTTGGAAATTGAAACTACTTTGTATGCATCTAGTGAGAGTACATGTTTTTTCCTATGAAACTTCTTTGTTCCAAACAATGGCTCAAAGTTCTCGCAAATTTTTTTGTAAATTAGCTAAAAAGAAGTCATAATAAATAAAAAGAAGCCATAATTACTGTTACTAACTTTCTATTGCCTAATGCAAGAATAATACCCTTGATCTTAAGTCTTAACTAATGCAAGAATAATACCCTTGATCTTAAGTCCTAATGCAAGAATAATACCCTTGATCTTAAGTCTTAACTAATGCAAGAATAATACCCTTGATCTTAA